>OZ024873.1:28481895-29041895 GCA_964017185.1 Rugalucina vietnamica
GAGTTGACTTGGGTACGACTTGGGTACGGGTACGAGTTTACTTGGATACGATGTGACTTGGATGCGAGATGAATTGGGTACGGGTACGAGTTGACTTGGGTACGGGTACGAGTTGATTTGGGTATGAGTTGACTTGGATGCGAGTTGAACGGGTTGCGAGTTGACTTGGGTGCGAGTTGACTTGGGTACGAGTACGAGTTGATTTAGGTACGACTTGACTTGAGTGCGAGTTAAGGAGGGTGCGAGTCGACTTGGGTACGGGTGCGAGCTAACTTGGGTACGGATGCGAGTTGACTTGCTTGCAACTTGACTTCGGTGCGAGTTGACTTGAGTACGGGTCCGAGTTGACTTGGGTACGAGTTGATTTGGGTGCGAGTTGACTTGGAAGTTGACTTCGGTGTGAGTTGACTTGGTTACCAGTTGACTTGAGTACGAATTGACTTGGGTGTTGACTTAGGTGCGATTTGACTTGGGTGCAAGTTGGCTTGGGTGCGACTAGACTCGGTGCCAATTGACTTGGGTGCCAGTTGACTAAAGTACAAGTTGACTTGGCAAGGTACGAGGACTTGGGTACGAGTTGACTCCGGTGCAAGTTGACTTGGTTGCTAATTAATTGACTTGGGTACGGGTACGAGTTAGCTTAAGTGCAAGTTGACTTGGTTGCGTGTAGACTTGGGTGAGATCAACTCTCACCCAAGTCTACACGCAACCAAGTCAACTCGTACACGTACCCTTAAAGACGATATTCCACGTACTATTTCGATTAAAAACCAAAAGAAATCATATTAATATATCGATCCATGTCCAAAAAACAAAATTTCATATGCGGGTATACAAATTAATGACTTTTTTAAATATTGCAGTACGGAACCAAATTATCGGTTGTTTCCGGGGTTTTCCGCCGTCTTACCTGTGTGGGCGTGGCTTAGTATCTGTGACGTCATCTCGTACAAGTCCGATAAAGTCAGACCACTGGATAACGTAATAACAAGGCCATTCGTGTCATGATTATGTTCATTTTGACCATAAATTATGTAGTTTTGTTTCATTACGAAATGATTTTATATGCTGTTTTTTAAAAATCTAGACAAAAAATAACACACTTTCTACATTCACACACATGAGGCCTTTAGCACTTAATCCAATGGCAGTTATTTCAGATCCGAGTATCAAAGTAATAAGGAATACATGCCGTTTTTACCCGTTCTTATAAAATTAAAATCTCGGGAAAAAATAGTTTAATTTTCATTGTTTCACATGTGACATGAAAGATAATCCATCTTTTTTTTTATCTTATTGTTTGATTACTTGCGCGATCACAAACTTGTTTTGATACCATTGTCCGTGTTGTGCTGATTATATTGCGTAAGAATACACGCAATAATATTCATATTGGCGGCATGCGCGTGTGCGTGAGAGATCAACGTCTGAACGAAAGTATTCAGCGTGAGCGCCGTTACTCGCAATTAGAGATTATCTCATGACATGCATTTGCCAATGTGCAAATCGAAAATAAACTGTCTCTCTCTCTCTCTCTCTCTCTCTCTCTCTCTCTCTCTCTAGTGTACAAATCACTTACATCATTTTCCATTCCGGCGAATGAAAAGATGTTCAAGTACGTTCATTCTTTAAGGACAAATTTGCAAATATTAATGTTAATCAACAAATACAAATCATGTGCAATCAGCACGGGTAACCAATAAAACACAAGCCCCGAGGGACCTGATTTGATCCGTACTTTATTTTGGAGGTTACGCACAATAATAAAGTACATGTAGTTGTTAAAACAATCATCATTATATACAGAAGTTCAGTTAACAATTAGACGTATCGACAACAATATTTTGATCAGGAAGCAAAACCGCAAATATGGGTATATGAGCGCTCATCATGGTTTCATAAGAAAACATTACGATATACTTGTTCATCTAAGTCAAAACCGCAAATATGGGTATATGAGCGCTCATCATGTTTTCATAAGAAAACATTACGATATACTTGTTCATGTAAGTTATATGCCGTGTTTTCCGAACCACATCTCTCTCTCTCTCTCTCTCTCTCTCTCTCTCTCTCTCTCTCTCTCTCTCTACGATTGTCTTAATACTAATTTGGGAATCATTTCTTTGACACCGATGTGCAAATTAAGAAGGCAGAATCACGTTGGAAAAGAAAATACATATTTTGCATACGCAGTCTTATCAATAAACTTATAATAAGACAATCGTACGATTCCTTACAATTCAGTGGGACCGGTCATCGTCTCTACCTTTTAAAAAAAATATAAATACAGGTCAGGAAGGGCGGGATGAATGAATTACGTGGTGTCTGCGCTTGAACGTCTCATGCGCATATGTGTCGTGACTGTATGGGGTTACTACCATTTTAAATACAACTTATACATTCGTAACATAAAATCATAGGAATTCCACCTTGGTTTATGCAGTTCTTCTCAGTTCTTCTCATGACGTCGCTTACTTAAAAATCATATCATAATAAATGCGTGTGCATTTGATTAAATGTAGAAAGAAAGATCAAAATAATAGTACTCTATTCTTAATTCAAGCATTAGGACATCTAGAACAAAAGTCAATGTCGGTAGACTCGTTTACTCAATGAGATTGGAATGTCTTTGAGTATCTGCCACGTGCCGCCGAGTGATATATGCCGCAATCTAGCGGCGTGTGTCGGCGTGTGTCACATAAAAAAAAAACATCATAGATCACCGACATACACACCGCGTAAGGTAAGGTAATAAAAGTGTCGGGTTTTCAAATTTGTTGTTTTAGCGACCGTCACAAAAAAAAAAAAAAAAAAAAAAAAAAAAAAAATTATGAACTACGAGAAGTTGTCAGTGATAAAAACTGGTTCAAATGCGGGACTTTATGCGAAATGCTACTAGTATTTTCACATGCAAGTAATGTAACAAAATTTATTGGAAAAGGTCCCTCAGGACCTTTCCACAGTGTTTACTTTGAATATGAAGAAAATTTTACCCATGATCGACTGCTCTCTCTCAATTACGCGTTTTGTCACATAAAGCGCTTAATAAAAACTAGTGGACCCGTCTATACTGACTAGACAGTTAACCGCAATCAATTAAATTTATCCATTGTTGACACTCCCCGTCAAAAAGCGGTAAAATCTAGCAAGCAGTCTCGATCGTGGTGACTGCTTATCATAGCGCATCTATGTTTAGATCGTAGATACCCTGACGAGGGGTACAGATACTATAGGAACTCTATATGGCTGACTTTTAGTCCAACACATCGGTCCCATGGGTCTGTTTCTGGTAGTGTGGTTGCAGGTCAAAATTCAGAACTCTGTCACAAATTGACTGCACTGCAAAATGGTTTTCTACACATCGACATATTGATTGTAATCGTGTTTCCTTGAGCATTGGCTTTGATTCCATAACATCATAAATTTTGGTCAATGCCTTGAGTGACAGATACACACTCTGGTCAAGCGTTCATAACAAGAAACGACATTCATGTATAGGAAACGAAAGTGAAACGTATGAGAATCGAAATTAATGACAAACCAGAGAATCAACAACACTGAAATCTAGAGCAAAAGGAATCCCTTATAACAAACGGCTGCTGACCTTTTCATTGTTTTCTTTTTAAAGAAGCCAACTTGTTTTCCTTTTATGTTTTGTTTATAAAATGTTTCCGATAACGTTGATAATTATCAAAGAAGAAGAAAAAGTAAAACGTCGGCGTTGCATGGTGTAAAATTTGTGATAAATGTTTTGTGTAAGCATTTACTTTGTGTGGGCTGATATTTTGTACGACTAAACGTCACTTCCGGTTTGGTCTCGCTGAAGTTTTTCCCCTTTGATTTTTCGGCCCTTTTCCGACACCGCGTAAAGCGCATTTTTGTTTTCGATAAAAAGGTGTTCAAAATGTAAAACATTAGAAAATTTGACTTTCTAACATAATAAGAAACATGTTGTTGATATATTAACGACAAGAGAATCGTCAAATGCGACTATTCGGTATGGGTCTTTTAAGTCAACTCGCACCCAAGTCAACTGGTGCGACTTTACTTTGGTGCGAATTGACTTGGGTGCGAATTGACTTGGGTGCGAGTTGACTTGTGTGAGAGTTGACTTGTGTGCGAGTTGACTTGGGTACCAGTTGACTTTGGTAAAAGTTGACTTAAGTAAAAGTTGACTTGATTGTTGACTTAGGTGCGAGTGACTTTGGTGCGAGTTGACTTCGGTACAAGTAGACTTGGTTGCTAGTTGACTTGGGTGCGAGTTGACTTGGGTTCGAGTTGACTTGGGCACGAGTTGACTTTGGTACGAGCTGACTTGGGTAAAGTTGACTTGGTTGTTGACTTTAGTGATAGTTGACTTTTGTACACGTTGACTTGGGTGCTGTTTGACTTAGGTGTGATTTGACTTGGGTGCGAGTTTACTTGGGTGCGAGTTGACTTGGGTGCGAGTTGACTTGGGCACGAGTTGACTTAGTATGGGTACGAGTTGACTTGGGTGCGAGTTGACTTGGGCACGAGTTGACTTAGTATGGGTACGAGTTGACTTGGGTGAGAGTTTGGGTACAAATTGACTTGGGTACGAGTACAAGTTGACTCGGACCAGAAAGCACGGTAACCATACTAATAGATCCTCGGACAGGGGCAGAGACCTCTAATTATCGTTCCCATAGACACCCATTGTAATTTGCCCCAAAACAAGACTCATTCTTAGGCTTCACAGCTTATAGTGGACCTCGACACATTCAGCAGACGAGAGATCGCCCCAGGCCATGTACAAGTGCAGCAAAAAAATAGGGGGTTAGCCAGCATTCAAGGACGGTACTTTTCGCTGTTTAGGGACATCCCAAAATCGCTCAACAATGAAAAAATAATTATTCAAAAATAACTACATCCGCAATTCGGCCATAGCGTGGCAAAACAGCAGCCGATTAAATAGAAATATATAGCAAAATATTCAAGAACTACTATACTATCATGTGACAAAAGACATTTGATAGATACGCATTTATGACCAATGGTAGGTAGCGTTACATCTTAAATTTGCCGCGGTAGATCTGCCCACACTTCGGGCCAATCACAGGCAACGTTACATTTACTGGTCTTTGTCCACAGAGACCAGGGGCGTACTTGATTTAGAAATTTTAAGAGTGATCGGATTGGTCCGAGCAGTACGCTAAATCAAGGGAAAGTGGGCAAACGGAGTGCATTCCCATTACTAAAACAAGTGAGGACAAACAATAAAGAAAAAAAAAGTCAAATTGTTGCTTTAAATGATTTTGATTTACGGCGTGTTTATTACCCTGCAATACGCATGGATGTCCCACAAACACCTCCATGCTGAAGAAATAAATTTTGCACTCCTCGCATTGAAACATTGTTGACGGCATGTTTTTTAGAACAGGTCACGTGACTTGCTCCGATCACACCACCTTCACTACCTATTATCAACTTACCTAACCACCTACCTCCCTCCCTCACTCCATACATTACTTTGCACTACCTAGCTCCCTCCCTCCTTCCCTACATGTAAGTACCCCTTACCCCTTACACTTCCTACTCTCTCTACACTATCTACCTGCCTTCCTTACTGCCTACCTCGCTCTCTCCTTCCTACACAACCTACCTCTCTCCACACACTACCTACCTCCCTACACTACCTACTTCCCTTCTTACACTACCTAACTGCCTTCCTACCTACCTCCATTCCTACACTACCTTCTTCCCTCCCTACACTACCTCACTCCCTACACTACTTACATACCTCCCTTCCTACACTTCCTATCTATCTACCTCCTTCCCTCCCTACACTACCTACCCCCTCCCTCCTTACACTACCTCCATAGCTCCTTCCCTCCCTCGCTCCCCTATCTCTCGCTCACTGGACAGCTGGATACACTCGACCGTAATGATAATGTTAAGCTTCTAGCGCAAAGTTAATCGTGTGTGTTTGCAGATAAGGCAGCGTGCCTTTATTTCATATTACTCTGTACATGTATATGGGGTGTTTTGGAGTACTTGGCAGATAGCGTGAATAAGGATGCACGGGCCTATTCTTTCGGCCAATTTTGAGTATTTGGGGATTATGATTTTCAGAAGGGTATTCCATGCTAGTACTGTTTCCAGATATTTACAATGCTCCTGCATACAACTATTCCATACATGATGCAGAAAAGAATAATAAAGCATGAATAAATCTGAACCCTTATAATAGCTACAAGACAGTCAAATACTCTCCCCCCACCCACTATTTTTAAATACAAAATGGCCTGGACCGTTAGAACTTAAGCTATCAGTGATCGGTTTCGTATTTGGGGATGATGATTTTCAGAATATAGAATACCATGCTCTCTATGTGTGATGGTTTGTGTCTATAATTTTTAAACTGGTACTTTTTGACATAATTATGAGTTTTATTATACAATAAAGTTTCAGTTGACTAAAAGTGAACTCCAGATGTTGTGCTTGTCCAAGGGAGTTAATGCATATTGCTCAGTTTGTGACAGCTGATTTTGTGCTTTAAATACAAAATGGCCTGGACCGTTAGAACTTAAGCTATCAGTGATCGGTTTCGTATTTGGGGATGATGATTTTCAGAATATAGAATACCATGCTCTCTAGGTGTGATGGTTTGTGTCTATAATTTTTAAACTGGTACTTTTTGACATAATTATGAGTTTTATTATACAATAAAGTTTCAGTTGACTAAAAGTGAACTCCAGATGTTGTGCTTGTCCAAGGGAGTTAATGCATATTGCTCAGTTTGTGACAGCTGATTTTGTGCTTTAAAAGTAAGATGTTTTCAACGGGGATTACTGAAAAAGTTTGGTGGTTATTTACCTTTTGTTACCTTTTGTTGATAGGGAATCTTCTTAAGCCCTATATGGCTTATTATTCCCCTCGAAATCTTGTTGTTGATGTCGTCGGTTCCGGTTGATTGTGTTTTACAATGTTAAGTATCTAGTAGATTTCAGTCATGTCGTATCTTCTGTGTTTCCAGAACTTGTCAAGTTTAGTTTAAAACTCCAGTACTGTCTTAGAATTAACTATTTCCTCCGTTAAACTATTCCAAACTGGGATGTTTCTTAACGCAAAGGAATTCAATCTCACTGATTTATTGGCTCTAGGTTTATTTAGTTTCAGCTTGTGGCCTCTCAACTGATTATTTTCAGTAAACGTGAAGAACAAGTTCATGTCAATATCGTCAAGTCCATGTATAATCTTGAATACTTGTATTAGGTCGAATCGTTTCCTCCTATATTCCAATGTAGATAGATTTAATTTCTCGAGATGTTCCTTATAGGACAATCCTCTCAGTTCTGGAACTAATCTGGTGGCTCTTCGCTGCGCGTTTTCCAACACTTGCTTATATTTCTTTGTTGTCGGGTAGAAGATTAAATTCCCATAATCAAGATGGGTTCTGATCAATGCCTTATATAATGTAAGAAATAATTCACTGTCAATGTAGTTGAACTTTCTCTCAATCAATCCAATGATACGGTTGACCTTGTTTACAGTATTGTCAATGTGTTCATCAAACTTAAAGTTCGACTTGAACAAAATCCCTAAGCCACGTTCTGACTCCTCTGTTGAGAGTTTATACTGGTTGTTCTGATTGTCTGTCATGTAATATTCATATTCAAACTGGCAGTTCCCATAAGAAACAATTTTACATTTCTTGAAATTGAAACCCAATAACCATTCTTTACTCCACTGGCACAATCTTAAAATGTCATCTTGTAGTTCTTTCAAATCTGCCTCTGATTCAATGTTCTTGTACAATTTACAATCGTCCGCGAACAACTTACAGACACTCCCCACAACACCGGGGAGGTCATTAATAAATATTATGAATAGTACAGGTCCAAGTATTGATCCCTGAGGGATGCCTGATAGAACATTAGTCCATTCGGAAGCTTTACCGTTGATCACCACACGCTGTTTTCTTCCATTCAGAAAGTTTTTAAGCCATTCGAGCAAAGTTCCTTTTATTCCGTACCCTGCAAGTTTCTTAAGCAATCTTCTGTGAGGCACAGAGTCGAAGGCTTTACGGAAATCCAAATATACTGTGTCAACTTGAAGGTTGTTGTCTAATGCTTCTGACCATTCGTTCATAACAGTTAATAATTGGAAAATAGTACTTCAATTTTTGCTGAATCCAAACTGACTGTCAGATAACAACTTATTTACTGTCAAATGTTTAACAATTCCTTCTCGCACAGCTTTTTCTAATACTTTACAGATAACAGAGGTTAACGAAACTGGCCTGTAGTTCCCAGGATCCTGTTTACTCCCTTTTTTAAATATACATGTAATGTTGGCCTTTCTCCAATCCTCTGGAACCTCACCGCTAGATAGCGACTTTTGAAAAATGTCAGTTAAAGGGAGATAAATCTCTTCTGCACATTCCTTCAGGAAAAATGGATGACAATTGTCTGGCCCACAAGATTTGGAAACGTTCAGTGTCTTTAATTGTTTCAATACTGTTGCAGCATTAATGTTAATCTTTGTTAAACAGTCTTGATCATTTACTTTCTGCTCAAAATCCGGCAGTTCAGAGTTACCTTCCATTGTAAAAACTGACGCAAAGAAATCATTTAATATTTCAGCTTTTTTCCTGGTCCTCCGTTTTCATGTCTCCATTTTTATCCTTCAGATCACCGATATTACTTTTACTTTTCGTTTCATCCCTAACATGGCTCCAGAATGACTTTGGTGAAGTTTTTATACTAGTAGCAAGTCCTTTTTGATATTTTTTCTTAGCATACTTGACGGCCTTGGTCACACTATTCCTAATTTTACAATAAGCTTCATAACCTGCATAGCTATGACTATAAGTAAAACGTTTCCACGCTAGCGTAAAGTTTATCGTGTGTGTTTGCAGATAAGACAGTGTGCCTTTATTTCATATTAGGTATCTGTCTAACTGCACGGTAAACGGTAACCATGCTAATAGATCCATAGCTCAACACAACATGGCGTCTAATGTTGTCTTCACTGACTCAGGCGAAGGAGAACCTGCACGTAAAAAGGCAAAGCGTCAACCTGACGATATCTTCAAGACATTAGATAACGAAGTGAAGTTAAATCTGAAGAAAAGCCTCCCAATCATTTCTAATTTTAACCTTATGTTTTTGAAAATTACATATGCAAATGCTAAGTCTCGCGTGCCATTTTCGAGGGCCACATGCGACACTGAAAAACTGTTATGGCCTGATGGTGATCCTGTTAATTGCACGATTGACAATCTATTTGTTGAAGGGATTGACATTTTGAACACATTTATTAACAAGAATAAAATTCCCGAAGATCAAGCCTATCAAGATGCTTTAGCAAAGTTCCTTAAAATTTTCAGTGAAGGTAAGTCGATCTCTGTTGTTCAGTAATGTATTTTGGGTATCACGATTTACCAGAATGGGCTTAGAAAATAGCAAAGCACACCGTTTCAAGGCCAAAATTGTATATACTTCAGGATTCAAACTAGTCAAGAAATGTACTAAACCATCCCAAACCACTTCAAAACAGGGACAGTAGATTTACAGGGATATGAAACTTCAGTACTGCTATTATCATGTTCCAATTTATGTGTGACTTGGAGTCAGGCCAGGTTTTAGAATATGCCCAATAGGTATTTACATGGAGAATAAGTAAGAAAATATGTGTTTATAGTGGTCAGTTTCTACGAACTACTCCTTCTTCTATATTGCATTTTCATTCAAGCAAAACATGTCATCTGTTTGAACACATATTGGGCTGTTGTTTTATGTCAAGTTTGAATATATACACCAAAAAATACCCCTAAGCCATCTGTATAAAAAATGAAGAAAAAATGTTTTCTTCCAGAAGAAGTTTTTTTACCTCTTTTGTAGCAGCCTTTTTATATAAAAGTATTCACTCAATATATTTGAATTTTACATAAAACAACACTGGTGCAGTTCATCTTTCGAATGGTATATTTCTTTTTAAGTTATGTTCAGTATGCTTGTAGGAGTATTTTGTAAAACACAGGCAGTGTTTTGAATATTTTGCCTTATTTAATTGCATAGTCAATTATTGGAATACCTGTCCAGCCCAGTCCAGGTGGCAAGACAGTCATATTCTATTAAATAGGGCTAGACTCCAATCACTTGTATTATAGATCACTGTTCAAAACCACCCCAAACCACATCTTAAACACATCCAAACTAACAGAGACACACAAACTATATCACATCTGAATAGTTTACTGGTGACATGCCAAATGACATTATTTCACCAGGGGGTTCGGATGGGGGAGAAATTAGTCCCTTGAACGCACGAGTGAAGCCAACTTGGACACACAGTCATCAGACATTTCATCAGAGGAGACAAGTGAATCAGGGAGGTCATTCCAGTCCCTGATAGTCTGTGGAAAGAAACTACTTTTGTACGCTTCTTTGCTAGCTGAAGGTATCTGAAAAGCCAAAGAGTGTTGATTTCTACAAGGCCTATTCTTTGGGATAAGGTCATCTGTGGGTATTCACATAGCAGGTTATTATGGCATTCAAGAAATGTAGGGAGAAGTTTTGTCTCTGCTCAAGAAAATTTGGGAGGTTTATTCTTGAATTTCAGGCTTGCATATATATTCTATACATTTTTACTTCTCCCTCAGCTAGAAATAGGGAGAAGTTTGTTCAATTAGGGAGACTATTATAAAAGAGTTTTTGCATAGTTCTTGTTTTTGTTGTTATTTTGTTGAGGTTAAATTGAGTAGCCAAGTCTTTCTTCTGTTTTCAATTTTCTTTTAATGCATAAAACACAACTTTATTTCATCTTGAAATTCTTAAACACAGATTATCTGAAAGTAGTTGTACATGTCCTGTTTCCACATAATCATATTTTCTAGGCAAGGGCCGAAGCCCTTGCATTTGCTAAATTATCTTGAAAGTCACATTTTTGTATTTATTATTTTCTCCACTTTGAAATAAGATGTTGTCTTTCCAAAATCTATCCTAAGACTGATCCTGATGCAGAGAGTCAAACTTTCTTTACAAAGATTTCTTTTGTTTGGAGAATAGACATACTGCCCAGATTGTCACTTATGAATAATTTAGTATTTTATACATTTTCTTTTGTTAATAGTTAAACACTTATATGTTATAAATTAGGTATCTTTAGAGTTCAACTTAAACAATTATTGTACATCTGTTTACTTCTTCTGCTCATATTGGACAACTAGTACCACCATTTCTCTTCTGAAGTGTATAGATGTACCAACTTTACAGCAAAAGCATAGTTTACTATTTTTCCCTTGTCACAAATTTCCCGCCCCTTTTGAAAATGTTTTGTCCTCAAAACAACATTTGATTAAATATATTTTTTTTTGTATTTTTCACAAAACATACATTTTATGCATTTTGTTAGAAGGTATAGTCTTATCGTCTGTGATATAGTATCGTTGCAAAACATTCAGGGCAACTTTCAGTGATCTTCATTATTTATTCCTTATTTTTATTTTATATTAAAGGCATTTCTCGGCAGTGCCACCTTTAATCAACTCATGACTGCTCATCCTCTGCATTACAAACCATTACTTTTTAATTTTTATGTAATATCTTTGGTCTAATGCATTAATGGCATCATCTTTAATTTTACTGTAAAGTTCACCCTTACTTCATTGTTTTGAACATCACATTTCATAAAAATTTTATGAGACAACTATCCAGTTCTTAAATAACATAAAAGATGCTTCCATGATCTATATAATTATTGAGCACGATATGAAGATGGACCGATTTCAGTTTATAGGCAGGAGGGCCAGTCCTCTACAAACCTAGTTTCAGTTAACAACATAATTCTTTCACCCGCAGTATGAAAAATTATGCTGAAATCACCTTATACCACATTCATGATCTAAAACTGTAGACATTTTATGAAGTTTACTTATTGTCATTTGTTTTTAATGTATTCTGCATTTTACTAATATAGTTTAAACTTTTTGTTCTGTTAAGTTGCAAGTATTTGAGTTTAGGAGTTTGCTTTTAATTTTGACTTCAAATATTTCAATATGGCATTGAGGACATGTCCGACATGTACAACTACAAATGAAAACATAAGCTTAAGACATACAAAACATACAAGATATAAAGCATATATGTGTGAAAATGATAAAACATTGGTAAATTTGAATTTAAGTCGTTGATATTATCAGAATTTGAATGAAAGTTCCAGTTTAATCACTTTTAAAAGTTTTTTAATAATATTGTTTCTTATTTTTTTCTTAAACAGAATTTCTCTTCAGTATCATCCAAAGAAATGTCTCTGCAGCCTTCAACTTTTTCTGGAAAGTAGTCACATAACTTCTTTGTCCAAAGGAAGTTTGTAGATACTCTGTCAAATTTAGATTTAAATGTCCTCTGTCTTGAGTAAAGTTTATTCTTGCCAAAATAACACTGTCCATCATCATCAGCATTTAAAATTTCAGTCAAATTCTCCACCATTAAGTTTGTTCCTGTATTTTTGTTGAGTTCTGTCATAATACCATTAAAAATTTTGAGTCCTGGGGAATAAGAAATTGTTATCATCCTTGTGTAGAGCAGGTCCGGAATCGTTGAAAGAGCTGAAAAGTCTTTCGACCACGGATCTTCCACCAAAATTTATAAAAGCGTTTTTGCATAGTTTTTCTTTTGTTGTTGTTTATTCTATATATGTATAATTTGGTTATCGCTGTTGAAGTTCAATTGAGAGACAAGTCTTCTATTTTCAAATAATCCTTTTAATACTTGTGATAGAACTTTACTTCATCTCAAAACATATTAAACACATATATCTGTTTGTAGCTGTACATGTCCTTTCTACATATGTATTTTCCATGCAAGGGTCGAAACCCTTGCATTTTCTAAATTATCTTTACTGTCACATATTTGTATTTAATATTTTCTCCTCTTTAAAATAAGATGTTGTCCTTCCAAAATCTAGCCTAAGACTGTCTTTGATGCAGAGAGTGAAACTTTCTATACAAAGATTTCTTTTGTTTGGAGAATGGACATACTGCCCAGATTGTAACTTATGAATAATTTAGTATTTTTCTTTTGTTAATAGCTCGACACTTATATGTTATAAATTAGGTATCTTTAGAGTTAAACATAAACAATAATTGTACATCTGTTAACCATGTTAACTACTTCTGCTCATATTGGGCAATTAGTACCACAATTTCTCTTCTGAAATGTATAAATGTACCAACTTTACATCAAAAACATAGCTTACTATTTTTCCCTTGTCACACTATTTTTCTCTAGTTGCCCTGTAGGCTATTCCCTGATACTTGCTAAGTTTACATGACCGTCCGGAAAGGGCCGGATATATCAATGGGCCGAAATGGACTGGATCGGGCTTCGAAAATAGCTTTAAACAGTCCTGCTTGCTAAATTTACATGACCAGAATGACCGCAACAGACAGGAATATGGTTAGAAAAATGGCAGTGGCTAGAGATACGGTCCTAGTGTTGGGCATTTGGTTGGACATTACAATCAGTTATCAGTTTACAATCCGAAGGACTAAACCAACTAGCTACTGATTGCAGACTGTGGAAACACCCCAAACCACCCCAAAACATACTAAACCATCCCAAACCACATCTTAAACACATCCAAACTAACAGAAACACACAAACTATATCACATAGCAGGTTATTGTGGCATTCAGAACCCCAAACACCCACAATAGTCTCATATGGGGCTTATATGGGTTTGCACATAGCATATATAGGTTTAGTGTTGGAAATCGGCTAGAATTTCATAATCGATTATCCGTTTTAATAAACCTACTGATTATTGATTATTTATTGGACTTTTTCACCTTCTAAAAAAACCAGCTTAATGGAGTAAAATTCTGTCTACTAATGCATGTAATGTGGCAGACTGAATATATGGGCATTTAGAGAAAAACAGAGACTTTCTCTTGCATTAACAAATTCAAGTTTCAAAGCCTAGCTACGTCAGAGCAGAACTATATGTGTTATGAATGTGCAAGTTAC
Organism: Rugalucina vietnamica; assembly: GCA_964017185.1. NCBI lineage: Eukaryota > Metazoa > Mollusca > Bivalvia > Lucinida > Lucinidae > Rugalucina > Rugalucina vietnamica. Next base: position 28,495,890 of record OZ024873.1, read on the forward strand.
ATGTAACTTTGATTACATTAGGTTATGCAAGACAAGGCCTTTGTCATACCCGGCAGCAGCGAGCCTATGTTTTGTTGCCACCATGAACATTGACACAAAAAACCTAAAATTAGTCAAAGCAGTGAAGTTTTAGATAACAAACTGACACCAAAAACCTAAAAATTAGTCAAAGCAGTGAAGTTTTAGATAACAAACTATGTGTGGTCTTTCAGGGCGGCCATTTTAAAAATGGTCGCCATTTTGTCCGCCATTTTGATTTTTTGGCTGGACAACAATATTTTTCAAAACAGTTGGGCATTCCAAATTTCATGCTTGTTTCACCAAAAGCACTAGCTACATGTATCAAGTCAATGAAGTTGTGTGAGTATTCAAAGTCAATGTCAAGGTTATTTCCTGATGACTAAATGCTTCAAGGTCAGGCATTAGGTAAGCGTAATGGTCCTCTGGTTTTTTAGCTCGACTGCACAAAGTGCATAGAGCTATTGTAGTCACCCGGTCGTGTGCGTGTGTGTTCCCGTGCGCATGCGCGTCACACTTGCGGTATAGTTTTCTAGAAGTCCATATTATCTTGACAACCACTCATCAGAAAGCTTTCATACTTGGACCATAGATACATGTACCTGTAGGGTTAGCTTTTATTCCATCGCATCGGGTCCCTGGGTCAAGGCCAGGGCCTGAGGGGGTGGGGCTGGAGATTAAAATCTAGAACACCTTCAAAAATGTTTTTTCTGTGGTAATAGGTATAGTTTTCTATAAGTCCATATCATGACAACCACTCATCAGACAGCATTGATACTTGGGCCATAGATACCATGTAGGGTTGGCTTTAATTACATGGCATTGGATCCCTGGGTCCATGTCAGGGGGTGTGGCTAGAGCCTAGAGGTTAAAATCTAGAACCATTAATAATTACTTTTCTGTGGTATAATATTCAAGAAGTCCATATCTTGACAACCTTTTATCTGAGGGCATTCATACTTGGACCAAAGGTTGCCTGTAGGGTTGAATTTCATTTCATGGCATTGGATTCCTGGGTCCATGCCTGGGGGTTGGGGCTAGAGGTTAAAACCTAGAACACTGTAAGAAATTAATGTTCTGCTGTGTCACTTTTACAAAGAGTCCATATCTTGACAACAACTTCTCATAAAGCATTCATACTTCATACACTTTAGGTTCCATGACATTGGACCACTGGATCGGAGTCAGGGGGTTTGGGATAGAGGTAAAAATCTAGAACTCACTGTATTCGTTTTCCTTTTTAGCTCACCTGCACGAAGTGCATAGAGCTATTGTAGTCACCTCGGTCGTCCGCGTTTACGTTTACGTCCGCGTCACACTTTCGGTTAAAGTTTTTTAGTTTAGAAGTCTATATCTCTTGACCATGTTGATGGATCAAGTTGATACTTTGCATGTTGATAGATATTGGTCTGAAGTTTTACGCAGTACCAACATGACCCACCCTGAGTGACCTTGAGGTCAAGGTCACGGACTTAGAAATTGTGTGTTTAAGTTTTTGTTTTGGTTAAAGTTTTTGTAAGTCAATATCTCTTGACCATATTGATGGATTGTTTTGATAATTTGCATGTTGCTAGATATTGGTCTGAAATTTTACGCAGTACCATCATGACCCACCCTGGGTGACCTTGAGGTCAAGGTCACGGACTTAGAAATTTTGTGTTTAAGTTTTTGGTTAAAGTTTTTGTAAGTCAATATCTCTTGATCATATTGATGGATTGTTTTGATACTTTGCATGTTGCTAGATATTGGTCTGAAGTTTTATGCAGTACCATCATGACCCACCCTGGGTGACCTTGAGAGGTCAAGGTCACGGACTTAGAAATTTTGTGTTTAAGTTTTTGGTTAAAGTTTTTGTAAGTCTATATCTCTTGACCATGTTGATTGATCGAGTTGATACTTTGCATGTTGGTAGATATTGGTCTGAAGTTTTATGCAGTACCATCATGACCTACCCTGGGTGACCTTGAGGTCAAGGTCACAGACTTAGAAATTTTCTGTTAAATTTTTTGGTTAAAGTCTAAATCTCTTGAACATGTTGATGGATAAAGTTGATACTTGCAGGTTGATAGATATTGGTCTCAGGTTTTATGCTGTACATCACAACTCACCTGGATGACCTTGAGGTCAGGGTCACAGACTTGGAAGTTTTGTGTTTAAGTTTTGGTTAATGTTTTTATAAGTCTATATCTCTTGAACATGTAAATTGATCAAGTTGATAATTTGCATTGGTCTGAAGTTTTATGTTGTACCATCATGACCCACCTGAGTGACCTTGAGGTCAAGGTCATGGGTCATAGATTTTAACAGATGTAGTGGCATAGCACAAGTCAGGCGAGCTACGCTGTCCTGCGACAGCTCTTATTATTTCTAGATAGAAACAACTTGAGAAGATGGTTTGTCATTGATCTTTTAACTTTGTGACACTGACTTATGTCATGACGTTAAGGGTGGGTTGACCTAATTTCCATGGTCCAGTGATTTCCCTCTGACAATCAATTACTATTTTTTCGTAGTTCTGTCAGATTATGAGTTAGCGAGTATGACCAGACCTTTGACCCCAATATACTTATAGGTCACTGTGACCTAATTTCACCATTCAGTGATTTTACCTTACATCTTGACTCTCAATTAGTATTTTTTCTTATTTCAGATTATGCGAGTATGACCAGACCTTTGACCCCAATGTTCTTATAGGTCACTGTGACCTAATTTCATGGTTCAGTGATTTTGCCTTATATCTCGGCACTCATTTGGTTTAATTTATGAACATACTTCTTTCACACTATGATTGTGTATGACAAGACCTTTGACCCTAAAGTACTTCTAGTTCACTGTGACCTAATTTCATTGTTCAATGATTTTGCCTCATATCTCGGCACCCAATTGGAATCTTTCACAGTATGTTTGTGTATGACAATACCTTTGACCCTAAAGTAGTCCTAGGTCATTTTGACCTAATTTCATGGTTCAGTGATTTTGCTTTATATATATATATTTTCATACTGAATGTGTATGACTAGACCTTTGACCCTAAAGAACTTAGGTCAGTGTGACCTTATTTCATGGTTCAGTGATTTTGTCTTGTATGTCAGCACTCAGTCGGTGTATGAACATATTTCTTTCACAATATGAGTGAGACCTTTAAACCTTAGGTAGTTATAGCTAACTGCCATGTTATAGTGATTTTGCCTTATAGCGTGAAGGCAAAAAGATATATGAGCATGTTGCTGTGGGTTACAGGTCGAGTTTGGTCTTGTGTTTGACAAAGGTCAGAAGCAGTCAAGCGTGCTGTCCTGCGACAGCTCTTATTAACTTTATTAATTATTGGTTTAAGAGCATCACATTATAAATCAGTGTTTAGATATTACCATTGTTTTGTCCTTTTCAGATCCAGGCCCTTTATTGGAAAATGTTCCAGAAAATTCAGAAGGGGCATGGGCCATAAGACTTGCCCAACATCTACTGTCGAAGCTCTCTCTGCACAAATTATATGTTATATGTGCATATAAAGGGTGTAAATTTGGATCCACCTGTCCATGCCCGAAACATGATGATTTAGTTGGTTTTGCTGGTGATACTAGTTTTGGTACGTATTTTTATTTGAGCTTCGTCATGGGAAAACCAACAATGTGGTTAACAGGTCTGACACAAACCAGCCTGTACAAGCACAGAAGATGGCTAGAGACTCAAATTTTTGGGTTTAGAAAGTAGAGGGATTGCACTGTTACCTCGAAGCTGATCTGCGTCTTTGTTTTAGCATATGCAGATTGTTGGTTTTCTCATGAGGCGGTTCATTTTTTAGCTCAACTGCACGAAGTGCATAAATAGCTATTGTGGTCACCTTGGTCATCTGCATTCTGGTCCTGGATTCCGCCAGCCCTTTCCGTCTGAGTACACATAATAGTTTTCTCGAAGTGCATATTTTGACAACCACTTACCAGCTTGTGACTATAGGTACCCCATAGGGCTGGCATTCCTTCCATGACACCAGGCCCCTGGATCTTGGATGGGGCTAGTGGTTAAAATCTAGAACACCTTCAAATGGAGTATATAGTTTTTAGCTCGCCTGCACAAAGTGCACAGAGCTATTGTTGTCACCTCGGTCGTCCGCGTTTACATGTACATCCGCGTCCGCGTCACACTTTTGGTTAAAGTTTTTAAAATTGTTATATCTTGATAGTCACTGACCAGAAATCATTCATATTTGGAACATTGCTGCATATGAGGGTCCTCTGTGATTTAGTGTGAAGGGACCCATGGGGTCATGCCTGGGGGCGGGGCTAGAGGTCAATATCTAGATCATCTTTGTACAATGCTCAGATGCTGTGTTAGTTTCTCATCAACTGTAAAGCCTAGAACTGTCAAACCTTACATAAGGCTTCTCCTCAATGTCCCGACTCGGCATCCACATTGACCTACTGACCTTGACCTATATTTCATGCTCCAGTGACTTTGTCATTTTTGAAGCCAACCCTTAATATCTCATCAACTATAAAGCCTACAACCATCAAACCTTGCATATGGCTTCTCCTCGATGTCCCGACTCCGCACCCACATTGACCTACTGACCTTGACCTATATTTCATGCTCCAGTGACTTTGTCATTTTTTAAGCCAACCCTTAATATCTCATCAACTATAAAGCCTACAACCATCAAACCTTGCATATGGCTTCTCCACGATGTCCCGACTTTGCACCCACATTGATCTAGTGACCTTGACCTATATTTGGTGCTCTAGTGACTTTGTCATTTTTGAAGCCAACTCTTAATATCTCATCAATTATAAAGCCTACAACCATCAAACCTTGCATATGACTTCTCGATGTCCCGACTCGGCACCCACATTCACCTAGTGACCTTGACCTATATTTCGTGCTATAGTGACTTTGTCATTTTTGAAGCCAACCCTTAATATCCCAGCAGCTATAAAGCCTACAACCATTAAACCTTGCATATGGCTTCTCCTCGATGTCCCGACTCGGCACCCACATTGACCTACTGACCTTGACCTATATTTCATGCTCCAGTGACTTTGTCATTTTTTAAGCCAACCCTTAATATCTCATCAACTATAAAGCCTACAACCATCAAACCTTGCAAATGGCTTTTCCTCGATGTCCCAACTTTGCACCCACATTGATCTAGTGACCTTGACCTATATTTCGTGCTATAGTGACTGTTTCATTAAAGTTTTTAGAAGTCTATATCTCTTGAACATGTTGATGGATCAAGTTGATACTTTGCATATTGGTAGATATTGGTCTGAAGTTTTATGCAGTACCATCATGACCCACCCTGTATGACCTTGAGGTCAAGGTCACAGACTTAGAATTTTTTTGTTAAAGTTTTCGGTTAAAGTTTTTAGAAGTCTATATCTCTTGAACATGTAGATGGATCAAGTTGATACTTTGCATGTTGGTCTGAAGTTTTATGCTGTACCATTATGACCCACCCTGGGTGAACTTGAGGTCAAGGTCATGACCTTAGAAATTTTTGGTTAAAGTTTTTGAAGTCTATATATCTCTATGTTGATGGATCAAGTTGAAACTTTGCATGTTTGTGGATATTGGTCGGAAATTTTATGCTGTACCATCACAACCCACATGAGCGACCTTGAGGTCAAGGTCATGGGTCATAGATTTTGATAAGTTTAGTGGCAAAGCACAAGTCAGGCGAGCTACGCTGTCCTGCGACAGCCCAATCACCAGCATGCATTCATACTTGGACCATAGATCTCTTTCTTTAACCGACTCCTTTGAAGACAGATTTCTACTTTGAAAACAATAAATCAGTATAGATTTGTAGAACCAGAGGACCAATGGTCCTGTAAACGCTTACCTGAGATCTGAGATATACAGGTGTGTCACAATATTTTTTGTAGGTAGTGATTTTTCTCATAAGTATCATGTAACCCCAATGTGATAAAAGGGACAGTCATCTGCTTAATGGTTATCTGGTTAACTTCAAAAACTGCAATCAACGCCCCTCAATGAACTCAATCACTTGCCGTTTGTTTTACACAGTTATATTGTCCATTTTTTACCCTGGCTCATAAATTATTTGGGGGTAACTAGCCAATATGAATTTTTCCTCCGTTTAAGATGCTGAGCGTTTAAACATATAGTGCAATAAAATTTTTGATATTTGCAAACTTTAGCGGATGGCTGACCTGTTTATCACATTGGGGTTACATAAATAATTATGAGAAAAATCGCTACCTATAAAAATTTTGTGAAGTACCTGTATACACCCATAAAACATGTTTGAATATTATGGTCATATACATGTATATAGCCATAGGACAGGGTCAGAATAACTCCAGGGGTCAATTTCTTATTCAAAATCATAAGTACCCAGTCTATTTGCCAACTTACTGCAAGTTTTGCCCTTCAAATGACAGTTTTCCCCCATTCAAATGCATGGGCAACCTTTGTTTACCGTGCTGTAAAATAGGTCAAGGCCATCTCAGGGTCATGATTTATACAAACTTTGTAGAGCTCCATTCCCTGATGCTTTATGCCAAGTTCCAAAGTCATAGGCCTTGTGGTTCTGAAAAAGAAGGTTTTTGAAAATTTTTGCGACTGGGATGACCTTGACCTTTTTAAGACAAGGCTTAATTCCATCGCTTATGCATTTGAAAGTCATCTTATAGAAAAACCTTGCAGAAAATAGATAAATATTGTTTGTTATGTCACCCCAACCGAATGCGGGGGACATATTGTTTCTGGTGCAAATCCCGTCGGCATCCGCATCCGCGTAGCTTCTTTCCGACGCGATATCTTTTGAACCAGTGGATGGATTTTGACAAAACTTACATAGATACATGGTTGGGAGGAGGGAAAGAGTTGATTAGATTTTGGTGACCTTGACCTCATTTTCAAGGTCACCAGCCCATGAAAACTGATCAAATTAGGTTTTCCGACGCGATATCTTCTGAACAAATAAATGGATTTTGACCAAACTTGCACAGAAGCATTGTTGGGAGGAGGCTCAGAGTTGATTAGATTTTGGTGACCTTGACTTAATTTTCAAGGTCACGAGTCCATAAAAACTGTTGAAATTAGTCTTTCCAACGCAATATCTTGTAAACCAATTGATTGATTTTGACCAAACTTGCACAGAAGCATTGTTGGGAGGAGGCTCAGAGTTGGTTAGATTTTGTTGACCTTGACCTAATTTTCAAGGTCACGAGTCCATAAAAACTGTTGAAATTAGTCTTTCCAACGCAATATCTTGTAAACCAATTGATGGATTTTGACCAAACTTGCACAGAAGCATTGTTGGGAGGAGGCTCAGAGTTGATTAGATTTTGGTGACCTTGACCTAATTTTCAAGGTCATGAGTCCATAAAAACTGTTGAAATTAGTCTTTCCATCGCAATATCTTGCAAACCAATTGATTGATTTTGACCAAACTTGCGTAGATACATGGTTGGGAGGAGGGAAAGAGTTGATTAGATTTTGGTGACCTTGACCTAATTTTCAAGGTTGTGAGTCCATAAAAAATGTTGAAATTAGTCTTTCCAACGCAATATCTTGTAAACCAATTGAAGGATTTTGACCAAACTTGCACAGAAGCATTGTTTGGAGGAGGCTCAGAGTTGATTAGATTATGGTGACCTTGACCTGATTTTCAAGGTCACGAGTCCATAAAAAATGTTGAAATTAGTCTTTCCAACGCAATATTTTGTAAACCAATTGATGGATTTTGATTAAACTTGCACAGAAGCATTGTTGGGAGGAGGCTCAGAGTTGGTTAGATTTTGGTGATCTTGACCTAATTTCGAAGGTCAATAGCAAACTGTTGAAATTAGTTTTTCAGACGCGATATCTTGTAAACTAATTGATGGATTTTGACCAAACTTGTACAGAAGCATTGTTGGGAGGAGGCTCAGAGTTGATAATATTTTGGTGACCTTGACCTAATTTCCAAGGTCACTAGTTCATAACTGTTGAAATTAGTCTGTCGGACACAATAGCTTGTAAACCAACTGATGGATTTTAACCAAACTTGCACAGAAGCATTCTTGTGAGGAGGTTCAGAGTTTATAAGAATTTGGTGATCGTGACCTAATTTTAGACAGGGTCCAAAACAAGTTTAAACTACCACACCATACAGAACAAGATGGGCATGGTGTCTTCCATAGAAAAACTTCATATCACAAGGTAACTACACTTCAATTACTAAACGGTTGGGGGGACATAATTTTCCTCAGAAAACACTATTTTAATTTGTTTGTTCGGGTTTAACGTTTATTTCAACATTATCTGTCATATCACTACGGTGTCTGGTTGTGACAGGGAGCTCAATGCTAACTTTTATAGTGCTGCCTCACTGTGGTATCAGATCCCAGACACTTTTACCTGATACCACCCCCAGTCACATTATACTGACACAGGAGCGACCAGTCCTAGCCCTACCCCGAAAAACCGAGTAACTTGTACCATTATTAACAACTGGTATGTCGCGGCCCGGTACCTCCTGATCTCGGAGCGGACACTCTACCTACTGAGCTACCGAGGCCGGTCAAATAGACAGATTTATGTTTATAATGGTGCAGGATGTATGAAAGAATTTTAGTACCAATCTCAGGTGAGCTTTTGTAGGACCAGTGGTCCTCTGGTTTGATTATGGGTCAGAAGAACGCAGTTGTTTTACTTCAGAATAGTTATATGAACATGATAGTAATAACACCAGTTTGACAAAGCTGAATGCAGTCATGCAACACTGTCATGCAACATCTCTTATTCAGTTTACCTGAGGGGGGAGGCTCGAATAGAACCTTACAGTATACACAACTTCTTTCATTCAGTATGGTAAATACATCCCATCTGACACTGTGCATCCTTTGTTCTGTCACATCTCCACTTTCCAGACTTCATATAATCAACCTATGCATTTAATACGAAAACACGCCCATGTAATATACAGATTTTTTTAAGTTTTAAAAATTGACAAATTTCAGTAAAAAATTTTAGATATTTTTCTTACTTTTGCTCAAAACATAGATTGTGGGTACACGTTAGAATCGCCTCGCTGAGGCGGTTCTAACGAGTACCCACAATTTATGTTTTGGAGCAAAAATAAGAAAAATAGGTATACCCCTGCAAACCCCTGTTTTTCTGTATAAACGTGGGGTTTAAGGGGTTCATGGACATGTTTTCCTGATGGTCACATCTGAAACTTTGTGTGCTTTATTTCAGGATACAAGCATGGTTGGCATGGTGAAACTGATATCATTTTAGAAGACCTACCATTTAGTGTTCAAGAAGCTCCACCACTTGTGAAGCCAAAACCTGATGCATACAATGCAGTAATAAAGGCAACGCCCTCTTTTTCACAAGAGTATGAAGCTCAAGTGAAAGCTCAGACCATCACTTTTTCTGCCTTACGGTTACGAAATCACAAAACTGAACTTCGTAATTATCTTATCCCAGGCATTGCCATTGGTACAAGGGATGTCCTTGTATACTTTTATGACTCGGAAAATGACATTTTGCTTAGGTCTTTTGATATGATTCTTTTCCAGGAGGGAAAACTAACATATTCTGTTGTCATATTTTTATGGTTAACACTTAACTATAGGTTGTTTTGTTCAGGTCTCACAGAAGAGATGAAGAAATTTAAGTCAGGCTTTTTTGATTTGATTGACATTGATGAGTTCATAAACAATGTTGAAAGACCTTTGTATATCAAACCATCAGAAGATAAGCCTATACCAACCTTAAATCCTGACACAAAGTTCACACCAGCACCAGTCCCAGACATAAAGTATATTGATATTTGAATGATCAATATTCTTCAACAAATTTTAGAAGGGGAGTCCAGTTGCTCAGTGGTAGAGCATAGGACTCCTGAGCTAGAGGTCAGGGGTTCAAACCTGCAAAAAATAAATAACTTGCTTTGTAAATATGGACCCGGTTGTATCAAACTTTAATTTTAAATTAAATGGCAGTTAATTTAAAATTAAATATCTCTCAATTAAGTCGGGTTGTACGAAACTTTTAATGACGAATGTTCGTCATTAAATCGCCTAATTTGAAATTAACTTTAATGTTGGTCGGGGGTAGTTTTAACTCATCATTAGCGGGGTTTCAAGAAAAAAAATGGCGGACGAAATTCGGCATCGACCTCGATATTTTGACAAAAATCGCCATGTTTGTGTCATTTGTTGTCTAGGAAGGAACGATTATCGACGTGGACATAAGCTCGACGACAAAAAATCACATGCACAGTCAAATATAGTGTCTAGATTTATGTAGCTATGGAACCACAATACACTCACCAACACGTGGGCCTTCCATTTCGACATTCTCATAACCCAGCATATCGAAGAAATAGCTCAGAAATAATGTTAAACATCTTTTCTGTCAGTATCCGCTTTCTGTTTATGGCAGTAATGCGTGACGTAATTTGACATATGACGTCACGCATCTATTACTGTACTGTCCTTACACCATCTTTTAGAAACCGCCTTTTTTCAAAATCACCCTATTCTGGCACACCCCAGGAAACTATGACCCACTCATGCTTTTTTACCGATATTTGCATACGATTAGCTTGCAATGATCGTACAATGCCAATCTTTGCATTTTCATACAGTCTCTGCAGGGGATCGCAGGGTGACCCTACGGTGTGACTGTCCATACGATTCTACGCTTCCAAAGATCTCGGGGTGGGGGGGGGGGAGGGGGATAGTCATCTCCATGGCATCTACAATTTAGTCTGTACTTGTACATTTTTTAAAACGTAAGACCATAGCCCGCGAAAGGCGGGGTACTCCCATATTAAGGCAGTACGGGTAGTCCTATATGCAAACCGCTTTTCCCACCTAAAGCCCACCATTTTTTTTTTTTTTTTTTTTTTTTTTTTTAGCTCTGAAAGCACCTTCTAAATCAGTTCGATTATCTCTAAAAGCAGCCACTTTTCGTTCGAAACTTACATACTATGCCTGTCATATTGGTGACAAATGTTCATCCTGGCGCAATATTTAAAGGCAAACAGTCCGAGCCGTAGGGTGTAATATTTTAGGAATGCAACCTTTTTTCAGTTCAATTAGCTCTAAAGGCACAGCTTGTAGGGGCTACTACCGTTGTATCAACTCTGAAAGCACTCACTTTTATCAGCTCAGTAAGCACCATTTTACATTAGTGCAACCCGGGGACCGTAGGCCGTAGATACGTCGTAGGATACATCGTGCGGATATCTTGCAAAGATCGTGCGGTTATTGCACGATTTTTTATGATAATTTGGGGACTAAAAGTCGTACATGAGGCGATCGTAGGGAGACCGCAAGAGCCCAGTCAGAAATCGTAAGGGAAAACTCCGCACGGGCCCCCACTTAAAATCTATGGAATCCCTACGATTTCTGTAGGCCCCTACGAGCTCCCTACGATCTCCGTACGGGTTTGACCCCGAACGTCGACGAAAGTCAGAGCAGGAAATCGCACGATGCGCGTGTGAATTTTGAATACATATACATGTACGTCGTAGCCCATGATCACGTACGATGTCTTAAAATTGTAGGGAGATCGTACGATCTCCCTACAATTTTAAGACATCGTACGGGGCAAATGTAGTAATGTCTTAAAAAGTGCTGCAAATCGGCTCACTGATAGATTTTTATGTCCAAAATTATCTTGATCTGATTGCGTTTGAGGAACTTGGGACTGGTTTAGGGACGCATGGGGCCCTTAGCTTTAGTATCAATTTGGACAAAAATATTTGATTTTTGTAAATTAATCTGCATGTGTATGCAAATATGGTGAAAAGCGTCACGTGATAAGCCTATACATGTTCTCCATAATGCAGCAAGTAAAGCTCCCGATATTCTTGCCCGTTGTTATGGGCGATTTATTTCACAATGTGAATATTTTTTCACCTCGCTTTTGATCTGGAAATCTTTTCTGGAATATGACTGACCCTATTGGTCCTGCATACATACTCCCCTCCCGTTTCAGAAAAGATGATCGTATGCTATATGTAGCAATATTGCAACAAACATAGTTGAGTCCTTACCAGGCATTTGGGGAAATTGGGGAAGTGGGGGGCGGAGATAATGGCTAGTTCATGAGCTAGATAGTGCAATCGTGATAATTTGTGGGGAGTTACAGAGCAAAACACTTTAAAGGTGGGGGTGGGGGAGTTTTGAGCATGTGCAAAATACTTTTTAGGGAGACGGGGTAAGCAATGGCTAGGGGAGTCAACCCATTAATTTCAGGTGCAGGGAGTCCACCTGGTGGGACCTTCTGTAGACTTTACATCGTGCGCTAGTTCATTGTGAGTAAGAACAAAATAAGTAAGCCTATTTCAGACGTATATTAACTGTGCTATCAAGAGAAAATGCGCAACGAGAAATTTTAATGAGTACCGAGAGCAAAATCTTTCTAGATCTGTGCATGGGACGCTCACTGACGCTCCTTCTCCTTACACCCGAGGGTCTGGTACGAAATCTAGAACGTGCCTTTTCAGCAAGATTTAGCCGCTTAAACTTATATAGCTATTAGAATTAAACACGAAACAACACTAAGATACACACAGTTTTGACCAGCGAAAACACACACACACACGCACGCACGCACGCGCGCGCGCGCACACACACACACAAAATTAAACGACCAGTTGTCCAGATGCTGATGCCGGCAGTGACACACATGTATCATTGCACACAACACATACGTCACATTTGTCGAGTGTCTGCGTATGTGTGTTAACTTCTGACGAAAACAGTCATACTGCATTATAAGACTTATAAGGGCTAACAGACAACCATTTGATGGAAAATCTAATTCGGGAGCGCGATGGCGTAATGGTCATGATGGTAGAATAGGGCACCAGAGCGAGAGGTTCTGGATTTGATACATAGTCCCCACAGTACCAATAAACAACTAGGAAGCGTTGGCTCTGTCCGACATGACTAAAAATGTTGATTGGGACGTTTGAAGTCATTGCATTTAACGAAACCAAAAGTTTTGGAAGCTAGTGGAAGACGTATACAAGAAACACTGCCAGCAAAAATCACTTAGCCCTGCTCACTGAAGTTTAAACGGTCACAGGATTTTCCATTCTGCAAAAGTGTCCGCCGTAAGGAATATCATTTTGGCCGAAAGATCCGCCGTAGGTAGCATCATTTAAAAAAAAACATTGGACGTACGTTGCATCAAGGCAATGAACTCTTTGACGTACATTGCTTCCCAAACGATCCAACCTAGGTGTGTTAACACCATATTGTGCAAAAGTTTGCTTGAGTTCAGGATTGTCTTTTTGTGGTATGAAACAAGGAATGATTCCGGTATATACCGAAACGTTGATATTTACAAACGATGATGAAGGATTCGAATAATTAGCAAAGGTAATCAATTTTCGTGTTTCTGGTGGCATATTCCTTCAACAAAATTTATGATTTCTGACACAAGGTAAGCGTTTATTTCAAACTACTTATGGCAAAAACTGAAGGTATCCTTACTTTGTTTTCCCACAAAGTCATGACCCAGACATTCGTGCATTAATGCCTATAAAACTGACATGATCGTCACCGCTCTCCATTTCCCACTGCCTTCGTGAAATGTTGCATCAGTCTGTGCCGTAACATATTTAGTTGCATCAACGGTATACGGGGTGTAAAATATAACCATCCAAGCAACCAATGAGGCATGTATGTATGGCTGGTTTGACCAAACAACTTTCAGGCAAAGCTTCATAGCTACTGACCGACCATCGCATTACTGGTTAACCGCTCGCCGTCTGAGGCTGCCCAGGAAAAGTGGTTTGTGAGCTTGTATCTGTGTATATGAACATGTAGCATGTAAGGACGTGTGTGTTTGTGTGTGTGAGTTAATACTTTCATGCAAACATGTATTTCTAAAATTCGTATAGTTTGGTTAAAACATACCAAATTATAGAAGTGCAAATAAGATGTGTGGTTTATTCGACTTAGTTTTCCTCAACTAGTTATCTAGTCACCTAGTTATTTTCCGTACTTTTCAATTTGAATGCGTAGTCGCGGTGCAGTTGATATCCATGGAAACGTGTTAGGTCGTTCAAGCGTGCGTTCAGGCGTCTGTGTGACACTGTCCTGCGTCTGTGACGATATCTTTCTGCCTGTATATGTGTGCGTCCTCCTCTTTGTTCCGCACACGCACATCAGATGGGATGACATGTTCGACATACTGACGACAAACTGATGGACAAAATCCTCTATCATGACTGGTACATGTACAGATTTAACCTCTCTCTCTCTCTCTCTCTCTCTCTCTCTCTCTCTCTCTCTCTCTGTGTGTGTGTGTGTGTGTGTGTGTGTGTGTGTGTGTGTGTGTGTGTTTGATCATTAAAACGAGTATGCATAGACATACATACAATGTAGGTCATTGAGCGAATACAGACATTGACTTTTCAGTTATTTAGACTTTTTTCAGATGAGAAAACAGCACTTTGTCTTATAAAGCTGTACGCAAAGCGCGGTAGCGCCGGACTCTGGTAGCATCCTAACGTCTTTGTTGGAACAAATCCTTGATCTGCTATCGCTCCCAAAGCGGACACACTAACAAAAGTGACCCATCAGGGCAACCAACAAAATTTATTGTCTAAATATGCATGCCGTTTCAACAAAATAGAGAGGTTGAGAAAATAAACTTGTAACGTGTACGTGTACTTGTAGCTTTATTTACCCGTACACGATCGTTTTGAGTGTAAAATCGTTTGAGAAAATCGAACGTGTACGTGTAGATTTCATAAAGTATATACAGCTGATTTTTTTATTGTTTATACATGTGTTGATATATGAAAGTAAATATGGATGATTTATTGTTAGCCGGACTTTTAGACAACGATGATGAGTTAATTTTATCCAGTCTTTCGAACGATACTTTAAACCGAGGTCCCGTCTCTATATGACCTTAGCTGTTGATTAAACCGTAAAACCCCAAATCAACAAACCAATCAACTTCTTCATCCAAAATTTACAGCCTCCAGTCAACTTTTGTGACTGTACAGCCTGGTTTATCTCGGACCTGGTCGGAAACTAAACGCGGCTAAATACTCTATAAACAAATTAAATTGCGTTACCACAAACGTCAGAAAGTACATACCTACATACATATATGGTCACATGTACGTCGATTCGCCTTTGGTCAGATATACTTCGGCTGCACGTGCAAAACGATTTGGCAACGTTTCATCGAACTTCGTTTCTGCTTGTACCTACCTGACCTATCGATGGAAACATATAAAGAAAACTTACAAGTCGCAAATTTATTTCATTCACAGCCTTACTGATTCTCAACGTGTAGCGAGTATTTTGAACTTGTAATAAATGACGAAGTTTGGGGATAAAACTGTTCTACACGTACACGTACAAGTTACAAGTTCATTTTCTCAACCTCTCTATTGTGTGAGTTCGCCAACACGTGTAGATCTAGATTTTGGCGTTCATTCGCAGATCGATAGCGATTTTTTTTTTTTTTTTTTTTTTTTTTTTTTTTTTTGTCAGTCAAATATTCTTATCATTTGTACTCCAATGTTTAAAACGAATAATCGGCGTTGAAACCACTGAGGATGAAGTTTGAATCTGTACAAGTAAATACGCACGCTTTCATGTGTGCCCGAGTTATCGAGTCTACCATGAAATTGCGAGTTTTGTCATCGCATTACTAAATACGTCGTTAGCAAGTGCGCGAAAATCCAATTATAACCAATTAAGCCGCACGCGTTTCTGACAACGTGACGTCGTTTCGCGATTTTGTCTTTTTTGACGTGACTTCCTTGGACGTTTAATGACAAAGTTCGTAATTAACTCTTCAAAGTTCATCATTAGTTAATTTCAAATTAAATTGAGTTTCGTGCAACTGACTTTAATGTCGAAATTAACTAATTTGAAATAAGCATTTTAATTTAGAATTAGCGGTTAATTTGTAATTATATTTAATTTCGCTTCGTACAACCGGGTCCAGGTCCTTAGTATAGTGGTTTGTAAGACCGCCCCAAGATAAGTGGTATGTCGGAATGCTTCTTGCCTGTCAGTCTTATCTGTTTACTGGGGCAGTGTATCCTTGCAGGGCTCTGTTGTCATTCATCTCGATCCAGTGGGCACATGACGTCAAAAAGACGTCATATCGACGTCGATCTGACGTCATGACGTCGCATCGACGTCGAACTGACGTCATTCTGACGTCATGTGCCTGCTGGTACCATCTTGACATGACCATATCTGTATACTGGAATGTAAGGCAACTACAAAACAATTATCTGGTTGGATAATTGAACCGCATCATGAGAAAACCGGACTTTCGCCTATGGGAAAACAAAGGCGCAGATAAGTTTCACAGTAACTGCGAAGCTGATCAGCGCCTTTGTTTTATCTACTCGGATCTGCAATTCCTCTTCTCCTCTAATCTGAAATTTCAAGCCTCGAGCCTTTTTCTGTGACTGTACAGACCAGTTTGTGTCAGACAGAAGACCGGTTTTCTTGCATCGCGGCTCAATTATGATAAGATATCAAGGTCATAATTCAAATGTGCAGTTGTGTATACATACTCCAAAACTTAGTTATGTGTTTTCTATTCTGCGAAAGAACAGCAATATGCATTCTATATTCTACAAAATGCCTTATGTCTGATTCTACATAATTATGTATTTATACATATTATGGAAGTTTTATTATAGGAATGAATTTTATTTTGTTGATTTTATCGATGTGTAAACTCAGGCGAATCACTCACAAAATAAATAAAGCCCGAAGGGCTTTATGAAAAAGTTTGTGAGTGATTCGCCTGAGTTTACACATCGATAAAATCAACAAAAATAATAATTCATTCCTTATAATTCCAACTGTGTCTCATAACACTGCATTTGTTTACATTGATTTAAATTCTTATAGCCAGCGGAAGGAAAATAGAGCAAAACGGATCTTCATGAGGCAGCCATTTTGAAAATTCTCCAAAGCATAGAACTTACTTTTCGCAATTAATAGAAGCTATAACTGGCTTGCTATGGGCAGGCTGTAAAAGCGGGAGCTTTACAACATCTAACCTTCATTCATAATTGTTCTTTTGGGAGAAAATATCACCGTCTGAACCGATAGAAAGACATGTCGACTTTGAACTGGGGCTCGGAACATTAGAAATTCAAGCGTCAAATTTCAACACACAATAAGAAGATTAAAACACTTACCGTACGATGTTCTGTTAAGAGAAAAAGCGCCCATGTTAATGAAAATTCCAAATATTCATTTCGACGCCTTCAAAACGCCTTCGTCCATTGTTTTTATGACGTTTAGATTTGGTGACGTCAACGTTTCTTCGAAGAAACGTCACGTACTCACGTAACGTCGCGCCGTTTTTAAGGTGAAAACAGAGTATCCTTACGCATTGCTTTTATCGAAGTATAAAACCTTTCAAACAACCAATCAAAATGTAGGAAATCAGTGAAGTTGGAATTATATAGGTTTTAACACAAAGAGCCTATAAGTTATATGTTATTTGCATTCTACAAATGATAGTGTGCATATTGTGTAACCCCATTAAGCTATGCAAAGAAGTGGTACAGTGAAGGGGTGGATTCTCCCTAAAATGTAGATTAGCGGAGATCAAATTTCCATATGATGTGTAGGGTTTGTTTTCATGAGTTCAGCGAATTTGTTTAAAAAGACAGTGGTCATCTAATATGACTAACTATCATTGCCACGAAGTGTGTGTGTGTGTGTGTGTGTGCGTAACGGAGAAAAATATTCTTTATGTGCTTGAGGGATTGTGTGATGCTTTAAGCCCTATTTCATTGTTGAATTTATTAAAATAAAAACAAAATATACATTTTCTCCATTAATTAGTTCCTTCTAACTGTTTCAAATGAGCCGCCTCATAAGAAAACCAACAATCTACATATGCGAAAACAAAGGCGCAGATCAGCTTCGCAGTAACTGCGAAGCTGATCAGCGCCTTTGTTTTCGTAACCGTGACGTATAAGACATTTCTTTTACTTTCTTATTCCAAAATTCCCAGTCTTTAACTGTCTTCTGTGCTTGTACACATTGTTGGTTTCCCCGCGAGGCGGCTCAAATGTTACAGATTTTATTTTTACCTTGAGATTAGTTCTATGCGAGTGAAAACCGTTTCCTGGTAAACAGTTACTCCAAGCGAGGCGTTTTGCACGTTGTCAAAGGTATCCATTACCAAAGTTAACCACTCGGAGTGTCATGTCATACTTATTCAGTCTTTCGAATAGAACTTTTAAACCGAGGTCCCGTATCCCTATGACCCGGCGTGTATAGTAGTAGAACGCTTTACCTCAAATCAACCAACGTAGAACCTGTACTCACACTAATAAATCTACTTCACGTATATGCAATTTATGATTAGCATTACTTCAAATATAATAACTGCTTTATTTCGCCATGAAGGTAGAATAATCCTCATCTACTTTGATCAGATTGCAATTCTTAGTTAGCCTCTCTTGTTCGGTAGCTCTATTCGGCTTGTCGACTAAAAAGGTTGCCGCACAATGCAGTTTTTTAAGTAGCAACACCAATCTGGTTGTCTGAAATTACATCTTTCGATGACATGTTGAACAAGTGTGCGAAAAACGTTAAATCTTCGTGCGCGCAAGGACAATTCACTGAGCAAAAAAGGCGTCTTTCGCGATCGGTTTCCATCCAACGTCTTCGGTCACTTTGTCTAAATATGCTCTTTTGCATCTTCTTCGTCTCGTGCGGTTAGGTATTTTTTTATTGAACCTTTCTTTTATTAGACACTAAGTGAAATGCATTGCCTCAGATCATATTACATTTAAACCGTGTTTTAACCCATGTTTTACTTCCTCTCCGTGAACTACTTTTCAAATGACTGAAATAATTTGATGAAACAGGTATGCTTTTGTTTTTCGTTTCTTTTGTTTTATTTTCAGCATGTGGCTACAATAGGAATTGAACAAAAGCATATAGGGAGTGCGGTGGCGTAGTGGTAGAGCGTCGGCCTCCGAATCGAGAGGTCCGGGGTTCGAACCCCCACAGACGTCACCGTGTTGTGTCCTTGAGCAAGACACATTTACTCCCTACAGAACTGGTTAAACCCAGGAAGAGTTGGCTCCGTCCCGACATGACTGAAAAATTGTTGACTGGGACGCCAAGCCTCAATACAAACAAACTTTTAAAAGCATAAGGGTGTCTATACATGTATTACTTTCACTGTTTTCCCATTGACAAACATGTCAACGTCCAACAGATCCAGAATGAATATATGAGCCGCCTCACGAGAAAAAACAACACTGTGGTTTCCGAACAGGCCCGACACAAACCGAGCTGTACAAGCACAGTAGATGGCGGCTGCAAGTCACAAAAAATGGAGTTTGTTCAGAGTAGAAATTGTAATGTCTTTTGTCATGCTAAATACATTTTAAAGGGAAACATTCCTATTGTTTATATGACTTTGAAATTCAAGAAAAGTAATTAAAAAAACATACAAAACTAGGAGAAAAATGTGGAAGAATAAAAATGGTTTACCTACACAGGTGCAAGTAGGTAATGATCAGGAAATGGCGCAATCAGAAAGAAATTCCCACTCCAAAAACCGAGGGGTGGGAAAAAACTAAATTGACACTAAGGTACTTACACCAAGAAAACATATCGTAAGCCGAGTGAGCAGCTATTTCCCAATCGGCGGTCACTCAGTTACCCGAACTTAACTAAAATATGAAAACGTACATAAGGATCAAACAGCACAAAAATTCGACTGCAAAACACAAAACGATTAAAACCATAATAAAAGTATTGCCTTGGAACGATCAGTAATATAAAACTACTGGGGTGGGGCTTAAACCGGTTTTACATGGCCATAACTTGACCCTCATCTTTTGCATTTAGTTAGTTGTTCGGGGCTAAAAACTAAGCGTACAGACTGTCGCATAACATTTAAGTTATACCCTATACGTCTAGCGTGTAATGATTTTTTCTGAACTGAAAAGAAAAATCATTCCTTCCTACAAGTTTCTTAAATTTCTAAACCAAGTCACCATAAAAATCTGTGTCCGAAAGACCCTCACGTAAAAGCATCTTTAGCCCAACATTAAATTCACAGTGTCTGCGATAAAATTTAGCAAACCTTTTTTAACATTCGTTGCGCGCGTTAAATGTTTTTTAAATGTCAAATGTATTTTTAATTATTAAATTTGGAAATCAATTCACAGTGTCTGCGATAAAATTTAGAAAACTTAAATCGAAAGCACGTGGATCGGATGAAACCTTAGATTTTTTATCTGTCGTAACATTCTGAAAGTCATGAAATATGATTGGTATTCTTTTTTTTTCTTTTCTTTTTTTTTTAATCTTTCTTTCAAGATTTTGTTTTCAACTAGCGTCACTACCATTGGCAATCTATCTCTCCCTTGATATTTAGTAAGCTTTGTCTAGGTTTGGAATGTAATCATGTGTTTATTGCATATCTTTAACATGAATAAGCACAATCGTGAAAATGTAAACGGTGATATGAAGCTTTGATTACTATTGCTTTCACTATATCATCTATATTCATATAAAGTTACCATTTGACAGGTCTTCTGACCAACAATACCGAGATAAGTTTTCAAAATAACATCACATTCCATTGCAATTTTGAGAGGTACATGATGTACCTGCATCTTCAATGATTTGTAACCCAGGATTGTTAAAATGTGGCGGTGGTATACATAATAAAATGAAATTTAAATTTATTTTGTTATATAATCATAATTGAATATTATACAATTAATGACTTTTGAGGCATTGGATATGATGTGATATCGACCCGAGAATACCAATATTCACCGAGGCGAAGCCTCGGTCAATATTTGGTATTCTCGGGTCGATATCTCCTCAAAAGTCATCAACTGTTTTATTATATAATTTTTGAGCGAAGCCTCGGTCAATATTGGTATTCTCGGGTCGATATCACATCATATCCAAAGCAATGAGTTAGTTCGATTTTCGTTTTTCGTTTTTCCTTTTTCGATATTCAAAAACAGAAGTCAGTTCGATATTCGTTTTTCGATATTCAAAAAATAAGTTAGTTTGATATTCGTTTTTCGATATTCAAAAAAAAAGAAGTTAGTTCGCTATTCGTTTTTCGATATTCAAAAAAATAAGTTAGTTTGATATTCGTGTTTCGTTTTTGATATTTAAAAAAAAAGTTAGTTTGATATTCGTTTTTCGTTTTTCGATATTCAAAAAATAAGTTAGTTCGATTTTCGTTTTTCTATTTTCACCCCCTTGGCGTTTTTGTGCTCAAATTTGTACTATAGCGAACGTGCTCATTGCGAATATCATGTTCGCAGTGGAGGTTCTCACTTTCACCCATCTACGAAAGAAAAACTTGGAAAAATTTGAATATCGAAATACAGAATTTTATTTCGATTTTCGTTTTTCGATATTCGCCCCCTTGGCGTTTTTGTGCTCAAATTTGTACTATAGCGAACGTGCTCATTGCGAATATCATGTTTACAGTGGAGGTTCTCACTTTCACCCATCCACGAAAGAAAAACTTGGAAAAATTTGAATATCGAAATACAGAATTTTATTTCGATTTTCGTTTTTCGATATTCGCCCCCTTGGCGTTTTTGTGCTCAAATTTGTACTATAGCGAACGTGCTCATTGCGAATATCATGTTCGCAGTGAAGGTTCTCACTTTAAACCATCTACGACAGAAAAACTTGGAAAAATTTGAATATCGAAATACAGAATTTTATTTCGATTTTCATTTTTCGATATTCGCCCCCTTGGCGTTTTTGTGCGCAAATTCGTACTATAGTGAACGTGCTCATTGCGAATATCATGTTCGCAGTGGAGGTTCTCACTTTCACCCATCTACGCAAGAAAAACTTGGAATAAATTGAATATCGAAATACAGAATTTTATTTCGTTTTTCGATATTCGCCCCCTTGGCGTTTTTGTGCTCAAATTTGTCATATAGCGAACGTGCTCATTGCGAATATCATGTTAGCAGTGAAGGTTCTCACTTTCACCCATCTGCGAAAGAAAAACTTGGAAAAATTTGAACATCGAAATACAGAATTTTATTTCGATTTTCGTTTTTCGATATTCGCCCACTTGGCGTTTTTGTGCTCAAATTTGTACTATAGCGAACGTGCTCATTGCGAATATCATGTTCGAAGTGAAGGTTCTCACTTTCACCCATCTACGAAAGAAAAACAGCAAAATTTGACTATCGAAATACAGGATTTTAAAACGATTTTCATTTTTCGATATTCGGCCACTTGGCGTTTTTGTGCTCAATTTTGTACTACAGCATGCGTGCTCATTGCGAATATCATTTTCGCAGTGAAGATGCTCAATTTGAATATCGTAGCAGAAGCGACACGCCTTTCTCGAAGTCCTGTGAACTTCAAGGCCTTCGTTGCTCTGAGCTCAATTTGTTTCGAAGTTCATTGGTAAATCTTCGTTGTAGAAGCTACTTGCCGTATTCGAAGTCCGAGGAACTCCTATTTCTTCTGATCTCAGGACATTTTATGTTTCGAAGTTCATAGGAACATGTTTTAGGTAGAAACTTTTGTTCGTTTGTATTGAGGTTTAACGTCCCAGTCAAAAGTTTTTAGTCATGTCGGGCATGAGCCGTCGCTTCTTGGGTATTAACCAGTACTCTGTAGAGCTCATTCACATGTCTTACTCAGGGATAAAACGGTGCCGTCAGTGGGGATCAAACCAAGGACCTATCGATTGGACGCTCTGCCACTACACCACCGCCCCCACCCCTCCCAAAGTAGAAGCGACCGTCCGAAACACTTTCAGCAACTAAGCTCAGTAGACGTCCAGGCAGCCCAAGTCGCCCGATTCCGGCTGGAGACAGCCGGAACACGTTTGACGACCAAACCTTATGAATTCGCCAACGGCAAGCCCCAAAGTAGACCAAGAGTTCCAATGTTTCAATACGGCATGTTTACAAAATGGGATTTTCACCCATCTACGAAAGAAAAACTCGTAATAGAAGGAGCGTGTGATTCTCAAGTCCAGGGAACTTTCTTAAAGTTGCTGTGTACCCAAGTTGATTGAGGTATCTTCGTTATTGATGCGACTTGCAATTCTCGAAGCTCGGGAAACGCCCGGTGGAACATCAGGACAGCAGGGAAACCTTCGATGATCAGTGTTTATGTTTCGAAGTTCAACGGCCGTATTATTCTCGAAGTCCGGACTCCCTAGCATTCGATGCTCAAAGATTCCTGTGTCACAAAGTTGATCGGGGCCGCTACCAAGCCCCACAAAATACGAGAGTTCATATGGTTTGATGTTCATCGAGGCATTTTCGAAATGCGAGCTAAGTGCCTTCCTCGAAGTCCGAGGAATTCCCTGACCTTCAGAACCCAGGACTCATTATGTTCTGAAGTCAATCAGGACATCGTTGTAGAAGCGATGTTCCGAAGTTCACCGGGACATTTCCATAGCAGTAGAAAATACTGCAAAATTTTCATTTTTTACAACTTTACGAATCTCTGTGTGTTGCATGGGCAAGTTTTCGTAATGATCTTGCGTTTCTATATAACGTTTGGTTTTGTGGGACAAGGGCTTTAGCTCGACAGAACAATAGAGTAAATAGTCGCCCAAAGATAAATACATGTCTTTTCGGCTTTCCTATATTCCATCAGTCTATGATTTCCTTCGTTTAATGGTGTATATTGTTTTTTCTTCCCTCTCATCTTTTCTGCTGAGTTTATCTTCAAACACGAGATAGTTTATTTAGCATAAAATTGATATTTTAAACAAAACAATTCGCAAATGCAACTCTGGTAGGGTGTTATATGGTAACCATCTTTGACGCCATCTTGATTTTTCGAGAGTACTCATTCGCTCACTGATGCCAGGGTGACATCATACAGTTTCTGGCCTAGCATGGTCTGTTGAACCGAAAACAGCGATAAACTTTTATTCGGCAACTGGACTTGACAATGTGATATGAAATATGATCGACCCATGTTACCAATTCGCAACGAAAACACAAAACATCACCATAGTGTGTACATTCTCTTAACTCCAAAAATCCACTTTGGTCATTAGACACCCATGGTGCAAAAGGCAGTAAAGCCAATTAGCAGGGATAATTTCAGTTCAGCAGCCTCTGATAAGAAATTCCAGGTAAGGAAAATCTGCTCTGATCAGCATGTACAAATGATCATACAAAATCCTTAATACAGAACCGATTTAGACCATTGAAAATGTAATGTCGCTTAACTTTTTATGTTTATTTCAATTAATTTGATTAAATTGTATTTTGATGACAAATGAACAAAAATGTTATTGGGTTTGGTTTCTACTGTAAAATACCTGGAATTCTAGATATCAGATTACAGTAAATCCGACCATTCCTTGCATAATTACCCAGGAGAGGCAGCTCAACACTGATAAGCTGTATATAATCACAGCAGGTATTACAGCATAAGTGGACACCGCACTTTACCCCCAAAACATAGGAAAATGGGGGTAAAGTGCGGTTATTGAGATAAGAGGATGTACACAGTATGACGAAGTGTAATCATAACTTTGCAGACCCCCCATCCCCCCACCCCTTTGGAATTTTAAAAACATATACCATTACATCCTCAACCAGTTTGCACTATATAGCATGCAATTTTGAAATGTCATTTGTATCCCCGGCTCCCCTAGGGCCGGGGAATAGCGGGGCTTTAACTTTTCAATTTTTAAAGCCCCGGTTAAAGCCCGGCCCTGCGGGGTGAGATTTGTGGTAAAATCTCTGCTAAAAGCCCCGGCTCCCCGGAGGGTGACAGTAATGTGAAACAACAGCTGGGAGTTGTTCTGATGAAAATGAAATATGGGATTTGGGTTTGAATTTCTGCTAGTATTCATAAAATGTACAGATGTATTTGCAAATTAGATATGAAAGTAATTAAATAGTTAACCCATATTTGACGAATGGATTCGCCCACCATTATCAATTGGATGAATCCACTTTCACTTTTAGGGGCATCAGGAGTGAGTTTTAGATTTTATTCATTTTTTCTATGAAAATTCTTTCTGCAAACAGGGGCTATTCTGTTTGCCTATGTCCCATAAAAGGGACGCCAGGCTTAAATACTAATATCTATTTTGAATGAATTTGACTGTGTCACGATTGGCGGGAAATTAAAACCCCGGCACTGCCGGGACTCAGACGTGGGGGGGGGGGGTACAAATGACTGGCGCATAAATGCACATAAAAAGTTGAAAATTGATACAACAACTTTAGCAGAAAACTTAGAAAGAGGATAAAGGTATCAAACGGGGGCTTTAGCCATTTTCCGGTCTGGGGAGAAGATTCCGCACTTGTGGCGAGCTTCGATCCCAATGGTTAGTTATTTAAAGCCCTGCTTAGACAAAGCTTGCAACTGACTCGTGATCGCTTTGCAACTACAAATCTCTGAGTCGCGCGACAAGCGGCGAGTTATGATTTGCGCTAACTCGTAGCTTCAAATCATGAGTGTGTGACAGCTTTTAAACTTTTTCAACATAACTCGTGGCAACTCGCGCGACAAGCGGCGTCTTATAACTCGTACCAACTCGTAGCATGTCAGGGCTTCAACTCGTGAGTGTGTGACAGGACCTACGAGTTACCTACGAGTTGCTACGATATTCAAGGCGACTTCTCGCGAGTTGCATTGACATCTCGCGAGTTTACTACGACATCCCTACATTCCTACGAGTATCCGCGAGTTTCCACGACTTATATCGTAGGGATTTCGTGTAGAACTCGTAGATTATTATACCTCGTTGCAACTCGTGCGACAAGCGGCGAGTTATGATTTGCATCGTAGCATTTTCGCTGTCTCACCTTCTATTTTTCTGTAAACTTGCACTAATCAGTATGCCTCTGATGAAGCCGAATGGCGAAAGCTAGCTCAGGCACAAATAAAATTTTGCACCGTTAATGATAAAATCTCCACATATACTTAAAGCATATCATTCAAGCATCCATTTATGGATCCGGTGCTACCGACAGGTTTGTCTGTTTGATGTATATTAACCAAATCTCATACTATATATATACTCATACTAAATAAATATATATATATATATATATATATATATATATATATATATATATATATATATATATATATATATATATATATATATATATAAAGTAGAGAAATAAAGATGTACTAAATTGGCGAAGGTAGGTTTCGAACCCGCAGACTTCGGCTTCGGCGCCTAGCTATACAGGGCCATCCCCTCTACCGACTGCGCTACTACGCTCCTTAAAAAAGGAGTTATCATAGCTCAGGTTTAGAGGCGATTTCCCTGCATAACCTGTCTGATAGGTTACTATTTTTCGTTGTACAAGCACACTCGTCTATATACATGGAATAACTGGATCCTATGGATAGGATGCCAAAGCTTGGAAATAATATTGCGGGTTCGAAACCTACCTTCGCCAATTTAGTACATCTTTATTTCTCTACTTTATAATTTTTCCGATGTACTTGTATCAGAAATGATCTTGGTAGGAATAGCTGTTGAAGTTTGTATATCTTTGATATGAAAATATTATTTCCAAGCTTTGGCATCCTATCCATAGGATCCAGTTATTCCATGTACATGTATATAGACGAGTGTGCTTGTACAACGAAAAATAGTAACCTATCAGACGGGTTATGCAGGGAAATCGCCTCTAAACCTGAGCTATGATAACTCCTTTTTTAAGGAGCGTAGTAGCGCAGTGGGTAGAGGGGATGGCCCTGTATAGCTAGGCGCCGAAGCCGAAGTCTGCGGGTTCGAAACCTACCTTCGCCAATTTAGTACATCTTTATTTCTCTACTTTATAATTTTTCCGATGTACTTGTATCAGAAATGATCTTGGTAGGAATAGCTATATATATATATATATATATATATATATATATATATATATATATATATATATATATATATATATATATATATATATATATATATATATATTTTATTTTTTTTTCAGTTTTACGTCCCTTTCAAGATTATTTCAGCTCATATGAGACGGGCCAATCAGTAGGTGGGCGAAAACGGGAGAACATCGAGAAAAACCACCTGGTACACCCGCAAGCAGAACTCGTCTTGTCTCACATGTGGCCAGAGCGGGGCTCGAACCCACACCAGACACAGCGGTGAGATGATCGAGTGATTAAGAAACTATAATACAATTTTGAGCACAAAAACGCAAAGTGTCCAAATGTCGAAACACGAACATCAAATCAATATTCGGTATTTGTTCATTAAAATTTTGCAAAGTTTTTCTTTCGTAGATGTGTGAAGATGAGCATCTTCGCTCTTAACATGATATTCGCAATGAGCACGATTGTGCTCATTCAGCACAAAAAGGTCAAGTGTCCGAATATTGTAAAACTAAAATCAAAATAAAATCCTGTATTTCGATATTCAAAATTTTCCAAGATTTTCTTTCGTAGATGGGTTAAAGTGAGAACCTCCACTGCGAACATGATATTCGCAATGAGCACGTTCGCTATATGACAAATTTGAGCACAAAAACGCCAAGGGGGCGAATATTTGGAAAAACGAAAATTGAAATAAAATTCTGTATTTCGATATTAAAATTTTTCCAAGTTTTTCTTTCGTAGATGGGTGAAAGTGAGAACCTCCACTGCGAACATGATATTCGCAATGAGCACGTTCGCTGTAGTACAAATTTGAGGACAAAAACTCCAAGGGGGCGAATATCGAAAAACGAAAATAGAAATAAAAATCTGTATTTCGATATTCAAATTTTTCCAAGTTTTTCTTTCGTAGATGGGTGAAAGTGAGAACCTCCACTGCGAACATGATATTCGCAATGAGCACGTTCGCTACAGTACAAATTTGAGCACAAAAACGCCAAGGGGGCGAATATCGAAAAACGAAAATAGAAATAAAATTCTGTATTTCGATATTCAAATTTTTCCAAGTTTTTCTTTCATAGATGGGTGAAAGTGAGAACCTTCACTGCGAACATGATATTCGCGATGAGCACGTTCGCTATAGTACAAATTTGAGCACAAAAACGCCAAGGGGGTGAATATCGAAAAACGAAAATCGAAATAAAATTCTGTATTTCGATATTCAAATTTTTCCAAGTTTTTCTTTCGTAGATGGGTGAAAGTGAGAGCCTCCACTGCGAACATGATACTCGCAATGAGCACGTTCGCTATAGTACAAATTTGAGCACAAAAACGCCAAGGGGGCGAATATCGAAAAACGAAAATCGAAATAAAATTCTGTATTTCGATATTCAAATTTTTCCAAGTTTTTCTTTCGTAGATGGGTGAAAGTGAGAACCATCACTGCGAATATAATATTCGCAATGAGCACGTTCGCAAGAGGACAAATTTGAGCACAAAACGCCGAGGGGGCGAATATCGAAAAACGAAAATCGAAATAAAATTCTGTATTTCGATATTCAAATTTTTCCAAGTTTTTCTTTCATAGATGGGTGAAAGTGAGAACCATCACTGCGAACATGATATTCGCAATGAGCACGTTCACTAAAGTACAAATTTGAGCACAAAAAATGCCAAGGGGGTGAAAATAGAAAAACGAAAATCGAAATAAAATTCTGTATTTCTATATTTAAATTTTTCCAAGTTTTTCATTCGTAGATGGGTGAAAGTGAGAACCTTCACTGCGAACATGATATTCGCAATGAGCACGTTCGCTATAGGACAAATTTGAGCACACAAACGCCAAGGGGGCGAATATTTGGAAAAACGAAAATTGAAATAAAATTCTGTATTTCGATATTAAATTTTTTCCAAGTTTTTCTTTCGTAGATGGGTGAAAGTGAGAACCTCCACTGCGAACATGATATTCGCAATGAGCACGTTCGCTACAGTACAAATTTGAGAACAAAAACGCGAAGGGGGCGAAAAACGAAAATCGAAATAAAATTCTGTATTTCGATGTTCAAATTTTTCTAAGTTTTTCTTTCGTTGATGGGTGAAAGTGAGAACCTCCACTGCGAACATGATATTCGCAATGAGCACGTTCGCTATATTACAAATTTGAGAACAAAAACGCCAAGGGGGCGAATATCGAAAAACGAAAATTGAAATAAAATTCTGTATTTCGATATTCAAATTTTTCCAAATTTTTCTTTCGTAGATCGGTGAAAGTGAGAACCTTCACTGCGAACATGATATTCGCAATGAACACGTTCGCTATAGTACAAATTTGAGCACAAAAACGCCAAGGGGGCGAATATCGAAAAACGAAAATCGAAATAAAATTCTGTATTTCGATATTCAAATTTTTCCAGGTTTTTCTTTTGTAGATGGTGAAAGTGAGAGACTCCACTGCGAACATGATATTCGCAATGAGCACGTTCGCTATAGTACAAATTTGAGCACAAAAACGCCAAGGGGGCGAATATCGAAGAACGAAAATCGAAATAAAATTCTGTATTTCGATATTCAAATTTTTCCAAGTTTTTCTTTCGTTGATGGGTGAAAGTGAGAACCTCCACTGCGAACATGATATTCGCAATGAGCACGTTCGCTATATCACAAATTTGTGCACAAAAACGCCAAGGGGGCGAATATCGAAAAACGAAAATCGAAATAAAATTCTGTATTTCGATATTCAAATTTTTCCAAGTTTTTCTTTCGCAGATCGGTGAAAGTGAGAACCTTCACTGCGAACATGATATTCGCAATGAACACGTTCGCTATAGTACAAATTTGAGCACAAAAACGCCAAGGGGGCGAATATCGAAAAACGAAAATCGAAATAAAATTCTGTATTTCGATATTCAAATTTTTCAAGGTTTTTCTTTTGTAGATGGGTGAAAGTGAGAGACTCCACTGCGAACATGATATTCGCAATGAGCACGTTCGCTATAGTACAAATTTGAGCACAAAAACGCCAAGGGGGCGAATATCGAAAAATGAAAATCGAAATAAAATTCTGTATTTCGATATTCAAATTTTTCCAAGTTTTTCATTCGTAGATGGGTGAAAGTGAGAACCTTCACTGCGAACATGATATTCGCAATGAGCACGTTCGCTATAGGACAAATTTGAGCACAAAAACGCCAAGGGGGCGAATATTTGGAAAAACGAAAATTGAAATAAAATTCTGTATTTCGATATTCAAATTTTTCCAAGTTTTTCTTTCGTTGATGGGTGAAAGTGAGAACCTCCACCGCGAACATGATATTCGCAATGAGCACGTTCGCTATATCACAAATTTGTGCACAAAAACGCCAAGGGGGCGAATATCGAAAAACGAAAATCGAAATAAAATTCTGTATTTCGATATTCAAATTTTTCCAAGTTTTTCTTTCATAGATGGGTGAAAGTGAGAACCTTCACTGCGAACATGATATTCGCAATGAGCACGATCGCTATAGGACAAATTTGAGCGCAAAAACGCCAAGGGGCGAATATTTGGAAAAACGAAAATTGAAATAAAATTCTGTATTTCGATATTAAAATTTTTCCAAGTTTTTCTTTCGTAGATGGGTGAAAGTGAGAACCTCCACTGCGAACATGATATTCGCAATGAGCACGTTCGCTGTAGTAAAAATTTGAGCACAAAAACGCCAAGGGGGCGAATATTTGGAAAAACGAAAATTGAAATAAAATTCTGTATTTCGATATTAAAATTTTTCCAAGTTTTTCTTTCGTAGATGGGTGAAAGTGAGAACCTCCACTGCGAACATGATATTCGCAATGAGCACGTTCGCTGTAGTACAAATTTGAGGACAAAAACTCCAAGGGGGCGAATATCGAAAAACGAAAATAGAAATAAAAATCTGTATTTCGATATTCAAATTTTTCCAAGTTTTTCTTTCGTAGATGGGTGAAAGTGAGAACCTCCACTGCGAACATGATATTCGCAATGAGCACGTTCGCTACAGTACAAATTTGAGCACAAAAACGCCAAGGGGGCGAATATCGAAAAACGAAAATAGAAATAAAATTCTGTATTTCGATATTCAAATTTTTCCAAGTTTTTCTTTCATAGATGGGTGAAAGTGAGAACCTTCACTGCGAACATGATATTCGCGATGAGCACGTTCGCT
Source organism: Rugalucina vietnamica (assembly GCA_964017185.1). Lineage (NCBI taxonomy): Eukaryota > Metazoa > Mollusca > Bivalvia > Lucinida > Lucinidae > Rugalucina > Rugalucina vietnamica. The sequence goes on from OZ024873.1 coordinate 28,526,923, forward strand.
ATAGTACAAATTTGAGCACAAAAACGCCAAGGGGGTGAATATCGAAAAACGAAAATCGAAATAAAATTCTGTATTTCGATATTCAAATTTTTCCAAGTTTTTCTTTCGTAGATGGGTGAAAGTGAGAGCCTCCACTGCGAACATGATACTCGCAATGAGCACGTTCGCTATAGTACAAATTTGAGCACAAAAACGCCAAGGGGGCGAATATCGAAAAACGAAAATCGAAATAAAATTCTGTATTTCGATATTCAAATTTTTCCAAGTTTTTCTTTCGTAGATGGGTGAAAGTGAGAACCATCACTGCGAATATAATATTCGCAATGAGCACGTTCGCAAGAGGACAAATTTGAGCACAAAACGCCGAGGGGGCGAATATCGAAAAACGAAAATCGAAATAAAATTCTGTATTTCGATATTCAAATTTTTCCAAGTTTTTCTTTCATAGATGGGTGAAAGTGAGAACCATCACTGCGAACATGATATTCGCAATGAGCACGTTCACTAAAGTACAAATTTGAGCACAAAAAATGCCAAGGGGGTGAAAATAGAAAAACGAAAATCGAAATAAAATTCTGTATTTCTATATTTAAATTTTTCCAAGTTTTTCATTCGTAGATGGGTGAAAGTGAGAACCTTCACTGCGAACATGATATTCGCAATGAGCACGTTCGCTATAGGACAAATTTGAGCACACAAACGCCAAGGGGGCGAATATTTGGAAAAACGAAAATTGAAATAAAATTCTGTATTTCGATATTAAATTTTTTCCAAGTTTTTCTTTCGTAGATGGGTGAAAGTGAGAACCTCCACTGCGAACATGATATTCGCAATGAGCACGTTCGCTACAGTACAAATTTGAGAACAAAAACGCGAAGGGGGCGAAAAACGAAAATCGAAATAAAATTCTGTATTTCGATGTTCAAATTTTTCTAAGTTTTTCTTTCGTTGATGGGTGAAAGTGAGAACCTCCACTGCGAACATGATATTCGCAATGAGCACGTTCGCTATATTACAAATTTGAGAACAAAAACGCCAAGGGGGCGAATATCGAAAAACGAAAATTGAAATAAAATTCTGTATTTCGATATTCAAATTTTTCCAAATTTTTCTTTCGTAGATCGGTGAAAGTGAGAACCTTCACTGCGAACATGATATTCGCAATGAACACGTTCGCTATAGTACAAATTTGAGCACAAAAACGCCAAGGGGGCGAATATCGAAAAACGAAAATCGAAATAAAATTCTGTATTTCGATATTCAAATTTTTCCAGGTTTTTCTTTTGTAGATGGTGAAAGTGAGAGACTCCACTGCGAACATGATATTCGCAATGAGCACGTTCGCTATAGTACAAATTTGAGCACAAAAACGCCAAGGGGGCGAATATCGAAGAACGAAAATCGAAATAAAATTCTGTATTTCGATATTCAAATTTTTCCAAGTTTTTCTTTCGTTGATGGGTGAAAGTGAGAACCTCCACTGCGAACATGATATTCGCAATGAGCACGTTCGCTATATCACAAATTTGTGCACAAAAACGCCAAGGGGGCGAATATCGAAAAACGAAAATCGAAATAAAATTCTGTATTTCGATATTCAAATTTTTCCAAGTTTTTCTTTCGCAGATCGGTGAAAGTGAGAACCTTCACTGCGAACATGATATTCGCAATGAACACGTTCGCTATAGTACAAATTTGAGCACAAAAACGCCAAGGGGGCGAATATCGAAAAACGAAAATCGAAATAAAATTCTGTATTTCGATATTCAAATTTTTCAAGGTTTTTCTTTTGTAGATGGGTGAAAGTGAGAGACTCCACTGCGAACATGATATTCGCAATGAGCACGTTCGCTATAGTACAAATTTGAGCACAAAAACGCCAAGGGGGCGAATATCGAAAAATGAAAATCGAAATAAAATTCTGTATTTCGATATTCAAATTTTTCCAAGTTTTTCATTCGTAGATGGGTGAAAGTGAGAACCTTCACTGCGAACATGATATTCGCAATGAGCACGTTCGCTATAGGACAAATTTGAGCACAAAAACGCCAAGGGGGCGAATATTTGGAAAAACGAAAATTGAAATAAAATTCTGTATTTCGATATTCAAATTTTTCCAAGTTTTTCTTTCGTTGATGGGTGAAAGTGAGAACCTCCACCGCGAACATGATATTCGCAATGAGCACGTTCGCTATATCACAAATTTGTGCACAAAAACGCCAAGGGGGCGAATATCGAAAAACGAAAATCGAAATAAAATTCTGTATTTCGATATTCAAATTTTTCCAAGTTTTTCTTTCATAGATGGGTGAAAGTGAGAACCTTCACTGCGAACATGATATTCGCAATGAGCACGATCGCTATAGGACAAATTTGAGCGCAAAAACGCCAAGGGGCGAATATTTGGAAAAACGAAAATTGAAATAAAATTCTGTATTTCGATATTAAAATTTTTCCAAGTTTTTCTTTCGTAGATGGGTGAAAGTGAGAACCTCCACTGCGAACATGATATTCGCAATGAGCACGTTCGCTGTAGTAAAAATTTGAGCACAAAAACGCCAAGGGGGCGAATATCGAAAAACGAAAATCGAAATAAAATTCTGTATTTCGATATTCAAATTTTTCCAGGTTTTCAGTCTTTTGTAGATGGGTGAAAGTGAGAACCTCCACTGCGAACATGATATTCGCAATGAGCACGTTCGCTATATCACAAATTTGTGCACAAAAACGCCAAGGGGGCGAATATCGAAAAACGAAAATCGAAATAAAATTCTGTATTTCGATATTCAAATTTTTCCAAGTTTTTCTTTCGCAGATCGGTGAAAGTGAGAACCTTCACTGCGAACATGATATTCGCAATGAACACGTTCGCTATAGTACAAATTTGAGCACAAAAACGCCAAGGGGGCGAATATCGAAAAACGAAAATCGAAATAAAATTCTGTATTTCGATATTCAAATTTTTCAAGGTTTTTCTTTTGTAGATGGGTGAAAGTGAGAGACTCCACTGCGAACATGATATTCGCAATGAGCACGTTCGCTATAGTACAAATTTGAGTACAAAAACGCCAAGGGGGCGAATATCGAAAAACGAAAATCGAAATAAAATTCTGTATTTCGATATTCAAATTTTTCCAAGTTTTTCATTCGTAGATGGGTGAAAGTGAGAACCTTCACTGCGAACATGATATTCGCAATGAGCACGATCGCTATAGGACAAATTTGAGCACAAAAACGCCAAGGGGGCGAATATTTGGAAAAGCGAAAATTGAAATAAAATTCTGTATTTCGATATTAAAATTTTTCCAAGTTTTTCTTACGTTGATGGGTGAAAGTGAGAACCTCCACTGCGAACATGATATTCGCAATGAGCACGTTCGCTATATCACAAATTTGTGCACAAAAACGCCAAGGGGGCGAATATCGAAAAACGAAAATCGAAATAAAATTCTGTATTTCGATATTCAAATTTTTCCAAGTTTTTTTTTCATAGATGGGTGAAAGTGAGAACCTTCACTGCGAACATGATATTCGCAATGAGCACGATCGCTATAGGACAAATTTGAGCACAAAAACGCCAAGGGGGCGAATATTTGGAAAAACGAAAATTGAAATAAAATTCTGTATTTCGATATTAAAATTTTTCCAAGTTTTTCTTTCGTAGATGGGTGAAAGTGAGAACCTCCACTGCGAACATGATATTCGCAATGAGCACGTTCGCTGTAGTAAAAATTTGAGCACAAAAACGCCAAGGGGGCGAATATCGAAAAACGAAAATCGAAATAAAATTCTGTATTTCGATATTCAAATTTTTCCAGGTTTTTCTTTTGTAGATGGGTGAAAGTGAGAACCTCCACTGCGAACATGATATTCGCAATGAGCACGTTCGCTATATCACAAATTTGTGCACAAAAACGCCAAGGGGGCGAATATCGAAAAACGAAAATCGAAATAAAATTCTGTATTTCGATATTCAAATTTTTCCAAGTTTTTCATTCGCAGATCGGTGAAAGTGAGAACCTTCACTGCGAACATGATATTCGCAATGAACACGTTCGCTATAGTACAAATTTGAGCACAAAAACGCCAAGGGGGCGAATATTTGGAAAAACGAAAATTGAAATAAAATTCTGTATTTCGATATTAAAATTTTTCCAAGTTTTTCTTTCGTTGATGGGTGAAAGTGAGAACCTCCACTGCGAACATGATATTCGCAATGAGCACGTTCGCTATATCACACATTTGTGCACAAAAACGCCAAGGGGGCGAATATCGAAAAACGAAAATCGAAATAAAATTCTGTATTTCGATATTCAAATTTTTCCAAGTTTTTCTCTCATAGATGGGTAAAAGTGAGAACCTTCACTGCGAACATGATATTCGCAATGAGCACGATCGCTATAGGACAAATTTGAGCACAAAAACGCCAAGGGGGCGAATATTTTGAAAAACGAAAATTGAAATAAAATTCTGTATTTCGATATTAAAATTTTTCCAAGTTTTTCTTTTGTAGATGGGTGAAAGTGAGAACCTCCACTGCGAACATGATATTCGCAATGAGCACGTTCGCTGTAGTAAAAATTTGAGCACAAAAACGCCAAGGGGGCGTATATCGAAAAACGAAAATCGAAATAAAATTCTGTATTTCGATATTCAAATTTTTCAAGGTTTTTCTTTTGTAGATGGGTGAAAGTGAGAGACTCCACTGCGAACATGATATTCGCAATGAGCACGTTCGCTATAGTACAAATTTGAGCACAAAAACGCCAAAGGGGCGAATATCGAAAAACGCAAATCGAAATAAAATTCTGTATTTCGATATTCAAATTTTTCCATGTTTTTCTTTCGTTGATGGGTGAAAGTGAGAACCTCCATTGCGAACATGATATTCGCAATGAGCACGTTCGCTATATTACAAATTTGAGAACAAAAACGCCAAGGGGGCGAATATCGAAAATCGAAATAAAATTCTGTATTTCGATATTCATATTTTTACAGGTTTTTCTTTTGTAGATGGGTGAAAGTGAGAGACTCCACTGCGAACATGATATTCGCAATGAGCACGTTCGCTATAGTACAAATTTGAGCACAAAAACGCCAAGGGGGCGAATATCGAAAAAACGAAAATCGAAATAAAATTCTGTATTTCGATATTCAAATTTTTCCAAGTTTTTCTTTCGTTGATGGGTGAAAGTGAGAACCTCCACTGCGAACATGATATTCGCAATGAGCACGTTCGCTATATTACAAATTTGAGAACAAAAACGCCAAGGGGGCGAATATCGAAAAACGAAAATCGAAATAAAATTCTGTATTTCGATATTCAAATTTTTCCAAGTTTTTCTTTCGTAGATCGGTGAAAGTGAGAACCTTCACTGCGAACATGATATTCGCAATGAGCACGTTCGCTATAGGACAAATTTGAGCACAAAAACGCCAAGGGGGCGAATATCGAAAAACGAAAATCGAAATAAAATTCTGTATTTCGATATTAAAATTTTTCCAAGTTTTTCTTTCGTAGATGGGTGAAAGTGAGAACCATCACTGCGAATATGATATTCGCAATGAGCACGTTCGCAAGAGGACAAATTTGAGCACAAAACGCCAAGGGGGCGAATATCGAAAAACGAAAATAGAAATAAAATTCTGTATTTCGATATTCAAATTTTACCAAGTTTTTCTTTCATAGATGGGTGAAAGTGAGAACCATCACTGCGAACATGATATTCGCAATGAGCACGCATGCTGTAGTACAAAATTGAGCACAAAAACGCCAAGGGAGTGAAAATCGAAAAACGAAAATCGAAATAAAATTCTGTATTTCGATATTCAATTTTTTCCAAGTTTTTTTCGTAGATTGGTGAAAGTGAGAACCTTCACTGCGAACATGATATTCGCAATGAGCACGTTCGGTATAGGACAAATTTGAGCACAAAAACGCCAAGGGGGCGAATATCGAAAAACGAAAATCGAAATAAAATTCTGTATTTCGATATTCAAATTTTTCCAAGTTTTTCTTTCGTAGATGGGTGAAAGTGAGAACCATCACTGCGAATATGATATTCGCAATGAGCACGTTCGCAAGAGGACAAATTTGAGCACAAAATGCCCAGGGGGCGAATATCGAAAAACGAAAATTCAAATAAAATTCTGTATTTCGATATTCAAATTTTTCCAGGTTTGTCTTTTGTAGATGGGTGAAAAAGAGAGACTCTACTGCGAACATGATATTCGCAATGAGCACGTTCGCTATAGTACAAATTTGAGCACAAAAACGCCAAGGGGGGCGAATATTTGGAAAAACGAAAATTGAAATAAAATTCTGTATTTCGATATTAAAATTTTTCCAAGTTTTTCTTTCGTAGATGGGTGAAAGTGAGAACCTCCACTGCGAACATGATATTCGCAATGAGCACGTTCGCTATATTACAAATTTGAGCACAAAAACGCCAAGGGGGCGAATATCGAAAAACGAAAATCGAAATAAAATTCTGTATTTCGATATTCAAAATTTTCCAAGTTTTTCTTACGTTGATGGGTAAAAGTGAGAACCTCCACTGCGAACATGATATTCGCAATAAGCACATTCGCTATATTACAAATTTGAGAACAAAAACGCCAAGGGGGCGAATATCAAAAAACGAAAATCGAAATAAAATTCTGTATTTCGATATTCAAATTTTTCCAAGTTTTTCTTTCGTAGATCGGTGAAAGTGAGAACCTTCACTGCGAACATGATATTCGCAATGAGCACGTTCGCTTGAGTACAAATTTGAGCACAAAAACTCCAAGGGGGCGAATATCGAAAAACGAATATCGAAATAAAATTCTGTATTTCGATATTCAAATTTTTCCAGGTTTTTCTTTTGTAGATGGGTGAAAGTGAGAGACTCCACTGCGAACATGATATTCGCAATGAGCACGTTCGCTATATTACAAATTTGAGAACAAAAACGCCAAGGGGGCGAATATCGAAAAACGAAAATCGAAATAAAATTCTGTATTTCGATATTCAAATTTTTCCAAGATTTTCTTTCGTAGATCGGTGAAAGTGAGAACCTTCACTGCGAACATGATATTCGCAATGAACACGTTCGCTATAGGACAGATTTGAGCACAAAAACGCCAAGGGGGCGAATATCGAAAAACGAAAGTCGAAATAAAATTCTGTATTTCGATATTCAAATTTTTCCAGGTTTTTCTTTCGTAGATGGGTGAAAGTGAGAACCTCCACTGCGAACATGATATTCGCAATGAGCACGTTCGCTATAGTACAAATTTGAGCACAAAAACGCCAAGGGAGCGAATATCGAAGAACGAAAATCGAAATAAAATTCTGTATTTCGATATTCAAATTTTTCCTAGTTTTTCTTTCGTAGATGGGTGAAAGTGAGAACCTCCACTGCGAACATGATATTCGCAATGAGCACGTTCGCTATAGTACAAATATGAGCACAATTACGCCAAGGGGGCGAATATCGAAAAACAAAAATCGAAAAAAAAATCTGTATTTCGATATTCAAAATTTTCCAAGTTTTTCTTTCGTAGATGGGTGAAAGTGAGAACCTCCACTGCGAACATGATATTCGCAATGAGCACGTTCGCTTGAGTACAAATTCGAGCACAAAACGCCAAGGGGGCGAATATCGAAAAACGAAAATCGAAATAAAATTCTGTATTTCGATATTCAAATTTTTCCAAGTTTTTCTTTCGTAGATGGGTGAAAGTGAGAACCTCCACTGCGAACATGATATTCGCAATGAGCACGTTCGCTATAGTACAAATTTGAGCACAAAAACGCCAAGGGGGCGAATATCGAAAAACGAAAATCGAAATAAAATTCTGTATTTCGATATTCAAATTTTTCCAAGTTTTTCTTTCGTTGATGGGTGAAAGTGAGAACCTCTTCTGCAAACATGATATTCGCAATGAGCACGTTCGCTATATTGCAAATTTGAGCACAAAAACGCCAAGGGGGCGAATATCGAAAAAAGAAAATCGAAATAAAATTCTGTATTTCGATATTCAAATTTTTCCAGGTTTTTCTTTTGTAGATGGTTGAAAGTGAGTGACTCCACTGCGCACATGATATTCGCAATGAGCACGTTCGCTATAGTACAAATTTGAGCACAAAAACGCCAAGGGGGCGAATATCGAAAAATGAAAATCGAAATAAAATTCTGTATTTCGATATTCAAATTTTTCCAAGTTTTTCTTTCGTTGATGGGTGAAAGTGAGAACCTCCACTGCGAACATGATATTCGCAATGAGCACGTTCGCTATATTACAAATTTGAGAACAAAAACGCCAAGGGGGCGAATATCGAAAAACGAAAATCGAAATAAAATTCTGTATTTCGATATTCAAATTTTTCCAAGTTTTTCTTTCGTAGATCGGTGAAAGTGAGAACCTTCACTGCGAACATGATATTCGCAAAGCACACGTTCGCTATAGGACAAATTTGAGCACAAAAACGCCAAGGGGGCGAATATCGAAAAACGAAAACCGAAATAAAATTCTGTATTTCGATATTCAAATTTTTCCAGGTTTTTCTTTTGTAGATGGGTGAAAGTGAGAACCTCCACTGCGAACATAATATTCGCAATGAGCACGTTCGCTATAGTACAAATTTGAGCACAAAAACGCCAAGGGGGCGAATATCGAAAAACGAAAATCGAAATAAAATTCTGTATTTCGATATTCAAATTTTTCCAAGTTTTTCTTTCGTAGATGGGTGAAAGTGAGAACCTCCACTGCGAACATGATATTCGCAATGATCACGTTCGCTATAGTACAAATTTGAAAACAAGAACGCCAAGGGGGCGAATATCGAAAAACGAAAATCGAAAGTTTTTCTTTCGTAGATGCTTAAAAGTGTATTTCGATATTCAAATTTTTCAAAGTTTTTCTTTCGTAGATGGGTGAAAGTGAGAACCTCCACTGCGAACATGATATTCGCAATGATCACGTTCGCTATAGTACAAATTTGAGAACAAGAACGCCAAGGCGGCGAATATCGAAAAACGAAAATCGAAATAAAATTCTGTATTTCGATATTCAAATTTTTGCAAGTTTTTATTTCGTAGATGCTTAAAAGTGTATTTCGATATTCAAATTTTTCCAAGTTTTTCTTTCGTAGATGGGTGAAAGTGAGAACCTCCACTGCGAACATGATATTCGGAATGAGCACGTTCGCTTAAGTACAAATTTGAGCACAAAAACGCCAAGGGGGCGAATATCAAAAAACGAAAATCGAAATAAAATTCTGTATTTCGATATTCAAATTTTTCCAAGTTTTTCTTTCGTTGATGGGTGAAAGTGAGAACCTCTTCTGCAAACATGATATTCGCAATGAGCACGTTCGCTATATTGTAAATTTGAGCACAAAAACGCCAAGGGGGCGAATATCGAAAAAAGAAAATCGAAATAAAATTCTGTATTTCGATATTCAAATTTTTCCAGGTTTTTCTTTTGTAGATGGTTGAAAGTGAGTGACTCCACTGCGCACATGATATTCGCAATGAGCACGTTCGCTATAGTACAAATTTGAGCACAAAAACGCCAAGGGGGCGAATATCGAAAAATGAAAATCGAAATAAAATTCTGTATTTCGATATTCAAATTTTTCCAAGTTTTTCTTTCGTTGATGGGTGAAAGTGAGAACCTCCACTGCGAACATGATATTCGCAATGAGCACGTTCGCTATATTACAAATTTGAGAACAAAAACGCCAAGGGGGCGAATATCGAAAAACGAAAATCGAAATAAAATTCTGTATTTCGATATTCAAATTTTTCCAAGTTTTTCTTTCGTAGATCGGTGAAAGTGAGAACCTTCACTGCGAACATGATATTCGCAAAGCACACGTTCGCTATAGGACAAATTTGAGCACAAAAACGCCAAGGGGGCGAATATCGAAAAACGAAAACCGAAATAAAATTCTGTATTTCGATATTCAAATTTTTCCAGGTTTTTCTTTTGTAGATGGGTGAAAGTGAGAACCTCCACTGCGAACATAATATTCGCAATGAGCACGTTCGCTATAGTACAAATTTGAGCACAAAAACGCCAAGGGGGCGAATATCGAAAAACGAAAATCGAAATAAAATTCTGTATTTCGATATTCAAATTTTTCCAAGTTTTTCTTTCGTAGATGGGTGAAAGTGAGAACCTCCACTGCGAACATGATATTCGCAATGATCACGTTCGCTATAGTACAAATTTGAAAACAAGAACGCCAAGGGGGCGAATATCGAAAAACGAAAATCGAAAGTTTTTCTTTCGTAGATGCTTAAAAGTGTATTTCGATATTCAAATTTTTCAAAGTTTTTCTTTCGTAGATGGGTGAAAGTGAGAACCTCCACTGCGAACATGATATTCGCAATGATCACGTTCGCAAATTTGAGAACAAGAACGCCAAGGCGGCGAATATCGAAAAACGAAAATCGAAATAAAATTCTGTATTTCGATATTCAAATTTTTGCAAGTTTTTATTTCGTAGATGCTTAAAAGTGTATTTCGATATTCAAATTTTTCCAAGTTTTTCTTTCGTAGATGGGTGAAAGTGAGAACCTCCACTGCGAACATGATATTCGGAATGAGCACGTTCGCTTAAGTACAAATTTGAGCACAAAAACGCCAAGGGGGCGAATATCAAAAAACGAAAATCGAAATTAAATTCTGTATTTCGATATTCAAGTTTTTCCAAGTTTTTCTTTCGTAGATGGGTGAAAGTGAGAACCATCACTGCGAACATGATATTCGCAATGAGCACGTTCGCAATAGGACAGATTTGAGCACAAAAATGCCAAGGGGGCGAATATCGAAAAACGAAAATCGAAATAAAATTCTGTATTTCGATATTCAAATTTTTCCAAGTTTTTCTTTCAAAAATGGATGAAAGTGAGAACCTCTACTGCGAACATGATATTCGCAATGAGCACGTTCGCTATAGTACAAATTTGAGCACAAAAACGCCAAGGGGGCGAATATCGAAAAACGAAAATCGTAAAAAAATTCTGTTTCGATATTCAAATTTTTCCAGGTTTTTCTTTTGTAGATGGGTGAAAGTGAGAAACTCCACTGCGAAAATGATATTCGCAATTAGCACGTTCGCTATAGTACAAATTTGAGCACAAAAACGCCAAGGGGGCGAATATCGAAAAACGAAAGTGGAAATAAAATTCTGTATTTCGATATTCAAATTTTTCCAGGTTTTTCTTTCGTAGATGGGTGAAAGTGAGAACCTCCACTGCGAACATGATATTCGCAATGAGCACGTTCGCTATAGTACAAATTTGAGCACAAAAACGCCAAGGGGGTGAATATCGAAAAACGAAAATCGAAATAAAATTCTGTATTTCGATATTCAAATTTTACCAGGTTTTTCTTTCGTATATGGGTAAAAGTGAGAACCTCCACTGCGAACATGATATTTGCAATGAGCACGTTCGCTATAGTACAAATTTGTGCACAAAAACGCCAAGGGGGTGAATATCGAAAAACGAAAATCGAAATAAAATTCTGTATTTCGATATTCAAATTTTTCCAAGTTTTTCTTTCGTAGATCGGTGAAAGTGAGAACCTCCACTGCGAACATGATATTCGCAATGAGCACGTTCGCTATAGTACAAATATGAGCACAATAACGCCAAGGGGGCGAATATCGAAAAACAAAAATCGAAAAAAAATCTGTATTTCGATATTCAAAATTTTCCAAGTTTTTCTTTCGTAGATGGGTGAAAGTGAGAACCTCCACTGCGAACATGATATTCGCAATGAGCACGTTCGCTTGAGCACAAATTTGAGCACAAAACGCCAAGGGGGCTAATATCGAAAAACGAAAATCGAAATAATATTCTGTATTTCGATATTCAAATTTTTCCAAGTTTTTCTTTTGTAGATGGGTGAAAGTGAGAACCTCCACTGCGAACATGATATTCGCAATGAGCACGTTCGCTATAGTACAAATTTGAGCACAAAAACGCCAAGGGGGCGAATATCGAAAAACGAAAATCGAAATAAAATTCTGTATTTCGATATTCAAATTTTTCCAAGTTTTTCTTTCGTTGATGGGTGAAAGTGAGAACCTCTACTGCGAACCTGATATTCGCAATGAGCACGTTCGCTATATTGCAAATTTGAGCACAAAAACGCCAAGGGGGCGAATATCGAAAAACGAAAATCGAAATAAAATTCTGTATTTCGATATTCAAATTTTTCCAGGTTTTTCTTTTGTAGATGGGTGAAAGTGAGAGACTCCACTGCGAACATGATATTCGCAATGAGCACGTTCGCTATAGTACAATTTTGAGCACAAAAACGCCAAGGGGGCGAATATCGAAAAATGAAAATCGAAATAAAATTCTGTATTTCGATATTCAAATTTTTCCAAGTTTTTCTTTCGTTGATGGGTGAAAGTGAGAACCTCCACTGCGAACATGATATTCGCAATGAGCACGTTCGCTATATTACAAATTTGAGAACAAAAACGCCAAGGGGGCGAATATCGAAAAACGAAAATCGAAATAAAATTCTGTATTTCGATATTCAATTTTTTCCAAGTTTTTCTTTCGTAGATCGGTGAAAGTGAGAACCTTCACTGCGAACATGATATTCGCAATGAACACGTTCGCTATAGGACAAACTTGAGCACAAAAACGCCAAGGGGGCGAATATCGAAAAACGAAAATCGAAATAAAATTCTGTATTTCCATATTCAATTTTTTCCAGGTTTTTCTTTTGTAGATGGGTGAAAGTGAGAACCTCCACTGCGAACATGATATTCGCAATGAGCACGTTCGTTATAGTACAAATTTGAGCACAAAAACGCCAAGGGGGCGAATGTCGAAAAACGAAAATCGAAATAAAATTCTGTATTTCGATATTCAAAATTTTCCAAGTTTTTCTTTCGTAGATGCTTAAAAGTGTATTTCGATATTCAATTTTTTCCAAGTTTTTCTTTCGTAGATGGGTGAAAGAGAGAACCTCCACTGCGAGCATGATATTCGCAATGAGCACGTTCGCTATAGTACAAATTTGAGCACAAAAACGCCAAGGGGGCGAATATCGAAAAACGAAAATCGAAATTAAATTCTGTATATCGATATTCAAGTTTTTCCAAGTTTTTCTTTCGTAGATGGGTGAAAGTGAGAACCATCACTGCGAACATGATATTCGCAATGAGCACGTTCGCTATATCACAAATTTGTGCACAAAAACGCCAAGGGGACGAATATCGAAAAACGAAAATTGAAATAAAATTCTGTATTTCGATATTCAAATTTTTCCAAGTTTTTCTTTCAAAAATGGATGAAAGTGAGAACCATCACTGCGAACATGATATTCGCAATGAGCACGTTCGCTATAGTACAAATTTGAGCACAAAAACGCCAAGGGGGCGAATATCGAAAAACGAAAATCGTAAAAAAAATTCTGTTTCGATATTCAAATTTTTCCAGGTTTTCTTTTGTAGATGGGTGAAAGTGAGAACCTCCACTGCGAAAATGATATTCTCAATGAGCACGTTCGCTTGAGTACAAATTTGAGCACAAAAACGCCAAGGGGGCGAAAAACGAAAATCGAAATAAAATTCTGTATTTCGATATTCAAATTTTTCCAAGGTTTTCTTTCGTAGATGGGTGAAAGTGTGTACCTCCATTGCGAACATGATATTCGCAATGAGCACGTTCGCTATATTACAAATTTGAGCACAAAAACGCCAAGGGGGCGAATATCGAAAAACGAAAATCGAATAAAATTCTGTATTTCGATATTCAAATTTTTCCAAGTTTTTCTTTCGTAGATGGATGAAAGTGAGAACCTCCACTGCGAACATGATATTCGCAATGAGCACGTTCGCTAAAGTACAAATTTGAGCACAAAAACGCTAAGGGGGGGAATATCGAAAAACGAAAATCGAACTAACTAATTTTTTGAATATCGAAAAACGAAAAACGAAGTCAAACTAACTTTTTTTTTTGAATACCGAAAAACGAATGTCAAACTTACTTTTTTTTTGAATACCGAAAAACGAAAAACGAATATCAAACTAACTTATTTTTTGAATATCGAAAAACGAAAATAATGAATATCGAACTAACTTCTTTTTTTGAATATCGAAAAACGAATATCAAACTAACTTATTTTTTGAATATCGAAAACCGAATATCGAACTAACTTCATTTTTTGAATATCGAAAAACGAAAATCGAACTAACTTCTCATTGCTCATATCCAGTGCCTCAAAAGTCATTAACTATTTTTGACACGCGATTATGCGCAGCGCTATGCGAAAGCGAAACCAGAACGTCAGCTCTAAATTTAGTAACTAATATAGACCTGCCAGCACGCGCTAGCCAGTTAATATGACAATTTGAAGACTTGCCACGTGGGCGCTTTGGGCCAATGAAAAGCGAGATTTTCAGTAGCTTATATAATAAAGATAATGAGCCACAACAAAGAAGGAGACAGAATAAACAGAAAACATGAAGATAAATCACAGCAGAACCGACATGGAATGGTCAATGTAGGGTTTTATTCTAATAACGTGACCACAATCCTCACCCTTAGTCTGATGTATTTTAACAGCAATTCTAATGCACTCGAGAATGTTACGCGACGTCTTATTGGATAACGTCAAAAATTTGCGACAGTATATTCTGCGGTGTACCGTCGGAACTGACCTAACGTCATGAGCAACGTCGCTTCTGATTGGTTGACGTCGTGGTTATACGTCGCTCGTCACGCTCACATTTCGTGAAAAACAAAGCATTTTTCGATGTTTATAGTTAAAAAGTACATTAGAATGGGGATAACAATATTCAAATTTTTCATTTGGGGTGGTATATCGTCGAATATACGGTCGGAAATCATGTTTTACGGCTCCGCTAACGCGTCGCCGTAAAACAAAATTTCCGACCGTATATCCGACGATATACCGCCCCAAATGAAAAATTTGAATACAGTTATCCCCTAATTAATTGATCGGTTCTAATGGAAGCTTCGTTAATGAAGCATCACAGAAACAACAGTATATAAACCAATTACTCAACTTACATTTAAATTACTTTATATTATATCATTCCAAAGTTTCCTTAATCTAAGATGCCGTCATTCTCGTGTTCTGTCGAAATGTTCAACCCAACGTTATATTACGCTGCTTCCTACATGATATTTGTACATTAACATTTGGACTGCTATTTTATAGGGTTTGTTTGGTGGATGACTGGAACTCTTTAACCTTTTCGCTCCGGAATGACTATCGTTCAAGAAGATGGGGTGTATTCCTTTTATTGCTGTCCTTATTCTATTAAATTCAGTGATGAATGGATCGGCATGCTTTTGCCCAGAAGAAATAAAATGCACTTCACAAAATTGCCAGGTCAAACGCAAATATACTATCCCTTCAGAGTCTCAATCAATACAAACATGGCAGTATTATCCATGTAACCTCGTGTGCCTCTACAGTGAAATTTATAAGTCAAACTGCAGCACTGTAGAAGAATTACAAAATGTATGTAGATGTGGAACTGCGTTTTACGTTGTATCAAGTGGATCAAAATGGTTTTGTATTCCTCACACGTCCTGTCCACCAGGGCAGGGAGTTGAAGTTATGGGTAGGTTACAGTTGCTTGTACTTGAGCCGCGACGCATGAAACCCGGTCTTCGGGGTGTCCGACCAGGTCTGACATAAACCGGCCTGTACAGCTTCAGAAAAAGGCTAGAAGATTAAAATTTCGGTTTTAAGAAGAAGAGAAATTGTACTATCCGTGTAGCGAAAACAAAGGCGCTGATCAGCTTCGCAGTTACTGCGAAGCTGATCTGCGCCTTTGTTTTCGCATAGGCGAAAATCCGGTTTTCTCACGATGCGGCTCACTTATTCCAGGCCTAAATGTATATAACTATGGTACGCCATTTCTTTGCACCTAACCTATCTGTCTATTAACTGTTCATTCTGCAGTACTTCGTCGATACGAGTATTACGAGCACTATTGTGATTACGTCGAATGTACAAACAAATCAAACAGCACAATACTCAAACAATACTCCCGAAATGAAGTGCTTTCTGGTGTTATGAAAAGATATGGTTTGCGTGTAGAACTACAAATGAAGCATAATATCACTTTTTTTTTTTTTTTTTTTTTTTTTTTTTTTTTTTTTTTTTTTGTATGTTCACAGCCTTTTAATTTTTAGCAAATATGGCAGATAAATCATAAGAAGCCGTGAAAAATTCCAAAGCAATAGGGCCAGCCATGAGTCTATTTCGAAATTCGTTTATTGTGTAGCTGTTATTACAAACTAACAAAGTAAGCGAGACGTTTATGCAGTAATTTCCAGAAATTTAAGAAAAAAATCGTTACAGGTTCTGGATCTGCCGATACAGTTTGTAAGAAATGTGAAACTGGTATAGAGTTTTCACCAACAAATTCGTCGACGGATCGTTGTCAACCATGTGGGCATTGTGATGGTAACCTCGGTGACGTCATTACAGGGTGCAGCCCCACTTCGAATACTGTGTGCCAAAATATTACAGGTATTCCTCGTTGAATGTTTAATATTATACATAATATTTACTGTTTTATACATGATGTTAATGTTATACTGTATTAAATATAAATATTCATGTGGACATTTTGATGGTAACCTCGGTGACGTCATCGCAGGGTGCAGCCCCACGTCGGATACTGTGTGCCAAAATATAAACGTAAATTGTTTTCATATTTTCCAGCAGTTTAAAGATGATATAAAAAAAAACTTAAAGAAAACAAGATTAAATTCTATTCTGTTACTACGGAAGCATACTAGTTAAAGTGAATGATTTTGAAAAATATTAGCTGTATTACCTTTTGTTAACAAACCTTTGTTGTGCAGGTACCACTGACTCGAAACGAAATACCGACTATCCAAGCAAGAGTGATTTAAAACTGGAGCAACAACAGATGACCGAAAGTAAGTACATGTACTTTACTTCCTGTATGCCGTTGGTAAAAGAAAAAAAAAACGTTCACCAGCCTATTTCCAATCTTTAATTTAATTGTTTCAATTCAACATACATCCTGTGAACACTTGAGTTACATGTAGACACTGTATTTGACATTCAGATATTAAGGGGTTTTTTTTTTTCACATTAAACTAACGGGAGCTCATGAAGATTTAATTTCTTGGCGCCCAATGTCCGTCATTTAAGCTGAGCGTTTCTGGACGGTCTTTTCAAAACCATTTTGACTCAAGTCTTCTCTAAACCATTTTGACTTCCTAAATACAGGCCCGTCATCTTGTTACAGTATTAACTATTATTTTTCTTATGGCAAGCAATGGACAACTTCGTTATATTAAATTTTCTTTTTCAGTTATAATAGCAACCAATTTGGCGGGAATCATTATCATTATCGGTGTCATCAGTGTTGTGATGGTGGTTCTATACAGAAAAGGAATGTTGCACTGTCTACGTCGAACTGCCAGGTAATAATCCAAATGAGCCTGTGCGTGAGAAAACCAACAATTTGGGTTCCGACCAGGTTCGACACAATCCGGGCTGTACAGTCACAGAAGATGGTAAGAGGCTAGAACTTTTGGATTTAGAAAATAGAGGGATTGTTCTATCTGTGTAGCGAAAATAAAGGCGCTGATCAGCTTCGCCGTGAGTTACTGCGAAGCTTATCTGCGCCTTTGTTTTCGCCTATGCACATTGTTGGTTTTCCCATGCGGCGGCTCAAATAATCTTCTAGAATACTAGTTTAACACACGTTCCATTGCTAAAGATTCTATTCTTAGGTGTTATTAGATAGATGTTATATTTTGGATAGTCAAAAGTAAGTTATGGCCAGGAATCGGCACAAGCGAAGCCGAATTCCTGCACTAAAGCAAAGATTTGAAACAACCAAAACGAGCTGCGACGCGTGAAAACCGGTCTTCGGGGTTTCCAACCAGGTCTGACACAAATCGGCTCGTGCAGCTACACAAGATGGCTCTATATTTATATATGTATAGAAGCTTGAATTTTCGGATTTATGAAGAAGAGAGAAGATTGTACTATCCGTGTAGCGAAAACAAAGGCGCTGGTCAGCTTCGCAGTTTATGTTATCTATGATGATAATCTATGCTGGAACCATCATTGATGGGTTGTCTGGACGGTATTTAAACCCTCTTAGAATATAAATAAGCAGAGATTATTTGCATACTATAAAAATGTTAGAATTAACATAAATGAGCCACCCCATGGGAAAACCAACAATCTGCATAGGCGAAAACAAAGACGCAGATCAGCTTCGCGGTAACCGCGAAGCTGATCAGCGCCTTTGTTTTCGCTACTCGGATAGTGCAATTCCTCTTCTTCTTAAATCCGAAATTTCAAGCTTCTAGCCTGCTTCTGTGACTGTACAGGCTGGTTTGTGTCAGACCTGTTCGGAAACCACATTGTTGGTTTTCCCACGAGGTGGCTCAAATTCTGGTTTCAGACAAGACACAGAAACTATATTGCGGAATTCCGATGCAGATTTCATTGACACAGAACATCCAGAATTAAATGCAGACGCTGACAGGGATGGTTCTGAGTCGTATCAAACCGCAAGAACTCTCACAGACATAGACAACGATTCAATAGATGATCCAGCAAGCGTGTCGTACGACAGAGTTGCCTCTTGGCAGCTTCATCGTCCAAATTCTTGTCGTATGGAGGACACGTTGTCAGAAAGGCGACTTCCAAAATCAAGATCGCTGCCCCAGGGTCTTGGTGGTACAGAGCAACCTCAACGATATGTGCCTAGAAATACGTACTCTTTTCACGAAGACCTACAGGTACGTATTTACAGGAATATAACGTTTGGATAAATTCAATTATTTATGATCGTAATTTACATAACGATAGGCTCAGAACTGTATCCTGGTACACTTAGAGTTGACGTTTCTTTCAAAAGCGCATACTTTGTTTCGCTTACCTACTGAAATTCGCATTACAAACGTGTGCAAATTAACATCAAGTCAATTACAATTTACATGTAATCAACGCATCTGAATCTCCACATAACTGAGCCGCCGCATGAGAAAACCAACAATCTGCATATGCGAAAACAAAGACGCAGATCAGCGCTTTGTTTTCGCTACAAGGATAGTACAATTCCTCTTCTTCTTAAATTCGAAATTTCAAGCTTCTAGCTCTTTTCTGTGACTGTACAGGTCGGTTTGTGTCGGACCTGGTCGGAAACCACATTGTTGGTTTTCCCACGAGGCGGCTGATATCTTTATTTTAGCTCAACAGACTTCAGTCAGGGGGTACACGAAAACCAGGTAAGCATAATGGAATCTCGCTTCCAAATTTGACATACAACTCATATCAAAACTTCTAAAACGCGTTTTCAAAAGTCAGTAATTACTTTGCATTAAATATATCAAAATGTTTTAAAAAGTCATATAGTATAATAATATAATTATGAACACGCAACTTACTGTAGTGCTACTGTAGCCGTCCATTCCCGCACAATCACATTACGAAAACTTGGTTTTCTCACGTACAGGCTCATTCTTACGAAATCATCGCAGATATAGACATTACTGTTATTGACAGATAAATTTTTCAGCATTAAAAATTGAAAAATTCATTGGAAACATTGGGTTAATTTGAAGATGTTTGCTCAAAACATTGATTGTGAGTACACGTTAGAACGGCTGAATCGCCTCAGCGAGGCGGTTCTAACGAGTATCCACAATCTATGTTTTGGATCAAAAATAAGAAAAATATGTATACCCCTGCAAACCCCAGTTTTTCTTAATAAAAATGGGGTTTAAGGGGGTGTACATTTCACGAACATGTTTTCCTGATGATGTGTAGCCAATTTATAGACAGGTCATAATGAGTTTAATGATAACCTAAGAAAAATTCAAGGTTAAAAAAACCCATAGATCTACATGGTTTTGGGACCGGCAGGTAATGACGCCACACTCAGAAATACACTTGACAATACCTCTGAGCATTATAATCATTTGAAAATACATAAGAAACATAACTCACTGATATCAATTCTTTCAGTTTATCCTTTTCATCGTGCCTTAACAGACCTCAGTTATCATCTTTGTGGTATAGAATGGGAGATGTTCTTTAGAAGATTAATTGGAGGTAATGTTTCCCCCCTCCCCCAGTAGCAGCAAACTCACTGGTTAACTAATGTATAATAAACTGCCGGTTCCAAAATTGTCAAACAAATCTAGGCACAAAATAGTGAGTGCATGCTAATGGTCATCTCGCTCAACTCAATGTGTAAGCACGTGTTTCAACTACCGATATCAACCAAAAGGGGTTCATTTGAATACTTTGCATAATTTTCTTTCAAATTTGCCTCGTGAATGCAGCTTTAGATGATTAAGATTCCAATCCATCGAGTATATTTTAAAATAATACTTAAAATACAGCTTTGCTCAGTCATGATTTTTAACAGTTAATGCTGATGAACTGTCTCAACTATCTTTTTGAATCAGCATTGGTTTTTATCGCACCTGCTTATAGCAGGGTGCGATATAGGAGTCCAAATTTCCGTCCGTCCGTCCGTCCGTTCGTTCGTTCGTTCGTCCGTCCGTCCGTCCGTCAACATTTACGTCGAAGTTTGGTTTTCTCTACATAAGTGATAGCTGTGAGTGTGAAACCTTGCATAGTAATTGTCCTTGACATACCCTTCTAGCACGCACCTTGACCCGCTGACCTTGACCTATATTTTACGGTCCATTGACTTTGTTAATTTTTACGTCGAAGTTTGGTTTTCTCTGCATCAGTGATAGCTAGGATTGTGAAACCTTGCGTAGTAGTTGTCCTTGACATACCCTTCAAGCACGCACCTTGACCCGGTGCCCTTGACCTATATTTCACGGTCCATTGACTTTGTTAATTTTTACGTCGAAGTTCCGTTTTCTCTGCATCAGTGATAGCTAGGATTGTGAAACCTTGCATAGTAATTGTCCTTGACATACCCTTCAAGCACGCACCTTGACCCGCTGACCTTGACCTATATTTCAAGGTCAATTGACTTTGTTAATTTTTATGTCGAAGTTCCGTTTTCTCTGTATCAGTGATAGCTGTGAGTGTGAAACCTTGCCGCATAGTAATTGTCCTTGACATACTTCAAGCACGCACCTTGACCCACTGACCTTGACCTATATTTCACGGTCCATTGACTTTGATAATTTTTAAGTCGAGTTTGGTTTTCTCTGCATCAGTGATAGCTGTGAGTGTGAAACCTTGCATAGCAATGTGTATTTTGCCCGATGCAGGTGCGATATCGACCTCCGCGGAGTTCTTGTTGTTTTTGGCTTTCATTTTAAGGTACAACCCAGCAGGCACATGACGTCATAATGACGTCATATCAACGTCGATGCGACGTCATGAAGTCGCATCGACTTCGATCTGACGTCATCATGACGTCATGTGCCTGCAGGGAAGTAGGCAACGATCAATCAGGAAAAGGTGCAATCAGAAAGAAATTCCTACTACAAAAACCAAGGTGGGAAAAAACTAAATTGACAATTAGGTACTCATACATAGAAAACATATCGTTAGCAAAGTGGGCAGCTATTTCCCAATAGGCGACCACTCAGTTACTTAACTCAAATAAAAGTATGATAACGTACACAAGGTTTAAACAGCACAAACATTCGACCCCAAAACACTAAACAACAAGAACCACAACAGAATAGAAGTATCGCCTTGAAACGATCAGTAATATAAAATTACAGGCGCCTCACCCTCATGTTCTACAGCATTTAGTTAATTGTTTGATCCTCGTAGTCACTAAAGTTTTTTTTTTTTTTTTTTTTTTTTTTTTTTTTTTTTTCACAGAAGGCAGTGATGCCATTCTCGGCAGAGTGAAGCGCGATCATGCAATATCGGTACGGGAACAGATCTATCACATGCTATTAGAATGGAAGAACATGTGGGCGTCAGAGGCTACCCTCAATGTGATAATTAAAGAACTAGAAGACTGTAATGAAAATCTGTTAGCTAGTGTATACCGCCGGAAACTCCCACATGTAGTATATCCATAGGATTGAACCAGCAAGGTGTGTACTGCGGTGTCGCTTCAAAAGTCATAAATTGAGCCGTCTCGTGGGAAAACCAACAATGTGGTTTCCGAACAGAGCTGTGCAAGCACAGAAGCAGGCTGGAAGCTTGAAATTTTAGATGAGTGTACTATCCGTGTAGTGAAAACAAAGGCGCTGATCAGCTTCTTTGCTTTCGCATATGCAGATTGTTGGTTTTCTCATGAGGCGGCTCATTATTGTTGCATGTAAGTGTATTACTGACTTTATTGTGAAGAAAACGCATTTGTTTGTTTCATAAAGAAGAAAAAAACAACATTGAGACAGAAGCTTATTAGACCATTTCAATGTGCTACTAAGTACCACACGACTATAGTTTACGACCTTTTATGCATTTTTATAAGTGAGGAAGTTGTTGTTTTATGAAACAGAACTTTGTGCTAACATACAACTGATGGTTCTTGCAAGTTCGCCGGAACATGGCTTCGTTTTGAGCGACTTCCATTTGTTTTTAGCTCGTCTGTATAAAAGTACGGGAAAAGCTGCATGTATTGCACTAGCCCCGGCGTCGGCGTTGGCGTTGCTCAAATGTTAATTTGGTTAAAGTCTTCTTTTTTTAAAGTCTTCAGTATCACCGTATAAAGAACATATGGATTCGGTTAAAGCTTTTAGAACTCTGCAGCTCTTGAACGTGTGAATGGATCTAGTTGATAATTTCCCTGTTGTAAGATATTGGTATAAAGTTTTATGCTGTACCATCCCCACATTCCTGGGTGACAAGATCATGGTTGTTGACTTGTTATTACAGTTGAGTAACAAAAGCTACGTTTTCCTGCGACAACCTATTATAAATACCGGATTTAGATTTGCCTATTGTAATTTATATTGGTGTATTGAACATTACATGACTCCGTGGCGCAACGGTAGCGCGTCTGACTCCAGATCAGAAGGTTGCGTGTTCGAATCACGTCGGGGTCAAATTTTTACTTTTTGTGTGACGGGTGTTGTCTTGTTATGTAGGAATGGTAGCGTGATTAAGCGTCTTTTAGGAAAACAACTGACACTCACTTTTCCATTGCAAGCTCCCTTTTATTTGTTTGTTTGTTTGTTTGTATTGAGGTTTAACGTCCCAATCAACAATTTTTCAGTCATGTCGGGACGGAGACATCGCTTCCTGGGTTTTAACCAGTACTCTAGGGAGTTAATGTGTCTTGCTCAAGGACACAACACGGTGACCCTTATGGGAATCGAACCCAGGACCTCTCGATTCGGAGTCCGACGCTCTACCACTAGGCCACCGCGCTCCCTAAGTTCTCCCTTTTAGTGATGCTACTTGGTTATGGTATGGCCCATCGCCTTTCTCATTAACATGTTCACTGCTCATAAATGAAATATAAAAGCTTGATCCTTCGGAAGCAGTGAAAACGATCATGCGCAATTTCGGGTACTGAACCCTCATCAGTGACCCTTTATAAACCGGCGAAGATAGCCTGATAAATCTACTACAATTCCAAAAAATTACACAGGGTTAGTCTAAATCAAAGACACAATGCCTAAACGGGGTCAAATGACTAAAACAATGTTTAGAAGATGGCTCTAAACGTACAATTTTAGTACTCTGAAGATTCTAACTGATCTCAAAGGACCGAAAGAAATTTTATAATCTGCACTATGGATGATGTACGGGGGGACTTTTTAGGGCCGCCACACGGCACAACGCCAGCTGTAGTAATGGATCTCAGTGCTTTTCTCATTACTTAAAGGATCTCAGTTAATTTTTTTATTAATTACTCTTAAAGGATCTCAGTTTTATATTTTATTTATTATAACTGCATGCTGGTGTTGTGCCGTGTGACGGTCCTAAAATGTCTCCCCGTACACCATCCATAGTACAGATTATATTTTTCTTTTGGTCATTTGAGATCAACGACAGTATCCTGAGAAATCAGAAAATTATGATCGGTTTAGATTCATTTTCTAACCAACGTTTCATACATTTGACTCCATTTGGATTATATTAGTCATTGTATCGACTGACTTGTTAAAAGATGCAAAATTACAATAATTCTCTTTGGATCCATGTTGCAAAATGTATAGGAGAGGCTTAAGTAGCCGAAATCGCGGTATGGCCCATAGCCTTTCTCGTCAATATGTTCACTGCAAAAACTAAATCTGAGATCCTTTAAGAGCAGTGAACACATTAATGAGAAAGGGGATGGGCCATACCGCGGTTTCGACTATTAAAGTCTCGTCAGTGACCCTTTAGATTTGGCAACATGGAACCAAAAGAGAATTACTGAAATTTTGCAACTTTCAACAGGGTAGTCGATACAAAGACTAGTATTATCTAAATGTGACCAAATATATTAAACATTGGTTAGAAAATGATTCTTGACCGATAATTCTGAGTTTCTGATTTCTCAGAATATCCTAACTGATCTCAAAGGACCAAAACGAAAATATAACCTGCACTATGGATGATGTACGGGGAGACTTTTTAGGGCCGCCACACGGCACAACACCAGCTGCAGTAATAGCAAATAAAAGTTAAAACTCAGATAATTTAAGAGCAGTGAACACATTAATAAGAAACAATTAATGAGAAAGGGGATGGGCCATACCGCGGTTTCGACTATTAAAGTGTCGTCAGTGACCCTTTAGATTTGGCAATAATTACTGAAATTTTGCAACTCAGGATCTCAGTTTTATTTTATTATTTGAGCCGCCTCATTTGAAAACCAACAAACTGCATAGGCGAAAACAAAGGCGCAGATCAGATCAGTAACTGCGAAGCTTATCAGCGCCTTTGTTTTCGCTGCACGGATAGTACAGGACTGTCGGACCTGTCGGACCTGTTCAAAAACCACATTGTTGGTTTTCCCACGAGGCAGCTCATTTCTTGATTGTGTTTATTTTCGGCCTTGTCAGTTCCAGGCCATGTTTATTTTTTTTTTTATTTTTTTTTTCTTTTCAAGAAAAAAAGACAAAAAAATCATAGTTCAATGCTATCGTAAAATACCCAAAATGCGGCCGGGATATCAAAGATTGGTGCATAATTTGAGCCGCCGCATGAGAAAACCAACAATTTGCATAGGCGAAAACAAAGCCGCAGGTCATCTGTTCAGTAACTGCACAGCTGATCAGCGCCTTTGTTTTCGCTGCATGGGTAGAAATTTCAAGCTTCTAGCCTGCTCCTGTGACTATACAAGCTGGTTTGTGTCAGACCTGGTCGGAACCCAAATTGTTGGTTTTCTCACGCACCGGCTCATTTGTAATTTTAAACAAGCGTATATTTTACGAAATTATTGGACATTAATGTTATTGATATGTGTCATTATATTACAAAGACTTGCCCTTGCAATGTACAGATAATTTTTTCAGCATTAAAAATTGAAATTTTCATTGATAAAAATTGGTTTATTTAAAGATGTTTGCTCAAAACATTGATTGTGGGTACACGTTAGAGCCGCCTCGGCGAGGCGGTTCTAACGAGTACCCTTAATCTTATGTTTTGGAACAAAAATAAGTAAATTAGGTATACCCATGCAAACCCCAGTTTTTCTATATAAAAGGGGTTTTAAGGGGTATTATACATTTCACAGACATGTTTTCCTGATGTGCTTTTTAACGTTCAAACCGTCTACTGTATTGGTGAACAGTTCTATTCAGAAGCTGAAATAATGCATGTTGGCTGTGCATACTCGTTTTTTTTTTTTGTTTTTTTTTTTTTTTTTTTTTTTTTCTTGTTTGATTAATCATAGTTTTGTTGTTTCGTTTTTCTTTTCAGTGGATTGTTTATAATATTCAATGTCTCTTAATCATCATCATAGTTTCTTTCAAGGAGTAGTGGTGTCCATGCCAGCGGTACCATTCTATTCCATCAGCATATGATGTGTGACTGCCGCTGAGATATTGCCCATTCAGGTTTGATTGGTGACATGCACTATACCACCACGCCCCCTTGTAAGAGACTGCGCAGTGCGCTGCGTCGATATCATTGTCCCTGTCATATGTAGAAAATTTCATGCCGTCATGTGGTGTCAAACTATCACCGGCAGTTCCCGAATATCATGTAACCGACAGTCGGTATCCATGGCTCTCGTCGGCAATGCGAAATGTTCTGTATTTCGCATATTTTGTGACATTAAGAAAATCGGTTAGAACAATTTTCAGTTCGTGGTTTGATTGATCCGTCATCACGTGAATTACGTCATTACCAATCCAGTAATTGCCGTTCGAGAAGCCAAATCCGTTCTTATAAGCGTTCCAATTGCGATAGAAAGATACAGAACCGTCGACTCGGCGTTGAATAACAGTCCAAGTACCATCTCCATCGAATACACAGTACACTGATACGGGTCTGTGCTGCACTCCGTATGGGTAAATTGTATATGAACCGTTCCGATGATTGGGTACAACCAACTCGGAGCAATCTTTCGGGAGCGTGACCCCAGCGTTGACATTCTCGTTGCAAGTCAAATTTCTGTTGCACAGAGCCGTGTCATTGCAACAAGCCTCGCACTTCAAATGATGACCTTCAGCTCTTTTCCCAAAGATCGACTCTAGGGAGTGGGGACACCCTGGGACGTCGCGCAGCCGAGGTCAAACAGTAGCTCGCCCGACTCAGTTGTGTATTGCTGCATGTAGCATTTTTCGTCATTGTTGCATTCGATGAAGTGGTGACAAGCTTCGGATGCCTCTATTCCGCTGCAAGAGGCACATTGTTGTCCTCCCTCTGTCTGTTCCACTATGGCACTGACCAAAACCAACCATTGTACTGTACAAAGTGTTTTAAAAATATGAAAATCGTTATCACCCTGTATACCTGTGATGCAATCAAATTCTTAAGGGCAGAACAACCTACAGCGAAGTTTTAAGTGCCTCACTGTATGTTGTTGTTAAACACTTGAATTTAAAATTCATAGGTCCGAGTTTGGTCTGCGTTTACAGATTTTAATTGTTTCATTCGACCATGTCAAAAGCAGTTAAGCGGCCCCCGTGGCCGAGCGGTTAAGAGCGCTGTTTCTTAAGGTTGTTGTATGGGACATCTTTGTCTTCGCTTTGGGAAATACACCCGGATTTCATCTAATTAGAGCCAAAGTGTGTAGCGTTTTTAAATTGAAATTTGCACTCAACATACCGTATTATGTTTATCTATTCCTTGAGACTCGACACACAATATCCAGATGTCACATTGCAACGCATTTTGACCTTAAAGCATGTCCAAGCACATGTTTGAATTTATTTGTGGTCACAAAATGTTTGAAACACACCCTAGGATACCATGACACAGACATTACCATATATATGCATCAACAAACACAGAAGGCAAACATGGCAAAGGAAGTTTTTGTTTGACTTCATGCTTAACGTCCCAATCAAAAGCAAAGGTCATGTCGGGACATTGCCTCCATTTTATGGGACTTTTACCCAAAGTAAGGATGTCATGACATCCAACAAGTGCTTCAAATATAACCATCCAACTAAGCCACAAAGGCTTATATGTATGGATGGTTTGATTTGAACCACTTTTCCTGGGCTGGCTCAAACCAGAGCGGTATACCAGTAATCAGTTGGTCAGTCAGAAGCGTGTAAGCTTTGCCTGGAAGCACGCCCATCTATTTCTTTAGGCCCCATGCACTATTTAGTAGTTATTTTGATTGAATAATACATCAGCCATGTGAGGAGACTGTAGCAGCATATGATGGCTTTGCGCCAATGCAACGCGCTACAAATGTGATATTTGGTGAATGATAAAAACCTGAAGTACAAAAATGCATGTTCATTGAGTGTGTTTAATGTTTAATATTGAAGAGTATACAATATTACCTTCAAATATTGTTAAAATACAATGTACAGTCGAGTTTCCGGTTACGCAAAGTTCCCGACTCCGGAAATCCTTATTAAAAACATGGTTAAACATGTATTACCAGTACCTTCAAAACAAATAATCAGTTTTTGTTCTCTTGGCTATTTTCTAAACATTGCATTATCCAATAAATATCTGTGAATGAGTTCACTCACACCAATCTTTTATCTTTAGTAGCTTTTTGCATGTCAAATTTTATGACATCTGATGTCACACTGTTACATACCGAGAGCAAAGAAACATCGATTATGCATGGAAACAACCATGTACATTACGTACATGAAGGATCTCATAAAATTACATAGAAAATTGCAGACACTGTTACATTATATTTAATGGCAAACACAGGCTGGACCAGAACCCGATACTTCAAACTTACGTAGGATGACACATTGCCGGGGCTAAAAAATCAGCAAGAATGTACAATTTCTTTTGAAATAGTCGCTTCTATGAGGTAATGGCTTCAAGAAACAAAAAATTTGGTCATAAAAATCTTTCCTGCAAAGTAAAGGATATGACTTTGTCTACATCTTGTCGGGTTTAGTTTAGCAGTAATTAAAATTCTATTCTTCTGATGGCAATGATTTATCATTGACAAGAACATTTTGCGAAACCAAGTACTTGACTGTAATGGAAATTTGATTTTATGACAATTACTAAATTTATTCACCCAAGAAACACAAAAGAAAAAGCGGCTCTCCTAGCAAAACGTGGGGAGCCTGGTTTGCTAACAGAGAACCGGACTAACAACTGAGAGGTCATGATTCGGTCCGATACCCGCCTCCGCCATGTAGTGTCCCTGAGCAAGACACTTCAAGCTCCGGGCGGCCCCCATGGCCGAATGGTTAAGGTCGCTGACTTCAGTGCTCTTGATCATTCGATCATCTCACCTCTGTGGGTTCGCACCTCGCACGGGGCATGAGTCACATGTGGGACAAGCATAGTTCTGCTTGCGGGTGTGTCAGGTGGTTTTTCCACGGGTACTCCGGTTTTGGCCACACCTACCGATTGATTTGTCTCAATATGAGTAAAAAAGCTTGAAAGGGATGAAAAATTGAATTGAAAAAAAAAAAAAAAAAAAAAAAATTCAAGCTCCACAAAGTACCGGTTACGTACCCAGAAAGGGATGGCTTTGTCTCGCAATGACTAAATAATAGTTGTGAAATACATTACGGCCAAAACACAAAAGAAAGTGAGAAAAAAATAATGACTTGACACAACCATCCTATGAGTCAGTATTTACATTGTGTATATGCATTAGACCCAAGGTTGCAAATAACATGACTAGGCAAAACAGTTAAATTTTACTTCAATGGCTTGTTTGGTAATGTTTTTACGTCCCACTTAATACTGTAGCTAAGGTCATGCGGATAAACTAGCTCATTTTAAATTTTAACCGGAAAGGCTGAAGAACCCTTGGATCAATACCACTCTGGAAACAGTTCAATAGGCCCAGAGCTATGTATACATGTACATGTATGTCGATATTGTACCAGGTTGACCAATGTTTTGCTTGACCGACTTTGTCCAAGGAATAAGGGGGTACAAGATAGACAAGTTTCAGTGGTCATTTTTTTTTCATATATATATATATATATATATATATATATATATATATATATATATATATATATATATATATATATATATATATATATATATATATATATATATATATATATATATATATATATATATATATATATATATATTTAAGAAACAGAGAACAGCACGATACAGGAAATTACATTAACGACCGATTTTTGTACGCTAATTCTGTTTGTTTAAATATAAATATATATATATATATATATATATATTTTTTTTTTTTTTTTTATTTGCTTTGCTGTTGGTATGGGTAACCTTAAGTGTTGTAATAAAAATAATAATAATAATAATAAATAAATAAATAAATTTTATATTTTAGGAGGACAACAAATTTAGCACAATTGACAATCTTCCATATGGTCCTCCAGTGAATACAGACAGTGATCAGTATCAGACCTTTTTTATTTTTTTTTTCAGTCATTTTCATATATTTTCGAGATGTAAGTAATGCTATATTTTGAAAGAAGAGAATCCAGTGCTTGCCTTATAATGCTGAGCGCCAAGCAAAGTAGCCACTGATACAATTTAAACGGTCTTATTTATGATGCGGCTCTGGATCTAACCTACGACACTCTAACCAGTACACAATGAGCAAGCACGATTTTGGAAAAATATCCGTAGGCTGTCAGCAGTTAATTTGGTTGTTTGTATGACCGAGGCTTAACATTCCAGTCAACAATTTTTAGTCATGTCGGGGCGGAGCCAACGCTTGTGGGGCTGTCAGCAGTTTAGCAGTGTAGCATTGAAGTGAAGTCCCAAATCACGTACTTTGTAATATATATCAGCAGTAAGACGAATAGCAACTAGTTAAGAAAAATCTGAAACTTAGAACACTGAATCATATTCTTGCTGTAGTGTCAGCGTTTTATGCCCTACTTACATCGCAAGTCATACTGAAACAGGGGCACCTACCCATTGGGGCCCCAGAAGGAAATAGATGGGCTGATTATGCCTCCAGTGAAAGCCTGTACGATGCTGACTGGCTATCTGATTACTGGTTAACCGCTCGGGTCTGAGCCTGCCCAGGAAAAGAGGTTCCGAGTCTAACCATCCGCACATTATAATATGAGCCGCATCGTGAGAAAACCGGAATTTTGCATATGCAAAAACAAAGGCGCAGATCAGATTTGCAGTAACTGCGAAGCTGATCAGCGCCTTTGGTTTCACCACTCGGATAGTAAAATTTCTCTTCTTCCTTAATCCGAAACTTCAAGCTTTTGACCATTTTCTTAGACTGCACAGACCCGTTTATGTCGGACCTGGTAGGAAACCGCGAAGACCGGTTTTCTCGCATCAAGGCTCATATATTATAACCCCTTTTGGCTTTGTCTGGTTATATTTGAAGCACATGTTGGATGTCAAAGACTCATGACATCTTCATTTTGGGCAAGAGTCCCATAAAATAGAGGCAATGTCCCAACATGACCTTAGCTGTTGACTGGGGCGTCTTCATTTTGGGCAAGAGTCCCATAAAGTGGAGGCAACGTCCCGACATGACCTTAGCTGTTGAGTGGGATGTAAAGCATCAATTCGAACGAATTCAAACTGAGACAGGGCATATTTGAAATTTCATCTAGAATGAATATGCCGGAGAAGCCCTAGAGCGATTTCCCAACCACTTATTACATAGCAGATAGCTTTACCACACCACGGATGCTCTAGACTTCAGTTGTATCCGAAGGATGCAACTAACATGGACTGACGTCCACCCCCGATCCCCACCCATTCGCACCCTTGTAACTATAAAAAAAATGTGTTTAAACTGCACATACGCAACAAACGTGAACTGCATGAAAGGGACATTTGGCATACTGGAATAAATGATTTTTCTTTTCAGTTCGGAAAAATCATAACACGTTACAGACGTATAGGTTATAACTTGAATGTTATGCGACAGTCTGCATGCTTAGTATTTAACCCAATCATGGTTGATAACTATGCTACCTTCTTTAATTGCACGCCGGTGGGTCGGGCGTCAGACTCTATGATGGCCCCGACTTAAAGCTATTCATTTTAGTTGGTTGGGGCCGGAGCTTCTTGTCTGTTGCTTGGCCCACCGGGGTCCAACTGGTGTTTTTCTTTTGCTCCGGAGTTAGTAGGTTATTCGGCGCCCAGGGATCTCCATCGTCGGGCAGATTACTCAATCTGTGAGTCCTGGTTTTTGATTCATCAGGATGTTTATCATGATTTATTTGTTTGTTCTTGATGATTCATTGACTAGTTAGAGATTCACCACGAGGACCGAAGAACTAACTAAATGTTGTGAACCACTGCAGAAGCTGAGGGTGAGGTTAGGTACCTGTAAAACCGGTTTAAGCCCGCCAGTAACTTTGTGTTACTGATCGTTCCAAGTCGATACTTCTGTAGTGGTTCTTTTTGTTTTATGTCTTGGTGTTTAAAATTTTTGTGCTGTTGGCGCCTTATGTATGTTTTCATATTTTAGTTAAGGTAACTGAGTGGCCACCTATTGGGAAAATAGCTGCTCATTCGGCTTACGATATGTTTCATGGTATAAGTACCTGATTGTTAGTTTGGTTTTTTCCCACCTCGGTTTTTGGAGTGGGAATCTTTTTCTGATTGCGCCTTTTCCTGATCTTTGCCTACTTGTACCTTTTTGTCATGTATATTTCAATAGACAAAAATGGAATACAATGCATTTTCATTTATTCAATAAATGAAAACTAATAGGTTGACAGGACTTTTGAGGAAGAGTATATTGCACCCCGTGTTCAGGACTTTCTCAAAACTGTTGTGTAATATTAAAACATGTACACAAGGAAAATTATATACTACATTTTTCGCGTACATTGCTCTACATGAACCATAACTAATTTTCTCAAAACAAATGTGTTTTTGGATAGTTAAATATCTTGTTTAATGCAGTCGGAATGTGATGTGCAGAAAAAATCTGCCATTCGCGTGCAAAAGGATTACCGAAGCTATTCATGGTGGTAAGTTTATCGAAAATGCTTGTTTTGGTCACTTTTCATATCCTTTGTAACGCCATACTGGTGCTTTGCATGATTAAAATTTTGACGTTTGGCAATAAAGAATAACTATTCATAATAGAGTCGGACAAACTTTTGGCAAAATACATTCTTGTTTTCTCTCCAATCAGATGGTCAAAACTGGCCAAACATGTTCGAAACAGCCAAAATATGTCAGTGTTTAGAACAATGTCCTTAATCATTCGATCATCTTACCGCTGTGTCTGGTGTGGGTTCGAGCCCCGCACTGGCCACATGGGAGACAAGCCATTTTCTGCTTGCGGGTGTGTCAGGTGGTTTTTCTCGGGTTCTCCCGTTTTCGACCACCTACTGATTGGCCTGTCTCACATGAGCTGAAATAATCTTGAAACAATAAAAAAAGGTAAGTCAGGAGGTACATATACCGCCCATCAAGACAGACATTCAGCTAGAAGATCGCTACGGTGACACAAAGTAAATTTCAATATTCTGTGTAGTATAGCAGGCTCTGTGTAATATAGCTAGCGCAGGCTCTAATGGCTTAAAACAATTGCTTAAAACAATTCATTGTAAATTTGCATTTTTACCGATGTCTCTGTTAAAGATATACTGCCGGTACAGGTAAAACTGAAAGTAAACAAGGAATTGTTTGCGTGAGAATATCGCGGCTCACCTATACCCTGCATCGAGTTTAGATATTATTATATTGACGGTACCATGGCAGATGGTATTTTGAAGATGATTGCGTTAAAATAAACAGACGATCACAGCGATACCTCCGTGTACCTATCAGGAACTTTAACTGCTTCTTAAACTTATTTCAAATGTAAGAAAAACGAAACAGTACTTACACAAGACCAACATTGTTAACTTGTTGAAATTTGTAAACTTCTGTCAGTAGTCAACAGTCAGAATGTCACAATGTCTCCAAGCGACCTAGATTAAAAAGTTAAAATTGAGCCTCGACGCGAGAAAACCGGTCTTCGGGAGTTCCGACCAGCTCAGACATAAACCGGCCTGTACAGTCACAGAAACAGGCTAGAAGCTTGAAATTTCGGATTTAAGTAGAAGAGGAATTGTACTATCCGAGTAGCGAAAACAAAGGCGCTGATCAGCTTCGCGGTTACCGCGAAGCTGATCTGCGCCTTTGTTTTCGACTAGGCAAAAATCCGGTTTTCTCACGATGCGGCTCAAATAGTGATCTTTTATCAGCCATAAGGAAGTATCATTGCGTCCATTCTATGAATTTTGTTGGGGACGGGAACTATGTATTTTGGTCAATGATAAGGGAAAGTAAATAGGACGAGTTCTATCACAATAACAACTGTGTCAAGGTTTTCTGTTTGGCTCATTACCAATGTTCGAAATGGCAAAGCGCTGTAGCTAGTCTGTCAACATTGAAGCCTTGTTCTCATTGCCCCTGTCATGGTCCAAATTCTCTCTGAAGATGGAAGCTGGTATACCGTTCGTTATATATCCCTCACCTTTTCTGCAAAATAACTTTATCGGAGTGGCTATTTTTGACTGTCACTGCATGCGCTTAATGATGACTGTTTGAGACAGGAGCGTGGTACGTTTCTTTTGGGTACAGGAAACGTGTTTGTTTGTGTTTACATTGTGGCGTTTGAAAAACAGCTTGCAAGGAAAAAATACATGTAACATATCTTAAGTTCCCATGTTTACTTATTTACTGGACACATTTAAAAATGACCAAAAAACCTCAGATAAAGTCGGTTCGGGATTTTAAAATTCTCATTTTAGAAAGATAGTTTAAACATATTTTATTGTCAAACTTACAAAGGGGTTGAGCTACAAGTTCTGACAACATTTTAGAAAGATAAGGAAGTCCTGTCAATGAACTTAACATTCACCGGGGACATGCATTGGGACATGACAATAAAAAAGGCAAACAAAAGTCAGGCAACCGTATATTCAAAATCAAAGTCCAACAGAGATGGATCAAGGAAATCGAGGGCAATGCACAAGCCTGGTAGTATGGTTACGTTCTCTACATTGTAAGGCATGATAATCAATACAGGAGTTTTATGACATCCGATAGCACAAACTTGACTGGGTATAACCTACGTACGCCAAAAAGACATAGCGGTAAGACAAGACAAGATTTGAGCCAACCAACAATGTGGTTTCCGAACAGGTCTGACACAAACCGGCCTGTACAGCTACAGAAGCAGGCTAGAAGCTTGAAATTTTGGATTTACGTAGAGGAGGAATTGTACTATCCGAGTAGCGAAATCAAAGGCGCTGATCAGCTTCGCGTTTACCGCGAAGCTGATCTGCGCCTTTGTTTTCGTCTATGCAGATTGCTGGTTTTCCCGTGGGGCGGCTCATTTATTTTGAGTCGACAAGACATGTAATTTCATCTCTCATGCTATGCAGGAAAAAGCTGCTCTTTAAGATAGAATATGTCCTCAAAATTCTTCCGTGGGACGGGGTGGAGCAGGACCTTTCTCAGCTTTAAGTCGAATATGCATGCCCTAATACTCGGCTAATGAGTTTTTAGAACCGAATGTTTGTTGGGCATGTCGCAGAAATGGAAAATAGTACAGCTCCGATATTACTCATTTTATGTTTGTTTTCTAAGGGCCTTTTATCGGACTGTGGAATAAACATGACGAATAACTCTTAATATCCCTTAACTTGAATTTTAATTAGGTTAGTCAATTCGTCACATGTGTGACTCACAGCTGAGAAACGCTTGGTACGGAATGGGTGACGCACAATGAAATTCTGTCCGAAGTTGAGAAATTCGAGTTTTCTCCTATAGTGTTTACTCTATTGACTGATAGATAGGTGCTGTCAATGCAGAAATTGAAAATTTATTGAATGAAAGTAACATAATGAATCCAGGTTATTTTGTTTTCGCAAACACTTCCGCCCCTTAAACATATATACTAGTACTTCCAACACAATAACATTGAAGTGTTTGCGAAAACGAACTAACCGGGATTCCTTATGTTACTTTCTTTCAATAATAAGTAATTTCTGCATTGACTGCACCTATCTATCAGCCAGTAGAAGAAACGCTGAAGGTGAAAGCTCGAAAATCTCAACCACGTGAGTCTCAGGACTAGTTGCGATAAGCATATGCATCGCGGTCTGCTCTTCTTTTTTCTGTGACTACTGTCTGAAGTCGATCTATTTGAATGATTTGATAGTTCACTTATCACAAAAGTAAGCCAGTGTATGGAATGCCAGGGGATTGTCACAATAAACATCGTAGACTCGTGATTCCAAGAAGTCGGAGGAAGAGAATACTGCCGGCTTGGCCATCAAGAACAAAATGACATACACCCAATGGTATAGGAAAAATATCTCTCTTTCTGAACTTGCTATATCATGGGAGTCACCATTTCAAAGTGGTGGACGGAAAAATCACAGGAAAAAAAAAGTCACGGAAAACAGTCACAGGAAATGAAGTCACAGGAAACTAGAAATGCGTGTTTGTAAAACACTATGCCCCCAACTGTATGCTTGTCCCTAAACTGGCAGTTTGTAAGATTCATTTATTTCATTCGAATGCAGTCAAATTTAATTTCCTGAAGAAGCTGTCGGTTGCGTCTGTTTTGACCTCGATCCAGAAACAGAATGTAAGCTTTTTTGCAGGCGAGTTAGAAATGAAGTAAAAATTTAAAAATGGAGTAATTTTGTCAAAATTTGACAGAGAGTCCTCAAAAGTTAATCAGGTGATCTTCTTCTCAGCCCCAACCAGCATACCAAATAAGAAGGCTCTAGCTAGCTAGCTCAAATACGTTTTGAGATATCTTGCACACAAGATTTTCAAAATTTGTTTTCAAAGAGACATTATTCCAAAAAGGGGCATAACACGTACATGAAAAAAATACAGGCCAACTATTTTTTCAAGAGGAATCTGTATATGAAATTTCAAAACCCTATCATTCACCGTTCAAAGGTTTCAAATTTCACCAAAAAGTGGAAAAATCAATCAAAATTTCAAAATTCTGTATTTTTGTAAATATTTGACGGAAAGTTCTCAAAAGTTAATCAGGTCATCTACTCCTCAGCCCCAACAAGTGTACCAAATATGAAGGCTCTAGCTTAAATACTTTTTGAGATATCTTGCACACAAGATTTTCAAATTTTGTTTTCAAAGGGACATAACTCAAAAAAGGAGCATAATTTGGCCATACAAAAAAATACGGATCAACTATTTTATCATGAGGAATGTGTATATG
The DNA here is from genome assembly GCA_964017185.1 of Rugalucina vietnamica. Classification (NCBI taxonomy): domain Eukaryota; kingdom Metazoa; phylum Mollusca; class Bivalvia; order Lucinida; family Lucinidae; genus Rugalucina; species Rugalucina vietnamica. Next base: position 28,563,602 of record OZ024873.1, read on the forward strand.
AAATTTCAAAACCCTAGCATTCACCGTTCAAAAGTTTCGAATTTCACCGAAAAGTGGAAAAATCAATCAAAATTTCAAAATTCCGTATTTTTGTAAATATTTGACAGAAAGTTCTCAAAAGTTAATCAGGTCATCTACTTCTCAGCCCCAACAAGTGTACTAAATATGAAGGCTCTAGCTTTAATACTTTTTGAGATATCTTGCACACAAGATTTTCAAATTTTGTTTTCAAAGGGACATAACTCAAAAAAGGGGCATAACTTGGCCATACAAAAAAATACGGGTCAACTATTTTATCATGAGGAATGTGTATATGAAATTTCAAAACCCTAGCATTCACAGTTCAAAATTTTCAAATTTCACCGAAAAGTGGAAAAATCAATCAAAATTTCAAAATTCCGTATTTTTGTAAAAATTTGACGGAAAGTTCTCAAAAGTTAATCAGGTCATCTACTCCTCAGCCCCAACAAGTGTACCAAATATGAAGGCTCTAGCTTAAATACTTTTTGAGATATCTTGCACACAAGATTTTCAAATTTTGTTTTCAAAGGGACATAACTCAGAAAAGGGGCATAACTCGGACATGAAAAAAAATACGGGTCAACTATTTTTTCATGAGGAATGTGCATATGAAATTTCAAAAACCCTAGCATTCACCATTCAAAAGTTAACACACACACACACAGACAGACACACACACACACAGACAGACAAGCCGAAAGCAATATGCCCTTCCAACTTTTTCAAAGTTGGGGGCATAAAAAGTCACAATAATAAATGACAGAGAGAATATACCTACATCTGTACATAAATGTAGTCTTACATAATTTTCATGTTAAAAGATCGCAGTTATGAGGAACTGGCATAATCAGAATCAAACCCGGCCCTTGAAATGGAAAACAACTGAAATATATACATGGATCACCAAATGGCATGATGGATGAGTTTCATGCCATACTACCAGAGAACTGGGTTTGAAACAAATCATTGCCAAACAGGTCCTTGAGCAAGCTTGCTTTTAGCTACAACAGAACCGTTCAAGTACCCAGGAAACATCGGCTCAGTCCCAGCATGACTGAACATTGCCAAGTGGGACATTATATGCTTAAACATCAATCCAAACAACAAATTAAGTGATAATAATGGAAATAATAAAAATGGTAATGTTAATTCTCAAACCAGAAGTAGAAAAAGCATGATTAATTTTTTGTGACTTTTTTCCTGTGACTTTTTTTCCTACCCATATATGTGACTTACTTCCGTAACTTTTTTTCCTGTCACGTTTTTTTCCTACATTCTTTAAAAGTAAGCGTACTCGAGGACAGTCTCGTCTTGTAGCAACTGCTATCAAGCCGTCGCATGAGAAAACCAACAAAATTTGCATATATGCGAAAACAAAGTCGCAGATAAGCTTCGCCTTTGTTTTCGCTACACGGATAGTACAGTTCTTCTACTTTCTCAATCCGAAATTTACAGACTCTGGCCTGCCTCTGTGACAGTACAGGTCGGTTTGTGTCGGACCTGGTTTGAAACCCAAATTGTTCAATTTCTCACACAAAGGCTCATATCTCTTGTATGGTATGGCTTGCACCTGTTTTCTGTATAAGCGTTCTTGTAGAGTCTTCATTGCCTCCAAACACGTCATCAGATTTAGTCCAATAATCTTCCGAATAACATTTCAACTTTATCATACTTCTGTATTCTTTTGGAAGCTTGAACTGCACGTGCCTGATAGTATCCATCCGTTCAGTTCTTACAAGCGATAACGCATGAACAGACCTGAGGTAATCCGAAATCTGCATGTCCTGGATTTTGGTTTCCCGCCTCTTATACAGATGACTGGCGATGAATGCAACTATTCCTAGACTATAAACGCAGACGGTAACCACTATAAACAACATGGCGCCCTCCTGGTCCGCATCGGCTGTCAACCTTGCTGATGATTGGCTAATATTTTCAACATCGGTGGAGCTGTTCAAAAGACCAACAGTTCTTGTAACAAACTGGACGGTTGAATTAACGTTTACAATTGCTGTCATTCTTCTAGTCTACGTTAGCAGTCCAGATCAGTGACGAAGCCTACTGTTCAGTTAAATTTCTCACCGTCGCATTTAATTTCTTCTTTTCATCTTGTTTAGTGAAATTATTTGAGCATAACTTAAAGTTATGAGAAACAAGTCATGACCATGAAACACATGTACACATATTTCCATACAGAAACACAAAACACACAAAAACATTTGGTAAGTTAAAGCAATATGAAGTTTAAAACGACATTTGCTTGATAATTTCAAAACAGTTTTAGATTTTAAAGCAGTAAAAGCACGAATATTTTGACATTTATTTTGAAAGTCATGTTTGATTAGCTGTATTCATAATCATCCTTTTGATCGAAGATTTGTACATGTAAATATTGATTTTAAATGATTGATTTTGCATAATACGTTTGTAAATGAAAGCGTTTAAAAAGAGGTATAGCGAGTAAAAAAAATAATTCAGATTTCTGCGCCATATATGTTAAACAGCAAAATGCAAAATCATTTTTATTCGTGGTCGGAAGTTTTGTATAAAAACAACTGTTCCAGCTCTCCTTGTCCCTGTCTTTGCCATAGTTCTCCTAACGGTTTTTCTACAATTATAATTTTATGGAAGTGGCTATTCACAGCAGACCGTTACTTGCCAAAAACGTTTCAATGGCTATTTACTGTCAATTGTTAGTAAATTTATGCCATTTATAATCAATTCAATCATATGCATGTCCCGGGATGCATGTCTTTATTGTTTAAGAGAGAACAAACAAAAATAATCGGCCACCGGGGGGTTTACCTCCGGGAAAGCGATCGGTCGCTATACAATTGTTGGCATTTTAACATTTATGCAAGTTTTATGATCTCGGGCAAGGCAGAACTAAGGCAGGGACAGTGAGAACGGGGCTTCAATGCTAGGTTGATAGACCCGATAAAACGAAAGTTGGAAATGAGTGTATTATCCATCATGAAAACATGTCCGTGCAATGTATACCCCCTTAAACCACACTTTTATATAGTAAAACTGGGGTATGCAAGGGTATACCTATTTTTCTTATTTTTGCTCCAAAACATAGATTGCGGGTACTCGTTAGAACCGCCTCGCCGAGGCGGTTCTGACGTGTATCCACAATCTAGGTTTTGAGCAAAAATAAGAAAAATGTCTAAAAAAAAATCTGATGAAATTTTAGATTGTTTACAACTAAAAAAAATCTTTAAATTGCATGGGCATGTTTTCGTAATGCGCAAAAAGTTTTGCTGTGATGGCAGGCGTCCGATTTACCTTCTCTTATCATTGACCAAACAAAATGCATGGAATGAGGCAATAGTATGTCTGATAAAGATCACTATTTAAGTTATGTCCTTTTGAGATATTGCGACATTGTCTGCCGACTGAAGGAAACAAACTTCAACAAGTTAACAATGTTGGTTTTGCGTAAGTGGTGCTTTCGTTACGTTTGTATTTATAGGTAAAGAACCAATTAAAGTTCATACAAAATATGAGCCGCCTCGTGGGAAAACCAACAATCTGCATAGGCGAAAATAAAGACGCAGATCAGCTTCGCGGTAACCGCGAAGCTGATCAGCGCCTTTGTTTTCGCTACTCGGATAGTACAATTCCTCTTCTACTTAAATCCGAAATTTCAAGCTTCTAGCTCTTTTCTGTGCTTGTACAGGCCGGTTTGTGTCAGACCTGTTCGGAAACCACATTGTTGGTTTTCCCACGAGGCGGCTCATATTTCTGATACCTCTTTGTACATGTAGGTATCGCTGTGGTAAATGGAATAGACCGCGGCTCATACTCATTAATAATGAAGTTGCCGCCTATACAGTGACCTAATTGGCCAACTATATGGTAGTGGCAGGAAGTCCGAGAGGTTGGCGACATTAATTTTAATATTGGTAGTACGATCCAGATAATTAGACAATGACTAATTGCGTTGATAGACGTTTAACTCATATAAGCCTGGCGTCCTTTTTATGGGACATAGTCAAACAGCATAGCCCCAGATGGGACGCCGCACAACGCGGCGTCCCATCTGGGGCTAAGGATTTTCATTGATAAATGGAACGAAAATTCAAAATTACTCCTAACACCCCTAAAAATGAAAGTGGACTCATCCAATAAATAATGATGGGTGAATCAATTCGTCAAATATGGGTTAATGAACCCACTGTTTCAATTACAGTGCAATTGTTGGTTTTGGTCGGTGCCATAGTGAAACAGACAGAGGGAGGACAGCAATGTGCCTCTTGCAGCGGAATAGAGGCATCCGAAGTTTGTCACCACTTCATCGAATGCAACAATGACGAAAAATGCTACATGCACCAATACACCACCGAGTCGGGCGAGCTACTGTTTGACCTCGGCTGCACGACGTCCCAGGGTTGTCCCCACTCCCTAGAGTCGATTTTTGGGAAAAGAGCTGAAGGTCATCATTTGAAGTGCGAGGCTTGTTGCAATGAAACGGCTCTATGCAACAGAAATTTGACTTGCAACGAGAACGTCAACGCTGGGGTCGCGCTCCCGAAAGATTGCTCCGAGCTGGTTGTACCCAACATACCCAAAAAATCTCATCATCAAATATTGGCCTTATCGAACTAGGGGATTAGTGACAGTCGCATCTAGACAGGTAAAGTTATCTTCGTAAATTTCCGTGATTTTCCGATAGTGTACCTGGCGGTCAGACTACCTGTGGTCGATAAAGGGCCCGAGGCTAATCATTATTAGCAAGGAGATTAAAATTTTACCTGTAGGGCCAAAAATAAAATTACTTTTGTTTCCCCTTTCCCGACCGACCGTGAAAAAAAGCCCCGACCGAAAAAAATTTATTTCAATTTTCAATTTAGAATTTTTTTTTCTTTTTTGCCCGAAATCGAAAACACTAGATCCGCCAAAAAGTACCGGGTTTTAGTAGATTTTCTAGCCCGTAAACAAAGTAGCTAGATCCGCGATGTCGTATTTTTTTCGATCTCGTTTTTTCCGACGCTTGGAAACCTATTAAGCTGATTTCGCATTGAAGTCAAGCGTCTGCTAATAGATGGTTCTCGGACGCAAGATTTTTTTGCCGTGATACACCAAAAAATCAGTTTGAAAATACCTTTACTTTGTTGTTTATTAGTCCCATGAATCAATTATCTCTAATCAAGAAATGGATTACTCAAATTAAGATGTTGTCCCAATGACATGCCATAAATTTCCACACCTTCCGGCAATGTGTTTTCACAATGGTCAGCTTGTGTAAACAATTTAAGTTACCGCTTGATTGGTCAACTACAATGAAACAATTTACCTCTTGATCAGTCATAAAATCTTTTGAAAACCTAGCGATTTTCATTTAAAAAATCAATTGAATTACCTAATCAATTGAAAGAAGCAAATATTTTACTCTTCTGGAGCGATTTTTGAAATGTCATTAGTTTTCGTGACTTGAAAAAAAATCGTGGTTTCTGCCTCTAAATCATAAATGGTTGGTAAAACTTTATTGAAAGTGTTCAAAAAAGGTTTACTATCAATGTTCTACTGGTAGTAATGAAGACTGCAAGTCAATCCAATGACTTGCCAAATAGAAAAAAAAATTTCCTCCTTTGAAGGGGTCACCCCTTATTGACCCCAAACTAAAAAGAGCACAAAACCCTGTTTTCAAATAGAGTAACAAATTTATGATTTTTCAGTTGAAAAAATTGGGCTTGTTACTAATGTAATAGAGTTTCTATAGTGGGACTCCTACTAAATATTTTGTCTATGACTCCTACTTTTTCTTTTCTAGGAGTCCTGTAGACGGAATGTTTCCATCGGTATTCCGTTAAACCTCTCCATACCGACGGAAATGGCTTCTATTGAGGCCTTGGTCGAAAATGAAAAATTAATGAAGACTGCAAAGAAATTGAATATTATGTTACGTTATATCTTTTCTGACTGATAGGACTTAATTTATGAATATTCCTTATGAAAAAGTACGCAGATTCATAAAATACTTCGTGTTTTATGTGGATAATATCACACACGTCTATAAATAGATAAGGGGAGACTACTGTAAAATATGGAAAACAAAGTAGAAAATTGATTGCTTTTTTCAAGTTTATTGAAATTATGCAGGCTAATCAGAAGTTTATTAAAAGATTTATGCATTTTCTAACAAAACATAACAAAAATTCCAACACTTATCACCAAATAAAGCAGCTATAAGCTTCTTACGAAATCCATAATTTGTTCGACCATAGTTTAAAGGCAACTAATGCTAAGCTGTCACGGGAGAGGAGCGAGGTCACGAAGTGTATCGGAGTGCAGGTTAGCCAGCTGATCTAGGAGTCCTGGACTCCTGTTTTCAAAATCCTAGTGAGATCCCTGGTAAAGATGCTTCTATCTATCTTCATATACTGAGTCAATCAATTTCTGATCATCATCTCAGGTGTTGGGTGGGTGCTTCATCCCACAAAACCCTTGTGGTTCAGTGAAAAATTAACACCTGAAGATATTTGTAATGAGGTGATCGGTGATGACATCGAACTGCAATCCTCAGCCAGCGGTTCAAATTCGTCCTGCCTGTCTGTCTGGAATGTGTCACAAAGAAGAAAGAAATCCCGCACAGGAATCCCATTTCTTAACAACGATGTATTCAACTTACATCTACATGCTTTGATCTGCTTTGCATTCATGCAATTTTGATTTTGCAAGATGGTAGAATGTGTTATTGTCATAGCTGTAATGAAAGAAAACCAGTCTTTCGAGTTTCTGACCAGGTATCATGACACAGCTACCATAGAAGATGACTAGAGGCTTGAAATTTTAGATAAATGAAGTAGAAGGATTGCACTATCTATGTAGCACAAACAAAGGCACTGATCAGCTGTGCAGTTACTGTGCAGCTGATCTGCAACTTTGTTTTTGCATATATGCAAATGCTGGTTTTCTCAGGATGATATTGCATCAAATTATGCTGGACTTTCAGTTTAAAATTTAAAAAGCATGTTTAAGTGCTTGGATTATTCAAAGCAAGTGTACTGTCTATTCAGACACTGTTCAAGTACTTGTAAATGTGTTATTGTCACAGTTTTAATCATTATGGACACAGTTATTTGCAGAGTTTAAAGTTGGGCAGAATTTAAACGAAACGGGAACATCCCATTTTTAAACTGTTTAATAGTTTTGATTTGTTTGTTTAATTTTTATGATGTCTTTGGTCAATTAATTCTTCTATATATTTAATGCCATTTTGCTTTTATATTTGGAAATTAGAAATTAATTGATATTTAATATGACTGCAAAATTTCATTATTTAGTAGAATTAATTGGCCAATGTTATCAGTGTTATCTTGAATAAATTATTATAAATTATAAGTTCAGAATAGTGTGTGGCTCTTTTTATTGCCGTACACCAGGTTTATTTACTAGAATCACTCGATGGTATGAAATTTGAAAAATCACAAAAAAAAAAAATAATTTTCCGACCGACCGACCCTTACCTGAAAAATAGGGTCGGGAAAGGGGAAACATGAATATTTTTAAGGTTGGCCTAGATTTTTTTGATAGTTCAGACTACAACTAGCAAATGAAGACAATAACGTGTATTTGTTAAGTTCAACTGAGCCGCGACACGAAAGACGTGTTTGTAACTGTGACAACTGTACATTTGAGCATTGAATTTTATAAAACATTTGCATGTAAAATATACCCCCTTAAACCCCACGTTTATATAGAAATAACCGGGGTATGCATGGACACACCTATTTTCCTTATTTTTAATCTAAAACAAAACATTGTGGGTACCCGTTATAACCGCCTCGGCGAGGCGGTCCTAACGTGTACCCACAATTTATATAGTCGGAAAGCAACGGAGCCGCGCAAGAATATTATCAAACATTTGTAACCAAGAGAAACGTTCGAAATTTTTGTGGTCTTTCTTGAATCGACAGACCATCACCTTTCTTTCCACAATTCAAAGTCATGTTGTGATAGCTTTGCAAAGCTAAAAATATTCAAAGTGACTTTACAACATATCATCGCATCTATTTATCATAATAAAACATCGATTCAAGCCCCTAAATGCATCGAAATGCACCATTCAAAAAACTGGAAATGGCTGTCGAAACAAAGCTCATCTTTGATTGTAAATATCTCAGCGTGTGAAATTGCTCCTATTGGCTCACCCAGGTCATTAAAAAGTTCAGGGTATCTGCCTTCAAACGATACCAAGGGTTCTGGGCCAGGCTCTGGGGGATTTTTATGTTCCAGTATTTACGAAAGGACCCCTCTAAAAAATGGAACTCTTTTTCAAAATGGCAACGAGAGTCAGGCGAAAAACTCAACAAGCCTCCCGCTTGAGTACAGCTATTTCCCTCCCTACAAACAGAAAGGCAATGGATCAAAACACTTTAAAATGATGTGTTACCTTATTTGTTTTACTTTAATCCAAATGTACAACACGTTTGCTGTTTAAAACACCATTAAATCCACACAGTTCCATGTTTTGTTTTTGGTTTCATTTCTTGGAATTGACTGACGTAATCAATAAACGTCACAGGTTTTGCGCCCCAGATATCGATTGTGTATTTATTCGCTTATAAGTTAGCAATTATACTAAATCCAATTGTATTTGGCGAATGTCCACCCCAAAAATCACTCAAAAGAATCACTATACCCTTCTCAGTTTCATTTAGGTATGCGCTTCACGTGGACGGGCACCTGCTAATTAATTGACAGATTAATGGGCGCGCGGGCGAGGATATGTGGAAGGTGTTGTGTTATATATATGCATGATAATTTAAAAAAAAAATGGATTGAAATACTAAAGGGTCTATTGAAGGGTGTTTAGATTTACACATTTTAGAGGGATAGGCCAATGAATTTGGAGTTTCCGAGAACTTTCAAGGGAGTCTGAACACCACCCCCATCCCCTTTCAAACATCTTGAGCAATCCCCGGAGTGTACTCCCATATTAAAGCAGTACGGGTATGTGCCGCAAAAAAAGCCCCCCTTTTTGAGATTTATTAGCTCTAAAAGCACCCACTTTTTCTGAATGCACCCATTTTTTCCCACTTCGATCAGCTCTAAAGGTACAACTTTACCGTTCTTTCTTTTCAACTCTGAAAGTACCCATTTTTTTTCTCAGTTTTATCAGCTCCGTAAGCGCCCCCCCCCCCCCCTTTTTTTTTGTTTAACCTAGAGCGACACATATATACCAATTTTATATGTGGGTACCCCCACCCCCGGGCCTCTATGATTGACAAGAAGGAAATCGACCGGCATTTACACATTCGTCTCCTATGGTTAACAGTAGATAACAGAAAAAAAAAGTTGTTGAATGAAGGGTGCTGGGCAAAATGATATTTCTTGTGACTCCATTGCCGTAGAAATGAGCAGATATTTTACCTTCGATTTTTCCCCAAGCATGAGTCGGGGTGAATGAAAACTTAGAAGGTTGCCTTGGGATATTAAGCAGGGATTTTACCGAAATGTGTGTCCCTGCAGTGCAGAGTTGTAAGTCGTGACCAAGGCTAGTTGATGCATGGGGTAGGTTGATGCAGTCTCAATAAATCGTCAACGAGGTTATCTAAGACATCAGAACTACAAAATAAAGTTGTCCTTTGCTTAATACCATCTTTTCCGGAAGTTTGGTGGGGTTTTAAGAACAATATGAAAATTGTATCAACTTGCCCCGATCTGATGAAATGTCTAGTCAACGCATCATCCGTGTAATATAATTATATTCCTTAACCCCAAGTTTATGTAATGAAACTGGGTTATACGGGGTATTCAATTTTTTTTTTCTAATCCAAAACATAGATTGTGGGTACTCGGCGAGACGATTTGAACGTGTACACACAACTGATGTTTTGTCAAATTTTCAATTTTTACAGCTGAGAAAAATCTCTGTATATTTCATGGGCAAGTTTTCGTTGTGTTACGGCTACGAAGTCATCACAGTAGACCTACCTTCTATCCAAACAATCTCTATTCTTTTGAGCAAACCAAAATGTTAATGCCGGTGCTATCAATACATCATAACACCGTGATTGTCACAATATCGGTATCAAAAGGTAAAAAAATAAGCCATAAAAAAAGAGAAACAATGAAGAGGGGGGGAGGGGGGGGGGGGCGTGAAACCGGTAACTTCACCTTCAGCGTCTGCTGTTAGTTAGATTCTAGTGGTTTTTTTTTTTTTTTTTTTTTTTTTTTTTTTTTTTTTTTTTCGATCTCAAGAATGCTACCTGTTATGTTCTCTGTATGCCACCACCATGCTGAAATAACAACCAATAGGCATTACGGTACAAGTCGTCCCGACATGACTGAAAAATTGCTGACTGGGGCGTTAAGCCTCCATACAAAAAAAGAGAGAGAGAAAAAAAATATGAAAAACAAAAAAGAAAAACAAGTAACGATTATGATCTTGACCAACAAATTAGCTGTCCAGGGGAAGCAATCAATACGCAGCATGCTAAAATTCGACACGCAGTTTATTATCTTAGCTGGTGAGTATATAATGTCAAAAATTAACCCAAGACTCGCCTCGCTTCCAAGAAAAAGTAAGAATGGGAGTAAACTGCTTAGGCATTTTACAATTCCGGGTGTTATTTTCAATCTGAGGAACACAATGATGAGATTCCATTGTTTATTTCTTCACCAAGGTGTAAAAGTTTTGATATTTTCCTTACTTTTCCTTCAAACATAGATTATTGGTGCACGTTAGAACCGCCTCGGCGAGGCGGTTCTAACGAGTACCAGCAATCTATGTTTTGGAGCTTACCCTAGTGTTACTACACAACCAGAGGACCAGTGGTCCTGTAAACGCTCACCTGAGATCTGCTGCATATACCAATAAACATGTTTGAATATTATGGTATTTAACTCCAGTGCAGGGGCAGATAAAGCCCTGGGGCCATTTTCTTTTTTTCCAGAATCTTCAACATTCCATCCATTTGCCAATTTCCTGCTGGCTTTTCCCTTCAAATGTCATTTTAACAGTTTTCCCAATTCAAATGCAAAGGCACCTTGCCATATTATATAAACTTGGTCCAGGTCATCACAGGGTCATGATTTATATATTGGAGCACTTTAGCCATCGATGCTTCATACCTAGTTTCCTTGAAATCAGTCTATCAGAGAAGAAGATTTTTGATGGGTTTTTACCATATATGGGCATGGCCGCCATCTTGGTCATGTGACCTAAATTATTAATATACACATTGGTTCCCCCATCCTATGGATGCTTCACATAAAATTTGGCTTTAATTGGCCAAGCGGTTTCAGAGTAGATGTTTGAATATTTTGGTAATATACACGTATATTGCCCGGGGTGCGGCCATATAAACCCTTGGGTCCAACTTTTTTAGAATCATTAATATTCAGTCCTACTACCCATTTCCTGCAAGATTTTAACCTCAAATGACTTTTTAAATTTTTTCCCAATTCAAATGCATAGGTGACCTATGTTGACCTTGTCATAAAATAGGTCAAGGTCACCACCGGGTAATGATTTATATACACATTGTAGTACTTTAGCCATCAATGCTTCATGCGAATTTCTTTGAAATCGGTCCACCAGTTCCAGAGTAGAAGATTTTTGAAGGGTTTTTACCGTATATGGACATGGCGGCAATCTTGATCATGTGACATGGATTATTTATATACACATTGATTCCCCCATTTTATAGATGCTTCACATAAAATTTGGCTTTGATTTACCAAGCGGTTTCAGAAAAGAAGACGTTTGAATATTATGGAGATATACATGTATATTGCCCCGGGGTGGGGGCACATGAGCCCCTGGGGTCCAACTTTTTTCAGAATCATTAATTTTCAGTCCTACTGCCCATTTCCTGCAAAATTTTCACCTCAAATGACTTTTTAAGTTTCCCCATTCAAATGCATTGGAAACCTATGTTGACCTTGCCGTAAAATAGGTCAAGGTCATCACAGGGTCATGATTTATATATACATTGGAGTGCTTTAGCCATCGATGCTTCATGCCAAGTTTCCTTAAAATCGATCCACCTGTTCTGGAGAAGAAGATTTTTGAAGGGTTTTTATCGTATATGGGCATGGCGGCCATCTTGGTCATGTGAACTAGATTATTTATATACACATTGATTCCCCCATTTTATAGATGCTTCACATAAAATTTGGCTTTGATTTACCAAGCGGTTTCAGAAAAGAAGACGTTTGAATATTATGGAGATATACATGTATATTGCCCCAGGGTGGGGGCACATGAGCCCCTGGGGTCCAATTTTTTTTTCAGAATCATTAATATTCAGTCCTACTGCCCATTTCCTGCAAGATTTTCACCTCAAATGACTTTTTAAAAGTTTTCCCCATTCAAATGCATTGGCGACCTATGTTGACCTTGCCGTAAAATAGGTCAAGGTCATCACAGGGTCATGATTTATATATACATTGGAGTGCTTGAGCCATTGATGCTTCATGCCAAGTTTCGTTGAAATCAATCCACCAGTTCTGGAGTAGAAGATTTTTGAAGGGTTTTTACCATATATAGGCATGGCGGCCATCTTGGTCATGTGACCTGGATTATTTATATATACATTGGTTCCCCCTTCCTATTGATGCTTCACATAAAATTTGGCTTTGATTGGCCTAGCGGTTTCAGAGGAGAAGACGTTTGAATATTTTGGAGATATACATGTATATTGCCCCTGGGGGTGGGGGCACACGAGTCCCTGGGGTCCAATTTTTTTCAGAATCATTAATATTCAGTCCTACTGCCCATTTCCTGCAAAACTTTCACTTTAAATGACATTTTAAAAGTTTTCCCCATTCAAATGCATTGACGACCTATGTTGACCTTGCCGTAAAATAGGTCAAGGTCATCACAGGGTCATGATTTATATATACATTGTAGTGCTTGAGCCATTGATGCTTCATGCCAAGTTTCATTGAAATCGGTCCAAAGGTTCTGGAGAAGAAGATTTTTGAAGGGTTTTTACCATATATGGGCATGGCGGCCATCTTGGTCATGTGACCTGGATTTCTTATATACACATTGGTTCCCCCTTCCTATAGATGCTTCATATAAAATTTGGCTTTGATTGGCCAAGCGGATTCAGAGGAGAAGATCTTTGAAATTGTGGACGGACGGACGGACGGACGACGGCCGGACGCCGGATCATGGCCATCCTATAAGCTCACCTTGTGAGCCTAACGGCTCAGGTGAGCTAAAAATGGGGTGTAAGGGGGTATTCAATACACGGACATGTTATCCTGATAAAATTCCTGTGTGTGGGGGGGGGGGGGGCTTACAACGGTTCTTCTGGGGTGGTTAGCGGCTAGTTGTTCAATCTTTCAAAGAGAGCTAATTACCAGGGTGACGATGTTATGTTCTATAACATCAGCCTAATAAATCGGCGAATTAATCACTTATTCACGGGACAATACACAACTTTGCGATATTTATTTCATCTTTGTGCTTCAATTTTGCATCCCATATCTGTAACAAAACCTTGAGATCTACACACGACTTTAGCTTACATTTCAGGGGAAACAACAAATGCGTGACCTGGATTATTTATATACACATTGGTTTCCCCTTCCTATAGACGCTTCTTTTTATAGGCGGATGGACGACGAACGGACACCGGAGCATGGGTACACTATAAGCTCACCTTGTGAGCTTAACGGCTAAGGTGAGCTAAAACGAGTCTGGAGATGCCCAATAATTAAAACATGTTCTGAGGAAAAACTATGTCACCCCAACCGACCAAATCTAACTAAACAGTCTAGTTTGTGCAATTTAGTTGAAATTAGCACAAACATGGCCTAGTGAACTTTCAGTAATGTTTCTGTTAAAATCCATCCATTGACTGATTCAGAATATATTGTGGCGGAAGTGTTTTTTTTTTTTTTTTTTTTTTTTTTTTTTTTTCAGTTTTAAGGGGCGTTTGCAAAGAAAATTAGGTCGAGGTCACCAAAATCTAAATTCTTTCAGCTATATTCCAACCATGACTGTATATAGGCTGTGAAAGTTTACTGTCAAAATCCAGACACTGTTCCAAGACATCCCATCAGAAAGAAGCTATGCGGACACCAACAGAATCAGCACCAGAGATAATATGATCACTCTTCTTTCGGGGTGGAGGGAAGGGGGGACATAATAAGAATATGATACTTCATGTCAAAATTTGGCTTCGACTGGCAAAGAGGTTTAAGATCTTTTAAAATTGTGGATGACTGCCTATCTAATAAGCTCTCACCTATGAGCCTTTGGTGAGCTTAACTGAGAAAGGAAATGGTTGATAAGAAATGAAAGAAAACAACAACACATCATTTTATACCAGTTTGAATGTCTGTTGTAATTATGCGCATACATGACATTGGACAATCAACAAAATTTCAGCAAAATCTGGCTGCTTAGGCACAATACGTAAATGCTTGAAATTTCAAATTTGCGCTGCTAAATAAGAACACCATCAATATGCATAGGCAAAATGAAAGGCACATATCAGCTGTCCAGTAACTGCACAGCTGATCAGCATCTTTGTTATCGTTACGCAGGTAGTACAACCACTTTTCTTCAATCCAAAATTTCAAGCTTCTAGCCTTCTTCTGTGATTGCATAGGCCGGATTGTGTCAGACATGGTTGGCAGCGAAGACAGTCGAAATGTACTAGTACTGAGACAGAAATAGCTCAGACGGGCATACAATGAGATATGGTTGTCTGATGGGTGAGAAAAGTTCAACTGTTATCCCAAAGGGTTAAGTTCAGTTCTCATTTTGCCATGAATCAATCTGCAAACATTGAAGAAATTGTATGAATAACATTAATTCTTTATCACTATGAATGGCTTTAGAAATACATAACATTTGAGTTGTCTCCCTTCCAATTAAACATTGAAATTTGTTGTTGTTGGTTCCTGGTGCGTTTTTTCTTATTATTGAGAATGTAGCTGTTATCTGTTTTTGAGGATTTTAATTTTTGGATTGGAATGTGTGCACATGCACAAAGCTGTGCACATGCACAAAGCATTCCCATTGTTTTTCATCAACAGAATAATAAGAAAATGACAATTATGTACAAGACAACCAATGCTTATTGAATGAAGACAGCTACATGTATACCTTACAATTTGAAACAACATACAATCCTCAACATGTCTTATTTAAGAACAAAGGTGTGCAAAAAGTGTTAACAACAAATATATTTTATATTATGAAACTTTTGAAAACAATCATTTTGCAGTATACTTGATATGCACCATGAAAACAGTGTGAAAGTTTTATTTTACAATGCACAAGGAAAATACACATATAAATTCTGGTATGCTGCCTGGGTCACAATCTTCTCCATTGACAACACAAAGTACATAGTAATGATACATCTTGTTCCTGGGTTTATTTGCATAATGCATCTTTGGTACAACCATGGCAGGTGAGAAGTATATGTCAACCAACAAACTTTAACCCTCCTCTGTCTTCTTGGCCTAAAAATAAACAGGGAATAACAATTTTTATGCAATTTGTCATGTAGCTCTGTCTCATATATAGCCCTGAATTTAAAATTACCAATGCACAGTCTTCGTTCGAATAAAGTATCATTAGGAAAACACTTTCGAGTAATACCTACATTTTTCTTGCAGCAATAAAAATTTTCTTTTCGTCTGTTTCAATTTTCTTTTTTTTTGCTTCTGATCATATATTGAACAGCCACCATGACATTACAGAGACATATTCCAATGAATATATGCATTAACAGATTCTTGTAAGTACAACTAAATTAATTGAACTTTGCAAAAACAATGCAAACCCTCAAGTATCTTTATGTTTCTCATAATAATGAAATCTGAATTGATATTTGTATGCTTAAACTCAGATCTAATAATCCTGGATATGTAACTACTGTGAATGTATGGTATTTATTAGAAATATGTTGTCTTGGCTAGGTTGTCAAATCTGTAATTGATAAGTTGACAAGCTGATAATTCAATTATATGAGCAAATATCCAAGATTTTTTTTTTTATTAAGCAATAGCTTTAATATATTAAAATCAAGCAAAGACAACATAAATTGACATTTGCTTTAGTGCCATATCCAGGTTATTTTAGATCTGAGGTATAATACACATGTATATTAAAAGAAAATTGCATGTTAAACATACAAACAATTCAGATACCATCACTGACTTACCTGCATAGGTTTTGTTTGTTAATGTATTGGGCAGTGGTGGCTTCATCTTAGCTTCCTGTTCAAATGGGGTGGTGGTGGCTGTTCATTTGATGTTCGGCATGAACTCGTTGTTTTACTAAAATCAGAATAAAAATCATATAGCATCCGACCACAGAATTAAACAGTCACGGTATCACAGTCAACAACTGGAAGTTTGTAATTTAAAAACAAACAAAAATGATAATGTGTGGTTTTAAAAAAAATAAAGTATTTTTCAATATTAAAGCTGAACTGATAAGCTTTATACATATAAGGTCTCATTTATACCTTAAATGTGTGTTATGAAGGTGTCAAACTCCATGCAAAATTTCATAAAAAAAGATGGATCTATACCAGATTTATACAACAATATATACCTAAAAATGTCACAAGTGCAACGTTTTAGCGTGACATTTTGAATATCAAGTCATTTTCAAATGGTCAGAAAACAATTATCTGATTACCTGACAAAACAAAATCTCTAAAAAATTACAAACAATTAGATACTTGAGAGTTGCCAATGAAGCATGCATGTATTTCGCCTTTGTTGCCTCTTCAGCATTTATAAATAATAACCACACCCCTAAAAATAAACTACAGTAAAAATAGCTTAGCTTAAACTTGTGAAAGCCAGTGTTCAATCATTGTAAGCCCTACATCTATTGTATGATCTTACTGATCAAGTCTGATGTATCTGGATTGATTATCAGAGGTTCTTCATTAAAAACCCTTTCTTATATTTTGAAAAGTAGCTGATCTAATCAGTTAACCATTTTTGTCACAAGTGCAACGTTTTGTATTTCTAGACTGACCATATAAGCATATCATGTATGACTTGTTATTTTGCTTAAATATATTTTAGTTTAGCAGGTCAGAAAGAAACCAACAAAAACGACCCTTTGCATACAGTTATGCATATTGGTTTCTAATAATAACAAAAGTGATGTCACAAGTGCAACGCATATTTTCTAGTCTAAAAAATTAAACGCTAATTCTTAACAATACATTTTCGTTGTACTCTTATAAATTTATATGGCAATCACAGGAAGCATTGTACACTTGTTGTAAGATACTGTTCATCATTAAATACATTGATCATTTGAGTGGTTATGAAAACATTTATAAGTGCAGAAAGCAATTTTAGGGTCAAATTTATCAAATAAATGTGTGAAAAAAATTTTTTTGGAGAATTTTATCAAATTAATGGCATAGAGTCTAGTCCCAGTATAGGGTTTATCAAACTAAGAACAAATTTGAAACATTTTAGTGTATGTTACAAATGTAGCACTACTTATAAGGTATATCACCAGTTTTGAAAATAAACTATAAAAAGCACAGAAACAAGAAAATCACAAAAATGGCCGTTGTCAAATAGGTTTGAATGTTGATTTCTCTTATTTTGATATCCATACAAAAACCAGGAACAAAAAATAAAAAGACATATGCACATCTCAATTTTGACCTAAAATGGGTCAATGTCACACTTTTACTTCATTTTTTTGAAAATCACCCTAATGACACTTGCAAAAATGGTAATGATAGCAGAAATTCTGGTTATGGGGGGTACAGGGGTGTATAGAACATCAGATGTTAGGTGGGGTTGGGGTTGAGCAAACATGCTGACGGGAAAATTGCCCATAATCAATATTCTGATCAAAATGTCTATTTATTTCACTGAAAATTTTCATTTTTTTTTACAGCAGAAAAAAAATATTGCATGACCAAGTTACCATAATAATATTATGGTAACTTGGTCATGCAATATTTTTTTTTGTCATCATATTTTAATATTATTAAAATATGATGACATATGTAATGAGTCATTGTAAGTTGTAGCCCCACCCTACCAGCCTGCTGCACCCCCCCCTCCCCACACACACACACACATATATGGATACTACTGGGTAGAGTGGGGATATCCAGATTAAAGTGCAATCACTTTTTGTCCCTGCAGCGGCAGTGCAGGGAAGATGCCAGGTTTTTACAGTATTATCCTTACCCCAATAAGGCAGGGCAAAGATCATGGGTTTGACCTCAAGTGTCTCCTGAGACAATGGGGTTGACTTATTGCAGGGCACCGAAAACTGGAATGTCATAATCCCCGCCCTTCCCCACAGTTTAGGGTGGAGGGGCATGTTCCTATTTGTGTAGAAAATTACGCTTGGCATTTCGCAGAGCAACTTGAGATGATGATCAGAAATTGATCGCCTCAGTATATGAAGATATATAGTGGAGCGGACTGATGCAGGGGTAGAGTGGTTGATTCCCGTCTTGGCGGTCCCAGGCTCAATCCTCAGCTGGGGCACTTTTAGTTGTGGCCTTGAGCAAGTCACATTTTCCACAGCTCCTAAGGTTATGCACCAGTCATTTGTAAACACTACACCCCCCCCCCCACACACACACACACCTAGGGAAAGGGTGGGGGAAATTAACAGGGCTGAAGTGCGGGGCAATTACTTTTCAAGTGTCCCGGCAGTGCATGCGAAATAACGGGGTTTGACATAAAGATCTTTACCCCAAAGAGATTTTCTACTGCGAAGTGCGGGGCAAAGAGCAAAGTTTTGACCTCCAGTTTGCCCCCTGGGTGGGGCTCAGAGCAGAGACCTGAAACTGAAAAGTCATAATCGCTGCCCTTCCCCGTAGGTGGGGGAGCAGTGGTTACAAATGACTGGTTCATAATGGTCAGAAATTGATTGACTCAGTAAACGATAAAGAAAAAACAAAACAAAAATGTCTGACTTGGCAATGCTGCGCGTCAATGTTGACCGATCGGATGTCATTTCTTTCCAACAAAGATTTTGAGAAATATTTTGGAAAGTGCAGAACAGTAGTCGAATTAAACTCTTCTGAGAATAACGCTGTAAAACAACACTGAATGGCTTTATCGTGTTTATTCCATTTCTTACCACTTTTGTGGATTCTTTCTTTCCCAGGTGTCACGGGGACCCAACTGTTAATCGTGATTATTGATGCGACGTGGAATGTTAATGCATGCCATTATGAAGTTTCGTATGCGTCGGCGAGTTCGTTACGAATGCGACGTTCCACATCCTCTGTCCTTGGACGGTAAGTACCACATGTTTTGCTCTCGTGAAAATAAACAAAGCCGAGTTTACAAAATTGGCGTCCACTATGATCTTCAAAATTCTTCTATGTTCCCACTTGAAGTCTATTGGAATACTTACGGCACTTGTGTTTTTCAGCTAATGGTTTATAAAGTTGACAGGTAGATACAAGATTGCCACGAATACACATTACATTCTTAAAGTCCTTTTGTTTTTCTAATTCTTGGTCGTAAACTAAGAAGTATAACACAGTCCTATGGGTGTCTTTATTGAAATATGTATCAAAATGGCTTTGTAAATACACATTTATCTACTGAGCGTGAAAAACAGTAAGATAAGTATCTTTTGTATGCATCGAAGATGAAGGTACGTACTACTAGAATGAGTCATGGAAGAATTAGCATTTTGTTGTGCTCTTACAAAAGTTATTTACGTCAATGCAGAAGCATAACTATGCAAATAACTTGCGCTTTTATCAAGCGCAATATTGCATGGTGTATTTTTTCCTTGTACTTCGTTGAGCGAGCTTCAAAGCATGTGCCACTTTTATTTTGAATGAGGTCACAGAGTGGTTTTCTGATATAGCTTTGTCAATATCGAGTGACTTCTTGCCTCGAAACAGCAAATCATTTTCGGGCATATCAGTGACATAGGTAATATGTTTTCTAACATTAAATGACCACTACGGCTAAACCAAGTATTATTTGATCATTTAATATCGGTGGCTCCATGCATTTTGATTAGCGCGGGGGGGGGGGGAGAGAGAGAAAACAAAAGAATTAAAGGGATTTGTGCGGTTTTTAGGTGCGGTTGTCAGTCAGTTTTCCATGGGAATGGTGTGTTGTATAAGAACAGCGATCAACTATGGTTATTTTATTGCAATTACCACAGTCTTTCGGGAGCCCTTTGAACCCTCGGCCTCAGGCTAAAACAACTTTCTCCAGCTTCTGCAAATGTAAATACAGTATAAAAACATGGTTGACCCCTTTAACATGTATCTAGAAAATATTAATTGAAGAAAATGCATCACTGTCTCCATATCATAACATTTGCTATTTTATTTTACTGATTCATCGGTCTCAATCTTCCACGATGCATTTCTGTGTCGCATATTAAATTTTAACAAAATCTACGATGCACACCAAAGATGCTTATCTTACTGTTTTTCACGCTCAGTAAATAAGTGTGCATTTACAAAGCCATTTTGATACATATTTCAATAAAGACACCACAAGACTGTGTTATACTTCTTAGTTTACGGTCAAGAATTAGAAAAACAAAAGGACTTTAAGAATGTAATGAGTTTTCGTGGCAATCTTGTATCTACCTGTCAACTTTATAAACCATTAGCTGAAAAACACAAGTGCCGTAAGTATTCCAATTGACTTCAAGTGGGAACATAGAAGGTTTTTGCAGATCATAGTGGACGCCGATTTTGTAAACTCGGCCTTGTTTATTTTCACGTGAGCAAAACATGTGGTACTTACCGTCCAAGGACAGAGGATGTGGAGCGTCGCATTCGTAACGAACTCGCCGACGCATACGAAACTTCATAATAGCATGCATTAACATTCCACGTCGCATCAATAATCACGATTAACAGTTGGGTCCCCGTGGGTGTTGTCAAACTTGTTATCGATTTTGTTTTTTTACACATTCCGGAAGCTCAACTTTGATGACGATTTCCTCAATAAATTGGACTTCTCCCGCGTAGCTACTCAGCTATAAGACGGACTAGAGTTTACACTTCGAGTTTTTGATAAATGTTCCGTTATTCCTTCTGGGGGATTTTTTTGTTCCATTATTTTCAAAGACATGTCTCTCAAGATAATAATTTTCAAGAACACAGGTGCTTCTTTTCCCATTGCATTTAGATAGCGTTCCTTGATCTGTTAAAGTTAAAAATGTTAAAAATAGATGTAAATAGGATAGAAAAAAGTAAACAAATATCAAGACAGAACTGACACTTCAAGTTACTCGCAAAATAAAGCCCATAAGTTAGGGAGATTTTCGCGCCATTTTAATGACGCCATTTTGAAGGGATTATTTTTTGACGCGCTTGGTGACGTTTTGTAAATACTTTCACAACTTTTGACGTCGTTGCCGTTCGACTAATATGATGAGCGAAAATATTAAAAAAAAAATCTAATGAAATTTTTTTTTTTTTTTTTAAATCTCTACATATAGCATGGGCAAGGTTTCGCAATGATATATATTTTTGAATTAAAGCGCCAATAACTGCGCAAGCAAATGGACAAATACAAAATGCACTTTCGCGAACAGCCTTTCACTCCGGAGTTGGTCTGTGTCTGGCTTGTGTGTTTTGATAAAAGTTGTGATTTATTGCCACAGGACGCGTGTCACACCTGTCTTATGAAAACACTGCGATTAAAACTTGTCGGGGATTAAAGCGGTGACATATGAAACCCTGCTTATGACTATATATAATAATGACACAGATGTTCTGCGCAACCACAGACTGATCCATTCTTTGTATTTTGCTGATATAGATAGCAGTCGAATCATGCAAGTTCGAAATTGAAGTTCTGTTTAATTTCACTCATTTAGCTTATTTCTGTTCTTATGGACCGATCAGTGTATTAAATGAAAATGATTCAATTACTCTGTCAATGTTCACGCATTTTATTTATTTATTTATTTTTATTTTTATTTATTCACTTATTTATTTACTTCATATGCGAAACAAATGATGAAGATGCAAAGTAACTGCGTGCCTGTGCAGCCTGGTTTGTGTTCAACTTGTCGGAAACCATATGATCGGTTTCACGTTACAAATAATTATTTATTTAAATATTTATGTGCAGAGAGAGAGAGAGAGAGAGAGAGAGAGAGACTACTTCCATTGTTTCTTTTCTTGCTGTCGACGAGTCTTAAGTTCAAAGCCATGTTTCGGTAACTTTAATTGACTAGACGATTGGTCTGAAGATCTCATATGTCAATTATGCTGTAAACATGAGTTAATATTTGAGTAATACATTGAGAATAAGTAGATCGCACCTTCTTGTTCAGCATTGAATTCTGTTCCATTTCATTTAATTTACTTTCGTTTAACAATTAATCCATATTTGGAGTTTAATTGGTAATTATTTTTTATTGTGTGGTCATTATGAAAACATGCCCATGCAATAAACAGAGATTTTTAAGTTGTGAAAATTGAAAATTTTCAGTAAAAATATTTTTATTATTTTGCTCAAAACATAGATTGAGGGTAGACGTTAGAACTGCCTCGCCGAGGCAGGTTCTAACGAGTACCCACAATCTATGTATTGGAGCAAAATAAGAAAAAAAAATGGGTATTCCCTGCAAACCCCATTTTTTCTATAAAAAAATGGGGTTTTAGGGGGAAGACTTTTCACGGACATGTTTTCCTGGTGATATATGTCTTGAATTGAACGGTTAATGGTTTAAATTAACTGCGTAACTTCATAATTACTTTGTTTGACTTTTTGTACCTTTAAAACAGAAATTTATATCAGTTTATTATTGCTCCGCTCTAATCTGTAACTAAGTTTCGCTGTCGTAGCTAAAAAAAAAAACTAGACACTGAAACTTATCATAAACAATATCAAATAAACTATCAAATACTTCCTAATATCGCACATCGTTGACCGCTATATCAACGGATGACAGGAGGTGTCATAAAATCAAAATACCTATACCTTACCTGTTAAGAGATTAAGTTTTCCGCTGAACTACGTGACGGTACGGAAAAATCCGGAAACGCACGAGCGGAAACTGAAATTATTACCTGCTAATCCAATTATCCAAACAGACTAATTTAATATTTAAATACAAAATCAAACATTTTACCAATAAAAAGAAGATGCATTGTACAAATAGAAGCTGTTCGCACACTAATTGTAGAATGATGCATCTTGATGCAAATAAGCGTGAAAGCGACAGAAATGATGTAGAAATTTCCTTATTTACTATATATTTATTACATTTTGATAGTACCTGTTTTATTTCAACAAACAGACTATTTTTTACATAGGATAGAAAATAAATTTTAATTTCATCTTAAAGGGCTATGAATGGGCTTTACAGAACCGTTCGCACAGGAATGATAGGATTAACAGCAAAAAAGATATTAAGGATTAAATAAGCATTCCCGTTAACGCTGCATATAAAATTTTACGCGCATCCGATAACTGCCGGTGATGAGAATTCTGCTACATGTCGCATGAACGGCTCTTACGTGATTTTCCCGTACGGAGTACAACATAGACCCGTATCAGTTTACTGTGTATTCGACGGAGATGGTACTTGGACTGTGATACAACGCCGAGTCGGCGGTTCTGTATCTTTCTATCGCAACTGGGACGCTTATAAGAACGGATTTGGCTTCTCGAACGGCAATTACTGGCTTGGTAATGACGTTATTCACGTGATGACGGATCAATTTGACCACGAGCTGAAAGTAGTTCTCACCGATTTCCTAAATGTTACAAAATATGCGAAATACAAAACATTTCGTATTGCCGACGAGGGCCATGGATACCGTCTATCGGTTACAGGATATTCGGGAACGGCCGGCGATAGTTTGACACCACATGACGGCATGAAATTTTCTACATATGACAGGGACAATGATATCGCTGGAGCTAACTGCGCAGTCGTGTACAAGGGGGCGTGGTGGTATGCTGCATGTCACGCATCAAACCTGAATGGGCAATATCTCAACGGGAGCCACGCATCATATGGTGATGGGATAGACTGGTTGTACTGGCACGGGTACTACTACTCCTTGAAAGAAACTATGATGATGATTAAAAGACATTAATAAGAAAGATATTACATGATAATATCTTGAAAGATAAAACCATGAAAAAAAAGAACTATGAAAAATCATTTAACAAGAAAAAACACTATTAATTAAAGCCAATATACAACATTTTAGTAAATCATACAACAATATCATAAACTTTTAACAGTCCCAATAAACAGACATTAATTGGTCCAAAACGAATTGCACGTGAACCAGATATCCAGTTTCTCACCCATCAAACTAAAAGAATATATGAGCCGTGCCATGAGACAACGGATTTTTGCCTAGGAGAAAACAAAGGCGCAGATCAGCTTCGCAGTAATTGCGAAGCTGACCAGCGCCTTTGTTTTCGCTACACGGATAGTACAGTTCCCTTACTTTCTAAATCCAAAATTTCCAGCCTCTAGTCATCTTCTGTGCTTGTACAGCCTGGTTTGTGTCAGACCTGGTCGGAAACCCCGAAGACCGGTTTTGGCTGTTGGCGCCTTATGTATGTTTTCATATTTTTAATTAAGTTAAGGTAACTGAGTGGCCACCTATTGGGAAAATAGCTGCTCATTCGGCTTACGGTATGTTTCATAACTTATAAGTGCCTGATTGTTAGTTTGGTTTTTTCCCACCTCGGTTTTTGGAGTGGGAGTCTCTTTCTGATTGCGCCTTTTCCTGATCTTTGCCTACTTGTACCTTTTTTTTCTCACGTCGCGGCTCATTATGATGGGGTTGAGGCTGAGACGAGGAAATCTCAGTCAAGAACCTGAGATTTCCTTGTTGAAGCCTCAACTCCATCATTGATTATTTTTTCACCCTTTTGACTTTGGAGTCTGATTTGGCTACAAGTGCTGTTATGGCAGCAATTTTGTTTGCTCTTGAAACAATATGCAAATTAACCATTACACATTGATTAGTGAGATAATAAAAAATATTAAATCAGCATTTAGCTACTCTAAGTTTAATTCGATATAAGGCGGCCCCCGTGGCCGAGTGGTTAAGGTCGCTGACTTCAGTGCTCTTGATCATTCGATCATCTCACCGATGTGGGTTCGCGCCTCGCACGGGGCACGAATTCATATGTGAGACATGTTCTGCTTGCGGGTGTGTCAGGTGGTTTTTCCCCGGGTACTCCGGTTTTCGCCCCACCTACCGATTGATTCGTCTCGATATGAGTGAAAAAGCTTGAAAGGGACGTAAAACTGACCAAAAAAAAAAAAAAAAAAAAAGTCAGTACCATTTATCCTTATTGAGCAAATCGATACTTTACAATAACATTTTTTTTTTCATCAATAGTACGTTGTATATACATGTATCTGCTGTCCTTTAAATAATGTTACAGACATAATTTTAGAACATTTTTATGAAAAACAGTACACGTGGTAGATTAGTCATGGTCAATGATTCATCAACAGTATAGCTGAAACCAAGTGTTAAGTGTTCATACAGTTTGATCGTATGAACAAACCAATGACAATAGATGTGTTCAGATTTTTATACACGACGCTTGAAAAATAACATAACTGGATTTAATTATTACTGTTCTGCCTAACCTCGAAGATTAAAGTATAATTATTAAAACTACATATCAAGAACCCTTGAACCTAACGGCAAGAGGTCATAAAATGCTTAGGAAACTGTCAGTGCTTCTAAACTGCCTTGGCACAACTTTCCAGAACAGGCGTACTCGTTTTACTACTTCATTTTATACCCTCGCACCGCTTGGTCCTACTAATTCCCGGATTACTCGACTGTACCGGTGAACGGTCCAAGACGATTCACCACATTCCCCCCAACCATAACGTTGAAGGCCAACGGCATGGTGGGGAGAATCAAAGAGATGTGCCAGCTGCAAGCAAGCACAAATACCTTACCTCTTTGTTATAGCTTACGTCAACCAGGAAACTTGTGAACTAGAAGTCCACTGGATTCTTCTTGACAAACCGCTAGTCCTAGGACCTTTGTTGTTGCAGCCATCACCACACTCTGGCATAGTAGCGTTGATACATGGATACGAGCTAAAAGCCCACACACCCGTCGATGACTGGACATGAGCTAAAAGCCCACACACCCGTCGATGCCTGGATATGAGCTAAAAGCCCACACACCCGTCGATGCCTGGATATGAGCTAAAAGCCCACACATCCGTCGATGCCTGGATATGAGCTAAAAGCCCACACACCCGTCGATGGCTGGACAGGAGCTAGAAGCCCACATTCTCGTCGATGGCTGGACAGGAACTAGAAGCCCACATACCTGAGCTACAAGCCCAAGGAAATTTGACTACAGGTTTGTCAATAACTTTGAACAGACAGCTCGTCCGCTCACTTGAAGAACTATTGATATGCAGGTGCTAGCTATAAGCCCGCGAGAAATTGCATGTGTTGATAAGGCAACATGTCTGCTGACATCTCGGAGCTAGAAGCCCACAGTAAATTTCTAGGCATATCATAGGTTCTTCTGTTACACTTGATATCTGGATCTAGCCACCATGCTGGAGCTAAAAGCCCTCCGCAAGTGAAGAAACTTTCATTCCTGCCGGAAGTCTCTTAATGCTGACCATCTGCCAGGGAAACATATATACCGGGCCCCCATGCTGGAGCTAAAAGCCCACCTACACGTCTGAGCCTGACTAGTCTTTTCCCCTGTATTTCCAGATATCTGACCTGCCAACGTTAAACCGGAGAAACTCTTATATTTGCCGTAAGTTCCTCAATGTTGGCTATCTGATGGAGACACTTTCATACCGGGCCCCCATGCTAGAGCTACAAGCCCTCCACATGTCTGAGCCTGACGTCTCGGTATGTGTTGCCTTTTTCCTGTATCTCCAGATATCTGACTTGGCAACGTAAAACCGGAGAAACTTTCATACCTGCCGGAAGCTTCTCAATGCTGATAATCTGCTGGTGACACTTTCATACCGGACCCCATGCTGGAGCTACAAGCCCACCACATGTCTGAGCGTGACTAGAAGTCTCGATATGCGTTGCCTTTTTCCTGTATCGCCAGATATTTCTTCCATCACAGCTACATGTATATTACAGAAATGTGTTGTAAATCATCTGCACAAATTTAACTTTCACCACCCTTGTGCTAACTTGTCATCCCGGGCTGGCCATCTTCTGCAACACATTGAAACTTAATATACCCCTGCTGTGAAGGCGGTCACACCGGAAATGCTCAACTGGTGGGTTTTCGTTGAAAAGAGATTAACTTCCATTTTCGTCCCTTTTCTCACTTTTTTGAGCATTTCGTATACCTTGGTTCTGGTAGTACCATCTTGGGACTCCACAACTGTTGTGGCACTAAAAGCACCACATTGAAATCCCTTACTTTGGCACAAGATGTGCCACCAAAGGACTACGCCTGCAATGATACTATAGGCACCACGTTGAAGATTCTCATCTGTTTTGGAGCTATAAGCCCCGTCTTCATCTGTTTTGGTACTAGAAGTACCAACTGGAACAATCTTCATATGTCTTGGTACTAGAAGTACCCACTGGAAGGATCCTCTCCGCTTTGAAGCTATAAGCCCCATCTCGAACATCCCCATCTGGTTTTGTACTAGAAGTACCAGCTGGAACCATCTTCATCTGCCTTGGTACTAGAAGTACCCACTGGAAGGATCGTCTCTGATTCAGAGCTACAAGCCCCAGCTAGAATATCCCGTCTGTTTTGGTACTAGAAGTACCGGCTGGAGCAGTCTTCATCTGTCTTGGTACTAGAAGTACCTAAATGGAAGGATTGTCTCCTCTCTCTGGAACTATAAGCCTCTTCTGGAATATTCCCGCTGTTTTGGTAATAAAAGTACCTTCCTTGAATCTTCTCAGTGGTGTGGTGCTATAAATATCATTTCCATCTTACATATCACACAGTTGTTCTGCCTATATTCCCTGAGCTATAACTTAACATCGCAATCTGTTTTACCGTCAGCGCAATATGCACTTCGATAAGTCGATGAGCTCCTCTTGTGTGACATGATCTCCAGCACCTAGTTGCTTGAACTTTCACTAGTTTCAGGCTCAGCTCTTGCTTGTCGCTTACTAAGCCATGCCTGGTACACTCTGCAGTCTCTTTTGATGTGACCATATTTCTTGCAGAAGAAGCACTGCGCTGCTCTTTCAGGCTCAGCTCTTACTTGTCGCTTATTAAGCCATGCCTGGTACACTCTGCAGTCTCTTTTGATGTGACCATATTTCTTGCAGAAGAAGCACTGCGCTGCTCTTTTCTTCTTGGTGTCTACAAGTTCCTTTGGCTTAACTGTATTCGGAAGTCGTTCGGCAAATTGCTGCAAAGCTGATGCAATTAGTTCTTCGACTCTGTGCTCTGGCAGAAACAGGTCTGAACTTGCAGGAACACAATCTTCTGGTAGACACCCCATAGAATTTATCAGAAAATCTTCATTTCTTGTCTTTTCTCCGTCCACAGCTTGTGAAATATATTGGTGGTATTTCACAAGATCTAATGCTTCTTCCATGGTTGAGGGTCTTTCAAAACAAGCATGCTTAGCTGCGACTTTGTCAATACACCCTTGGCAGAATTTAGAAATCGCCTCTTGCTCTTGGTGTTTCTCTTTCAGGTCAGCAAACGCATGTGTTGCCAATGTCCAAGCACGGTCAGCCCAGTCTTCCAAAGATTCTTCTGATTCCTGACAAGCATTGTCAAACTCCACTTTCACTGTTTCTTTTAGGTCTGTCACACCAAATCTTGTCTCCAATTTCTTCATCATCTTCCGAAAAGAATATCGGTCAACATCCATTGATGATGCAAAGAAATCTAAGGCTTTCCCTTCAAGACTCCAGGTCAGATAATCTTTGCTTTGGGTCTCTGTCCACTTCATGACTTTTCTGTAACTTTTAAATTTCTTCTCGAAAGAAAACCAGTTTGACCTCCCATCATAACGTAAATGTTTAGGGTGTTTCCGAGGATCTCCATGTCTGTGGTGTCGATCGACAGAAGTGTCCGACTCAGAAGAAGATGAATGTTTCCTAGATCTTCTTTTTCTATGTGACCTTGACTCCTGTTTTCTGTCACTTGACCTTGACCTTTTCCTGTTATGATGAGACTTTGACCCTTTTCTGTCACGTGATCTGGACCTGGATCTTGACCTCTTGTTTCTATGTGACCTTGACCTTGAAGGAGATTTTGACTGTGACATTGACCTTGAATGTCTACTATGTCTTTGTCTGTGATGCTTAATGTCACTGGTCTCATAACGTCTCCTCTTGGATCTATGGTGTGACCTTGACCTAGATGGTGACCTTGACAACGAATGTCGACTGTGTCTATCTCTGTCTGACTTTGAGTCACTATTCTCATGACGCCTCCTTTTAGATCCATTGGACAACCTCAAACCTGACTTTGATGATGACCTTCACCGTGATCTTGAGGTGGATCTGCACTGATGACCAACTTGCTTCTCAGTTTCATGGTGTGATTTCTTCTTTCCACCATCATCACCAGCTTTTCTTGAAGGGTGCTTATCTGACCTTGACTTTGGATCTGACCTTGATACTGGTGACCTTGACTTGTGTCCAGTTGATCTAGACAAGTTCTTGGTGCCTTCTAATACTTCAGCAGCATGTAAACCTGGCTCAGATTTAATCCCTGCAGACACCCTTGAATTATTTTCTTCTAGCTTGATGTTTTGGTCATGTCTGTATGCTGGCAATGGCCTCGTTGCATCACCTGTACAGCATTCCTCTTCCCTGTCAACTGGCTGCATGAAACCGGTTCTAAAAGAACACAGTTCATTCTTCTCCGTGGTTTCATCATCTCTTCTTAGCATGGCAAGGGTCCTTTCCAAATCTAGCAAGATTTCTTCAGAGGATCGTGACCTTGACCCCTTTATTTCTGGTGACACTGACCTTCCAGATGCTTGCTCGTTTTCATTAACTGCCATCTCTGGTTCCCATGGATTTGTCGTTGGAACTGATGGTAGACTGGGAAGGTTTCTTGGCTTTTCTTCAGAGGAGGGTGACCTTGACCTTGACCCATTTATTTCCGGTGACGCTGACCTTCCAGGTAATCGATGGTTTCCGTTAACTGCCATCACTGATTCCCATGAATTTGTTGTTGGAACTGATGGTAGACTGGGAAGGTCTCTCTCAACTGGATTATTCTGCTTTGGTTCTGAGAAATCCATCCGGTCAAGAATCTGGGTTGGCAGGTTACCGCGAAGAGCCAGATTGACCGCTTCTCTCTTTACAATGCCATACTTCTGTCTGAAGTCAAGTATGAGCTGTGCCACCATGTCACCTATTCTTGCCAATGCTTGCTGCAATTCTTCAGCAGATGCTGTGTTCACCTTGACAGACATTGTTTGATGTATTTGGTACAAGTGTTGTGTCTAGTTCAATGCGAATTTATAAAACCCAGCATGAACAATTTCCAGAAATTTTCGAGACAGTTGTTGTATCTGAGCGCTGCTGACTTCTTTCTGTTTCTGGATTTGCAGTTTAGGAAGTTACTTATGTGTCAATATGACTGCCATAAGAAATTATTACTGACATAAATGTGGATCTAAAAGACCTCACCCGACCTAAGCTTTTTTTTAACTTGACCTCTAATTCTTTACGCCAAATTCGACCAAAATCAAAATAAATTTCACAATTTATGGGTCGAATTTTCAAAGGTTTTTTATCTCTAATGAAAACTTGCTTTATTTCTAATTGCTATTTTGAAACCGGCGTATTTCTACTTTACTACCAGACAAAAATGCCAAAAAGCAAAAACACGAAAAAATAACAATCAAAAATATTGATTATTCTAGAAAAGAAAAATAATTCAAAGAATTATTACTATCATTAACCTAGAGGTGTCCTGTGAATGTTATTTTCAACCCTAAATTGCACTTTCAAACTGACCAAAAATTTACCTGGACACCGGTCGGCAAAATTCAACAGGTAAAATTTAAGGAAAAAATGCAATTTAACTCTTTTCCCGGTGGTTCTTTAAAACCTCGTCGCCAATAAAGTATAATTATTAAAACTACATATCAAGAACCCTTGAACCTAACGGCAAGAGGTCATAAAATGCTTAGGAAACTGTCAGTGCTTCTAAACTGCCTTGGCACAACTTTCCAGAACAGGCGTACTCGTTTTACTACTTCATTTTATACCCTCGCACCGCTTGGTCCTACTAATTCCCGGATTACTCGACTGTACCGGTGAACGGTCCAAGACGATTCACCACAAGATCATAGCCTGCTGATCATATGTAAGTATTTTTTTTCTTCTTTTTCATTCAGTTTTACGTCCCTTTCAAGATTATTTCAGCTCATATGAGTCGGGCCAATCAGTAGGTGGGGCGAAAACGGGAGAACCCCGAGAGAAACCACCTGGCACACCCGCAAGCAGAACATGGCTTGTCTCACATGTGGCCAGAGCGGGGCTCGAACCCACACCAGACACAGCGGTGAGATGATCGAGGGATTAAGAAACAACGCTCTTAACCGCTCGGTCACAGGGGCCGCCCGTAAGTTTTTGAACGCAGCTTGTTCTACTTTTTTCTGTTCCTGGGCGAAACCAGAACGAAGCAGTTCTGTCTCTTGGTTACCGTTCCTGGGCAAGATAATAATTACTAGGAGGTAGTTTTCCCCCCGGCGAGCATCCGAAGGTTCTCTTTTTGTAACTATACCGTTCTTGGGTAATTAAAAACCATTATTATGTCGCTTTTTTGTTTTCAGTTTGATTCCGTTCCTGGGTCCACCTTAATCAGTTGCACTATGGACAGGGAAAACTATAAAACATACTAAGTCTTACATAATTATAGTTAATATTAAATGTTAATTAGTTTCTTTGATCGTGCCGGCTGAACTTTGCTTACAAACATACATTCGTTTATCTAGACATTTATGTTTTGTTTGTTTGAATCGATGCTTTACGTCCCAGTCAACAGCAATGGTAATGTCGGGACGTTGCCTCCATTTTATGGGACTTTTACCCAAACATTAGGATGTCATGACACTCAAAATGTGCTTCATGAATATAACCACCGACGCCGTCGGTGTCGGCGTCGGCGTTAGCGTCGGCGTCGGCGTCGGCGTTGCTCAAATGTTAAAGTTTTTGGTTAAAGTTTTTATGAGTCTATATCTATTGAAGTTGTGGATGGATCAAGTTGATACTTTGCATGTTGGTAGATATTGGTCTGAAGTTTTATGCTGTACCATCATGACCCACCTGGGTGACCTTGAGGTCAAGGTCACGGACTTAGAAGTTTTGTGTTAAAGTTTTTGGTTAAAGTTTTTATAAGTCTATATCTCTTGAAGTTGTTGATTGATCAAGTTGATACTTTGCATGTGGGTAGATAGGTCTCATCAACAAAGGAGCAGCTCTTTATGAAAAGAAGAGAATCTGTGAAGCTGAAAGAAAGCGAAGAGAGCGCAAAGCCAAAACAAATGTGCCACCATCAGACTCTATGACATTGACTTGCTCTACTTGCAACCGACAGTTTAGAGCCAGAATTGGCCTAGTCAGCCATCAAAGAACTCACCAACACACATCAGCACTATTCAAGAAATAATGATGGTCTTTCTCATTAGTGAGAGACACGCCGGGTAAACGGTCAATTTGTACACCGAAGGCGTACAATTATGAAATAATTTGACCAGTTCCGGAGTACAAGTTGACCGGTATAAATAGGACGGAAACATCAGGACTATCGCAATCAAAGTAAGATAAATTCTTCTATTTTAGCTTTATACAAAATCCGAAAATGTCATATGATGGGCTATAAATTTGCGGCTCCTAAGGCACCGAGACTTCATAAAAAAGTCATAAGATTATGTAATTATCATTTTTGGCGTATACAATATTTCAATTTTAAAATCTAGACCGAGCTAAAATTGTCTGAGGAAAGCTTTTCTAACAGTCCCAAAAACATCTTAGCAACGAAATACTAAGATTTATGAATACTCTTTCAATTCAAGGCATTAAATTTGAAAGGGTTGTCCTCAATTTTGAGAATGGGTCCAAATTTTTGCGAGCGTACCAATTGACTAGTGGTGTACAATTTAACTTATGACATTTGCAATGCTATTTGGCCTAGTTTAAATTCGGGTCATCAGTATTTTCGCTACGTTGTATTTCGTGTATGTTTATGATAAGCTACTGTTCTTACATACTATCAGTTTCATACGTCTAGATATCATAAGATTTTCTTGCTTTTTTCTGTTGCAAACTCATTGAAGTGACTGAATGGTGGTCAGTACAACCAGGTATCTAATATTAAGTGGTTGTCAGTATATTTACAATGTAGTATAAATGTGTATGCACGATAAATATGGGTATCAAGCGCGAGAATTAGAATTCTTTAACTTTACGCTTAGATTTTATAGGTGTGTTATTTGACAGTGGAGCGTCCAATTTGACTCATATAAATCCAGCCACAATAACTGACGTGTCTCACTCTTCGACATTCTTTCTCATTTACACTGCCTTAAAGTGAGGTTTTGATTTTATTGGCCACCTTTGACTACTCCTAACTGACTGCGTTACACTATATAGTAACGAGAACAAACTACGACTACAGCATTTAGTATGTAGTACTTCGAAATTAACTATTTTTATTTAAGTGTTTTCACGATTAGATATTCTTTATTTAGTTCGTACCTTTCAAGATTATTTCTGCTATATAGAGATGAAACAATCGGTATAGGTTTGGCGAAACCTAAAGACGCACCCACATGCAGAACTTGGTTTGCCACGTTTGAACGAGCGACAATGGTTAGATGATCGATGATCAAGACCGCTGTCGTCAGCCACCAAAGAAATTCGCCTGTCAACGTGTCAATATCTTATTCGGGCAAAAAGAACGTTGAAAAGATCAAAAAAGATCAAAATAATTAAAAGGTACAAGTAGGCAAAGATCAGGAAAAGGCGCAATCAGAAAGAGATTCCCACTCCAAAACCAAGGTGTGGAAAAACTAAAAGAGCAGTCAGGTACTCATACCATGAAAACATATAATAAGCCGAATGAGAAGCTAATTTCCCAATAGGTGACCACTCAGTTACCCAAACTTAACTAAAATATGAAACACACATAAGGTGCAAACTAGGGATGTCAACCGGAGTCCGAACGTTCGGACTTCGGATCCCGTACCGAAGTTCGGATCCAAATTTAAGCATCCGGACGTTCGCCAAAAAATCAACATGTCCAATATATGTAGGTAAATTTCCATTAATATATGACAAAATACACAATATGTAGTTAGCAGAATAGGAAACAATATATTAAATACGAATTTTTTAACCTGTAGTGTCAAAAGTCAAAGGTGTAACAGATTAACGGGACAATGCAGGTCAATGGGAAGCGATAATAAACAAACAAAGGATTAAAGATGATAATTGGCGTCTTTTGTTTTCGCTTGAAAACGAAATGATTCACAGTTTCACACTAACCAAGTTTTAAAAAATAATAATTATACAGCCGTCGCCTAGCAAAACAACATGTCAGACGATTGACAGATATATTTTGGGATTAAACAAAACAAGCATGCTTTTGACAAATCATATGCCCCGTTAATGCAAAGAAAAGCAAATTCAGAATACTTTCAGATTTTCTACATGTATAATACTAAATCAAATCAGTTTGTTTGCTGACGCGCCAGTTCGACAAAATTGGAACACGGCTTTTGGTAATGGCATAATTTAATGTTGCATTATATAGAGTCAGTTTTGAGTAATGCTGTTTTAGCTTGATGTTTGTTACTTTTGTGAATGTAAATGCATGTCGTTTCGTTTTTGCGTCACATCAACGGAAACAACGCCAAGCTCAGTAACTCTTGTACATGTAAATGTACATGTAATATTATGACCCGATCCGAAAAATGCGAACGTTCGAACCATCCGGATGTTTGTTTCCGAACGTCCGAACCTTAAATCTGACACCAAATGACATCCCTAGTGCAAACAGTACAAAACTTCTAAACACCAATACATAAAACAATAAGAACCACCACAGAAGTATCGCCTTGGAACGATCAGTAATATAAAATTACTGGCGGGCTTAAACCGGTTTTTACATGGCCATAACCTCAACCTCAGCTTCTGCAGTGGTTCACAACATTTGCATTTGTGGGGGTCTATTTTTATCATAAAACCCTATTTTCACATACCGGCCGACGCGACAACCAATTATTTCATACTGTGAGCAAATAATTAAGTATAATCCAGACATTGCATGCAAAGCGAAAAAAAAAACAAAAACAAAAACAAAAAACGTATAATATAGTAAAAGCAAAGACCGAAATTTGTAAACTATTTTTTATTTATGTTATTTCTCTGTTTTCCTGTGGATTGCCATTGAAATCAGTGTACTGGAAATTTGAAAGAAGCCGCAGGCTAACCTACACTCTGGTTACTCAGTATCTCGTTCACTCACAGTTTGCAGAGTTCTGACGTCTAATTAAAAATATCTCAAGGTGCCGAGAGTTACTCATCAAATGAGCAAAAATGCGGTTTGGGCACTTTGACCAGATCAGGTTGTACACTCACAGAAGATGGCTATATATTGAGTACTTCTAATGTAGAAAGAAAACTATTTGGGCTAGATGTCTGACACTATAGAAAGTGAAGTAACTGGCCTTTCTTGTGTCGAAAAAAGATATGCTGATCAGCAACGCTGAAAAAGGTTTTCTAACGAGACGGCTCATATTCCGTATCGCAATTGTATTTATTGGGCTCTTGCCCCCCACCAATAGTGTGGTACCAGCTGCACTTGCCAATCCGAACCTGGGAGGTACATATCTTCATATGTCAAATTTTACACCAAGCTGTCAAATGGTACACAAATAAGTAAAAGATAAATTCCTGCAAGGTAAGCTTCTTTTCCCTCGTTTTTTTCTCACCAAATTTCTTGCCTGATAAAATATGACACCTCCAGATATAAACATAAAGAGACATGCAGAGTCTCAAAGGGAAGTACAAATGAACGTTTATCTTAAACGTTCGTGTCATTTTTCTTTTCCTTTTTTATTTGAATTGTAACATATATTCAATAATCAAGAAAATTCAACTGTATTTCAGATCTGGAGTTTGATATGTTTCATGAAAAACGCTTAAACATTTCAAACACATTTTTCTATTAGTTAAATTGGGCTCCGCTGGTCAATTAGTACGCTTTGGAAATACGGCCCCTCCGCAGATTACACAAACGCATGATTTCCAAAACTGCATGATTAATAATTATTTCCCAATATTATTGGCATCCCTGGCATATAAAAACCTAGCCAGACTGTTTAGATTGGAATGCCAGGTTGCATTTCATCTCGATGCAACATTTTTCACGTAGGTATTTTCTACGCCGAAAATGATTTTGGCAAAATGCATAAGCTTTTGGATGTGCTTTTGTGCGTGTATGATCTTTATTCAAATACCCATCATATGACATTCTCGGATTTTTAATTAAACAAAAGTAAAATAACAAAATAAACTTACGTTAGTTTAACTCTCCTTTTTGCGGTTTGTTTACCAGGTCAACTTTCACTCCGGAAATGGTCAAATTATATATACGATTCACTCCGACGGTGTACAAATTGACCGTTTAGTGGGTGTGGAGACGAACTATCAGATATTGGTCGGAAGTTTTATGCTGTACCATCATGAGACCCACCTGGGTGACCTTGAGGTCAAGGTTACGGACTTGGAAATTTTGTGTTAAAGTTTTTGGTTAAAGTTTTTGCAAGTCTATACCTCTTGGAGTTGTTGATGGATCAAGTTGATACTTTGCATGTTGGTAGTTTTTGGTCTGAAGTTTTATGCTGTACCATCATGACCCACCTAGGTGACCTTGAGTTCAATGTCACGGTCTTTGAAATTTTATGTTAAATTTTTCGCTTAAAGTGTTTTGAACTGTATATTGCTGGAACAGATGGATGGATCTAGTTGATACTTTGCTGTTAGATATTATTCTTAAGTTTTATGCTATAGCATCTTGACATACCTGTGGTCAAGGTCACAGACTTAGAAATTTTATGCTTTAAGTCTTAAAGTCTATTTCAGATATGTAGATGGATCAAGTTGAACTTAGCATGTTGGTAGATATTGGTCTGAAGTTTTATGCTGTACCATCACGACCCACCTGAGTGACACTGAGGTCAATGTCTTTAGTCATAGATTTTAATAGATTTAGTGGCAAAGCACAAGTCAGGCGAGCTACGCTGTCCTGCGACAGCTCTTATTCTGGTTTGACCTTCCCCCACCCACTTTTTTCATATAGTGATTGAAGGTCTTTTTGTTTAATCATTTGAATTGGAACTCATGGCTTCAGGTTTTGTCGGTCCAACTGTGGGGCGGTTGACTTGTCGGGGTGGAAAAGAGCTGGTATGTTGTTTCCATACACCGAAGTCTTGTCCGCTGCTCCTCAGGTTGGCTCGGGCTCTGTGTTTGGAAGTGGACAACATCAGGAGATATTTTGGATGCAAACCAGGACTGTAGTATAGGATCTGGAAAATCAGTTGGTGGAATTGCTCAGAGTTTGGCCTTTACAAGGAAAATTGGTAACCGAAGAGGCTCCGAAGGATTACGCAGTTTCAATCCGTCAAAGGGAACAAACTTGTTGATTCTTATTATTTTGGCTGGAGATATCGAAATGAACCCAGGCCCCAGGTTCCAGTGCCGCACGTGCAAGAAGTATTGCAAGGCGGCCGAGAAAGCAGTTAAATGTGAAGATTGCGAGAAACGCTTCCATGCGTCTTGCGTAAATCTTGGTCCCGTTGAGTTACAAAAGACTGAGTCGGGTAATGATTCTTGGTATTGTTCAAACTGCAAAGCTGAGTGCAGCCTATGCAGTGGTGCTGTTTTGAATTCCCATAAGGCTGTCCAGTGTGACAAATGTGAAATGTGGGTGCACAATAACTGTTCTTTTATGTCAGACTCAGAGTATGAAACGATGCAAAACTCAAACTGTACATGGATTTGCCCAAAATGTGACTTTTTCAATTTCTCAGACTCTTTTTTTTTCAATGAACAGTTTAACTTGGAAAGTGAAAATAGGTTTGACCTACTTGCAAAAGGTCATGAAACCAAGTCCACTGAAACCTTGACTAGCAAAACAGTTTTATTAGTGGTCTGAAATTTTCCAGTATCAACATAAACAGCATAAGAGGCAAAAAAACTTGAGTTGTTTGCCTTCATTGATTTTCATCAATCTCAGATTTTGGCGATTCAGGAGACAAAAATTGACAATTCCATATTAACGTCTGAATTATTTCCGGAATCTTTTCCATACAGCGTGTACAGAAAGGATAGAAGTTCATAGAACCTTAAATGGTGGTGGTGTTATGCTTCTTGTGCACAAGGACATCCCACACATGCCCCTCACAGAATTGGACAATGACTCAGAGTCAGTTTGGGTCAAACTTTTTGTAAATAAGAAAACTCACTTTGTGGCTAGCTGGTATTGACCACCTGTCGATGGTCATTTACCAGTATCGGACAATGGAAATGACTTATTGAATTCCCTGGAACAGTTTGACAATTTATTTAGAGAACAGCTTGACAAAATCAAAAATATTAATAAAGGCAACAAAACCCCCTTAATTCACGTTTTAGGTGATTTCAACTTTAGAGATATTGTATAGCCGGACAGACTCAGCAAATCTGGGTCATCAATGAGTCAGACGGAGGGTCAGATTTTGATAGATATCATGAATGACCATGGTTTGGAACAATTAGTCAATTTCCCCACCAGAGAAAGAAATACTTTGGACTTAATTTTGACCTCTCTTCCTGGTCAGTTTACAGACACTCATTCCCCGGATAAGCTCAGTGATCATGACATTGTTTCTTGCACTTTGAAAATTGCTATCCCCCCTATAAAGAAACCTAGGAGAAAAGTGTATCGTTATCAGAAAGGTGATTATGAATCTATGAGAGCAGAAACACTTAAATTTGCAAAGGAAAGATACTTCAACGGTTACCCAGATACTCGATCGGTCCAGGAAAATTTCAATCTCATTACATCGTTTATTCAGGAATCGGCAGATAAACATATCCCCTCAAAAACTAGTCGCTCAGTTTCCTCTGTCCCTTGGATAACACATGAAATAAGGAGGAAGATTCGCAGAAAAAAATGCAACTCATGCAAAAGCTAAAAAGACTGGTAGTGCAAAATTTAGATCTAAGTTTGAATCTTTACGGAAAGAGATCAAAGCTGATATCAGGAAGCAGCTTGATCTTTACGTGAACAACTTGGTAGGAGATGTTAAGGCTAATCCTAGAGATTTTTACAGGTACATAAACAGTCAGAAAAAAAGATACCCAAGGTATTCCCCCGTTGAAAAAGAGAAATGAAAGTGGAATTGCACAATCCGAATTTGAGAAGGCGGAAGAATTTAATGGTCAGTTCTCGGATGTTTTCACTAAAAGTGAATACAAACAGGTCCCTCTTATGGATAGATCTGCCCCATTCATGCATGATATTGTGGTCACAAAGGAAGGAATGACCAAACTTCTCAAAGGTCTAAACCCGTCTAAAGCCTTAGGGCCTGATGAGCTTCATCCCAGAGTCCTAAAGGAACTGGCTATGGAATTAGGGCCGGTATTCGCCCATCTCTTCCAGCAGTCAATTGATACAGGTGGAATTCCTAAAGAATGTTCTCTTGCTAATATTTGCCCCCTGTTTAATTAAGAAGGGCGACAGGTCACTTGCCCGCAATTACCGCCCTGTTTCTTTTAGTGGAGCAAATATCATGGGCTATCTTTCAAGGGGGTGGTCTATGGAGTACCACATTTGTTTCTATATACCAAAATGTTCGTATTGGTCTGTAGTTTTAAAATCCAGCGGTTGCCACCTTGGCAAACCTTGCATAACTCCAGTACTCAAGATGGCGTCCAAGATGGCTGCCATTTCTTAAAATCAACCCCTATACAAAAATGCATCATAATTTTCATGTGTTTGCATTGTAATGGTATTTTAATGCCCCATTTCATGTTAAAATGATGTATTTGTCTATTTCAAGCAAAAAACCTGACAGTTTAGGTAAAACAGTTGTAAAACTCATATTTAAATTCACAAATGCACATGTCCAAGGTTTTTCACCTCGGAATGTTTGTTTAATGGCTCGTTATTTATGATCAGATAGTTATGGCTGCTATTTTACTTCTTTTCTATCAAATATAATATTTTTAAAGATTTTATAGAAACAGAAATAATTTCTATATATAATATTCATGCTTAAAAACAGGTTTTAGACGTCCAGCCCAACACGGAAAAAACAACAGAAAGTACATATTTTCCTATACAAAATACTCTCTAAAATCTAATTTGTTATTGATTCTATAGACACATATGTCCCTTGACTTTTGTTTAGAAACAAATATGCTTAAATTGAGCTATAAACACTCAGAGTCACCTTATTATTGTTATTTTCATGTGTTTTCCATTGTTAAAACTACATTATGCATATATATTCTATATATGAATGGAGTAACTGGAGTAATTTGCCTCACTGACGAGGCAAAAAAGAACAAAAATACATATTTTCCTATACATTATAGGCTCTTGAATCGTGATTGTTATTGATTCTATATACCAAATATTTTGTCTTGCAAGCTTTTTGAAGGTTTGAAAAGGTACAAGTAGGCAAAGATCAGGAAAAGGCGCAATCAGAAAAAGATTCCCACTCCAAAAACCGAGGTGGGAAAAAACCAAACTAACAATCAGGTACTTATACCATGAAACATATCGTAAGCCGAATGAGCAGCTATTTTCCCAATAGGTGGCCACTCAGTTACCTTAACTTAACTAAAAATATGAAAACATACATAAGGCACCAACAGCACAAAATTTTTTTAAACACCAAGACATAAAACAAAAAGAACCACCACAGAAGTATCGACTTGGAACGATCAGTAACACAAAGTTACTGGTGGGCTTAAACCGGTTTTACAGGTACCTAACTTCACCCTCAGCTTCTGCAGTGGTTCGTAACATTTAGTTAGTTCTTCGGTCCTCGTGGAGAATCTCTAACTAGTCAATGAATCATCAAGAACAAACAAATAAATCATGATAAACATCCTGATGAATCAAAAACCAGGACTCACAGATTGAGTAAGCTGCCCGACGATGGAGATCCCTTGAAGCTTTTAAATCCAGCGTTGGCCGCCTCTGCAAACCCAGAATAACTTCGGGTTTCAAAAGGGCATCCAAGAAGGCCGTCAAAATATAACATTTCGAAAAATAAGCCGCATGTGTCCTTTAACCTTTGTTTACTAACAAAACAGTTAAAAAATCAAGCTAAAACACTTAGATCTATCTTTTTAAAAATATTTTTATGTATATATTTCTTTGTCAATATTACATTATGCATACAAATCTAGAAATGCATGGGGTAAGGGCTGGAGTATGTTTGAACAGATGCAACTTAAATTCCTTTTAATAATCTGAATCACTGTAATTTTCCTCTGTCAACATGCCTGAAAAGATAGTATGCACATTTGTGAATATAACTTGATGTACATTAAATTCTGACATCTATCTATCTATCTATCTATCTATCTATCTATCTATCTATCTATCTATCTATCTATCTATCTATCTTCCTTTACATCTTAACCTCCGAGGAGGACTTCAGATGGTGTTCCGGTATACCAAGAGCTGAAGGGGGTTAGTTGAAATAAAAGCAATGAAAAGTGGGTGACAAGACTTTGTACAGTGCGATCAAGAGTGTTAGTATAGTTAAAAGATAAAAACAGATGCTGGTGTTCAAGGACTTTTGTGGTTTATCTGGCAGACAGCTGTGCTAAACTGAGCCAGAGTGGGTAGTACGGGGATATGCAGTGGTAGGGCATTCCAGTGTATAATTGTCCGGGGGAAAAATGTGAACTTGTAGTAGTCTCTTAGAGCTAGGATCTGCCTGTATGCCATGGGGTGATTTCTGGATGATTGTCGGGTGTTCCGGATCAGGAAGTCTTGAGCAGGGATGGCTACAAGGTCGTATGTGACCTTGTATAGGAGGACCAATCGACTATCTATGCGTCGTTGGTCGAGGGTGCGCCAGTTGAGATCCTGTAGCATCGCGGTCACACTAGATGTTTGTTGGTAATCTCTCATTACCCATCTAGCGGCCCGTCTTTGCACATCTTCAAGTTTCTTGATGTCTTGGTCGGTGTGAGGGGACCACACAGTAGAGGCATATTCTAGCTGTGGGCGGACGAGGGTTTTATATGCTGTGGACTTCAGGTCCTTGTTATGGACCCGGATATTACGTTTGATGAAGCCGAGAGTCTGATTTGCCTTTTTAGTAATAGTGTTGATATGATTTGACCAGCTGAGGTCTTCTGATAGTGTGACCCCAAGATATTTAGCGGAGGATACACTTTCAAGTACACAGCCATGAAGATAATATTTAGTTTGGTGTGGTGTTTGGCGTCGGGTCACATGAATGACCTGACATTTTGAAGGGTTGAAACTCATATCCCAGAGTTTTTCCCATTTCTCAAGGCTTTCAAGGTCTTTTTGTAGGATCTCTGAGTCATCTTGCTTATCAAGTGCAAGGTACATGGCTGTGTCGTCAGCGAATAGACGGACTCTTGATCTAACCTGATCCGGGAGGTCGTTGATGTAGGCTAAAAACAGAATGGGTCCGAGAACCGAGCCCTGCGGGACACCTGAGGATACTGGGATGTTATCTGAATTGGAACCATTTAGGAGAACTGATTGTGATCTATTGTCAAGAAAATATTTTATCCAATTTAGAGTATTCCCCCTTATACCATAAAAGTGAAGTTTGAGAAGTAATTTTTCATGGGCTACTTTGTCGAAAGCCTTGCTAAAGTCAAGGAGGATGAGGTCGGTCTGTTTTTAGCTTGCATATTTTTGGCGAGTTCATCGATATATCACAGTGTATGGTTGTCGACACATAGAGCTTGTGCAGTATTCATCACTCATTTCTTTACGTTAGCATACAGTGTCATTCAATAGCTCTGGAGCTGCCACTGATAGTGTTACCAATAATTTTATTTTATCATTCATTGTCCAATTCAAATCTAAAGTCTGATGGTGATTTCAGTTCTTGAACATAGTGCAACCCATTCCGCCAAATATGCAGTTGATTGACACACCTCAGGCAATTGTTATCTGTCGAGGTAGCTTTTTAGCCATCAACAATATTGCCTTCTCTGCGCACAGTGAGTTTAAAGACAAACTGTTTTTGTTACGAACTTAGACCACCTATGATCCTCCGAGTCTTCTAAATCTTCACCTAGATGGTGCAGATCTATATTCGTTTCAGGACCCTGCATAATGTGATAACAAAGCTAAATGAAATAACAGTCAGGAAATGGCGCAATCAGAGGTCATTGCATGTTTGGTTAGTTTACATCTACTGCGTTTTCGTTATCAAAGTTATTGGTAACTCCCAGTATAAGCATACCCCCTGATTTCTGACGTAATTTCTGAGGGGACGGTTCCACTGAGGGAGTGTTAGCTTGTGTGCTGATAATAAAACTCGCCTCATTTCAGGGTATGTAATCGTATATCGAAGATGAGCTATTTGTTAAATCAAAGAGTCTACTCCAGATTTGATCATGTACAACAAGACCTACATGTTTTGGGTATGCAATAGAAATTGCTGCTTTTGTAATATTACAAGCAACTTAAAGACAGTGCA
Source organism: Rugalucina vietnamica (assembly GCA_964017185.1). Taxonomy (NCBI): domain Eukaryota; kingdom Metazoa; phylum Mollusca; class Bivalvia; order Lucinida; family Lucinidae; genus Rugalucina; species Rugalucina vietnamica. The sequence goes on from OZ024873.1 coordinate 28,607,240, forward strand.
AGTCTACTGAAGCTCAGCCGATATGTCTGAAGCATGAGCAAATCTTTCATTGCTCACACTTGAAGCCGACCATTTGTCTAGGCTTGCAATGGTGGCAGATTGATCCATTACAATTTCAATGTTTCTACATGTAAGAATACCGATAGTTTTATGATTTACGAGGGTGGGTCAGAAAGTTCTGTCATAGGTGTTATAACTTTGTTAATAGACATGATAGGTTGCTGTATTATACCTTGATTGAAAGGGCTACATTTCTACTTTATAATGATGACAAAGAAATGCATGAAAGAAATAAATACTTCGAACTAGACGCCTTGAAAGACACCTGGGGTAAAACCAATAGCACTTTTTCTTGAATTTGTAAATATCTTTAAAGAAAAACGACTTCGAAAAAATATAATCCCTGCAATATATTGTTCAATCATAGATGAATATATCCTGCAAAAATCAAAATAATCCAATGGCATTTAATTGAGTTATTGCAAAATGAAATATTGAAATTTGCTTGTTGTACATACATTAAAATTACAGTTTAAATTCAAAGGCCATTTATTGACATCTACATGTAGACCAGGGACCTTAAATGCATTTAACCATTTTATTGTTTCATCCTAGTGTGTCCTGTTGTAAACTCGTAAAAAAGCAAGCTAATATAATGGTTCAGCGGTGCCAGAAATGCTATAGGGGTACGTATTTTAATGACGTCATATATATCGCTTTATTATAAAGTCAGCATAGCATCGATAACGGTAAATTTTATCACGTTGCTTTTCTTAGTATACTATTATTTATCACTGTAAAGTTGGAGAAAGTCTGATCGGTATTTATGAAGATATGTCGCATGAAACGCACACAATAGTATTCACAAATTCTAGAAAACGTGCCATTGGTTTTACCCCAGGTGTCTTTCAAGGCGTCTATTTCTAGGTATTTATGTCTTTCGGGCATTATTTTGACACCATTATAAAGAAGAAATGTAGCCCTTTCAATCAAGGTATAATACAGCAATCTATCATGTTTATAAACAAAGTTATAATACCTATGACAGAACTTTCTGACCCACCCTCGTATCGTATCATCTGCTATTATTTAAAAGAAGCCTGTGTGTATCATCAGCTGAAATGCTTTGGTTTAATTTTCATAGTTGATCAAACATATTCAGCCCTTCAGTCACACTGATTCGTACCAAATCAATCTCAATACGTAAATGATAATTTGGACCATAACTAAATAAAAAGGCTCTTTTTATAAGTACCTAATTGTCAATTAAGATTTTCCCACCTCGGCTTTCGAAGTAGAAATTTCTTTCTGATTGCGCATTTTCCTGATCATTGCCTACCTTCTCTATGATAATTCTGACCATAATTAAATAAAAAGGCTCTTTATATGGATTGTTTTTATAACATTCTGTGTTATATAACCCAGCTTTTTAGCTCCAGGTGTTTAAATTTGTCTATTAATTGGATAACTCTACAACTTGATTTTCGTTCATTATTGAACTTTCATACTCAACTTTTAGCTTTGAACCTGTATCTGCATATTTAAATGAAACAGAATCATCCTTAGCATGCTCAGTGTCATAGCTGAATGTTATATTCTAATGTGCCATTGAGCAAACAGCTCTTTTTACTGCACAATATATTGCTCCAGCAGCAACTAAGTCACCATTTGGAAGGTCCATTAGTACATGCATGTATAGCACTTTGAAGTCATTGCCTTTCTCCGTTGCTTCAACAACTGTTATAAATACATCAATGTTATAATCACCAATTGCGCATGCTAACATCGACCAGCTTCCACTAATTTTACTTTCAGTTCTAACTGGTCGCAAATCTTGCCACAAATTAGCAATTATTCTTCCAATCAAAATACTTCGTAGATGATATGGTACTTCTAGGGTTAGTCTAATCATTTCTTATGTTTGACTTTACCTCTCTACTGTTTTTGCTTGAATGCTCTGATAAGTGGATTTACAGTTCTTATGGCACCACAGTTTGCATAAACCTTGTACATAAATACTCAAAGCATAATCAGTTAATGAGGAATTAGAACCTACATATGATTATAGTGTCGAAACAAAATATGGTTTGGTATTATTTTGTTTTATATAGTGCCATATCGTACATCCATGTCTGCACCAAGGTTGTATTAATTGTAAGATTAATACTGCACCAAAGTTATATTAATTGCAGAACCAGAATTTGTGAATTACATTTGTAATAAGATTGCAGAGCTTATGATGTACAGGAAAATAAGTTTTTCTTTGTTGCTTTTCTTGCCGGGCAAGAAAATTCCACTCATTTCTAGGATAAATACATCTGGACCTTCCTATAACTCAGTTCAAGAAACATAGTTTTGGATAAAGCACTGATCATAGCTGGACTCCAAATGGTCATTTCATACTACCTTTGGTATATGTCTATATACTTTACTTTCGTTATAACACAAATTGAATATAGCTAATACAGAGATTGGCTTGAACCCCAACAATAGTGTTATAAATTTAGGTTATGGTGTCTGAATAATTTTGTTTTAACAAGGAAAAACACACGTGAAGATAACATTAAGAAAATGTTCTAAGTGTTTTATAACATGATTTTAGCTTTTTATTACTTAATGAAAGTCAAGGGACATATTTGGCATATTTTTCAAAATTCTATATTCTGACGGCCTTCTTGGATGCCATCTTCAATACTGGAACTATCCTGTGCTTTGCTGAGGTGGTAAACACTGGATTTTATGCTACAAACTAAGACTGAGACAAACACTATGGTATATAGAATCAAAAACACATAAGATTGAAGAGCATATTTTATATATGTACTTTCTGTTGTTTTTGCCGTGTTGGATTGGATGTCTAAAACCTGTTTTTAAGCATGAAGCTCATATATAGAAACAATTTCTGTTTCTCTAAAATCTTTTCAGATATTATATTTGATAGAAAAGAAGTAAAAAAGCAGCCATAACTATCTGATTATAAATAATGAGCCATTAAACAAACATTCCCAGGTGAAAAAACTTGGGCACGTGCATTTCGGAATTTAAACATGATTTTTACAACTGTTTTGCCTAAATTGTCAGGTTTTTTACTTGAAATAGACAAATATATCATTCTTACATGAAATGGGGCATTAAAATACTATTACAATGCAACCAAATGAAAAATATAATGCATTTTTTGAGTACGGGTTGGTTTTACGAAACGGCAGCCATCTTGGACGCCATCTTGAATACTGGAGTTATGCAAGGTTTGCCAAGGTGGCAAACGCTGGATTTCAAAATTACAGACCAAGACGAACATTTTGGTATATAGAAACAAATGTGGTACTCCGTAGACCACCTACTCCTATTTCTAATGCACCAGTCATTTGTATCCCCGGCTCCCCCGGGGCCGGGGATAGCGGGGACATAGCGGGGCTAAAGTGCATGGCTTTAACCTCTGATGTGTCCCGGCAGTGCCGGGGATTTGCCGGGGTTATGATTTCCCGCCAAAACACTGTCACATTAATTCAAATTAGATTTTAATGATATTTTTAACATTTAATTATCTTTATGGTACTTATTTAATTTCCAAATGCACCTAAACATTTACATGCATAAAATGAGGCCCTTCTCCCATGTTTCAGTTTCATCAGAACAACTCCCAGCTGTTGTTCCACGTTATTGTCAGCCCCTGGGGAGCCGGGGCTTTTAGCAGGGGTTTTACCAAAACTCTTGCCCGGCAGTGCCGGGCTTTTAGCCGGGCTTTAAAAATTGAAAAGTTAAAAGCCCCGCTATTCCCCGGCCCCGGGGGAGCCGGGGATGCAAATGCTACTTTTTGAACCATATTTGCTCCAGTATTTGAGGTGCATTCCTTGTAAGCTTCTGGAACATATTGTATGCTCAAATATTATGGCCCATCTTGATGAACTTGAACTCTTGTCGGACAGGCAACACGCATTTAGGAAATGGCATAGCTGTGAAACTCAGTTGACTACAGTGATAAATGACTGGGCCAAAATCTTAGACAAAAAGGCCAGGTCGACACTTTTATACTCGATTTTGAAAAGGCTTTTGATACTCCTCCCCATGAACTCCTTAAAAGCAAATTGTTTAGCTATGGAATAGGTGGAACAACACTGTATTGGATAAATGCTTTACTTTGTTTCCGACAACAAAGGGTAGTGGTTAACGGTATTAAATCGGATTGGGCTCCAGTTGTGTCGGGTTTCCCTCAGGGCACCGTTCTCGGCCCCTTGCTGTTTTCCTTGTATATAAATGACATCTCAGCAGACATTGAGTCTGAAATAAGACTCTTTGCTGATGATTGTGTTTGCTATCGTGAAATCAAGCACGAAGAGGATACATTGAAACTTCAGAGAGACATTGATCGTTTAGGCAGTTGGGCTAGGAAATGGGGAATGAGATTTCAACCCGTCAAATGCAACATGATGCAGCTGACAAATAAACGGTCTAGTAAGATACAGGCTAACTACACCCTTGAGGGCACTGTACTGGAAAACGTTGAAAGCATTAAAATACCTGGGTGTAACTATCACATTTGAAATGGAATACTCATATTTCCAATGTTTGTACAAAGGCTAACAGAACTCTCGGATTCTTGAGGAGAAATTTGTATTCTTGTCCCCCAGATGTGAAAGAAGCAGCTTATAAAGGACTGGTGCGGCCGGTCTTGGAATATGGAAGCTCAGTTTGGGACCCTCACACTCATGGCATGAAAAAGGTCCAAAATCGTGCAGCAAGGTTTGTGACGGGAAATTATGTTTTTGAAACTGGGAGCATGACTGGCATTTTAGGTCAACTGAAATGGGAATCTCTTAAGAAAAGGAGGAAGGATAGTAGACTTATATTGCTATACAAAGGTCTAAAGGGTAAAGCCAGAATACCCACAGATGAACTTATCCCAAAGAATAGGCGTTGTAGAAATAAACACTCTTTGGCTTTTCAGATACCTTCAGCTAGCAAAGAAGCGTACAAAAGTAGTTTCTTTCCACAGACTATCAGGGACTGGAATGACCTCCCCGATTTACTTATCTCCACTGCTGAAATGTCTGATGACTGTGTGTCCAAGTTCGCTTCACTCGTGCGTTAAAGGGACTAATTTCTTCCCCATCCGAACCCCCTGGTGAAATAATGTCATTTGGCGTGTCACCAGTAAACTATTCAGATTCAGATTCAGGCCCAATAATCAGATGGTCGGTCAGTAGTTAAGACCCATCTATTTCTCCTAGGCCCCAAGGAGCGGGGCCCTAGACATTATGATCAGATTATTAATACAGGTCCAAGCACTTCTCGGGGTACTTGAAAAATGTCATTTTAAATAACTAAATATAGTCCCAGTCTAGTGATATAACGCCAAACCCCCAAGTGTTGCGGTGACGTCACAGTGCGAAATATTATAAAGCATTTAAGACAAATAGAATCCATCATGGGTGGTCAGTGGAGATAGGAAAATCCCAACCCGAGGGTCCACCCGTTCCAGTGGGAAACGAGGCTCGCCGAGTTTCCCACTGGAACGGTGGACCCGAGGGTTGGGATTTTCCTTTCTCCACTGACCACCCATGATCGATTCTTTTTCTTACATACCCCGACCGATTAAGCCTAAATTCATTTTACCGGTAACGTCACCTGGTACCGTGCTTTAATTAACTCAGTCTGATGACGTTGTGTTTATTGCGGATATGACGTCAAATGTAAATAATTGAAAAGAGATGCAGTTTTGATTTGTTTTTCGTTGAAAACGAGTGTGAATCAAGAATATACCCTATGAATTCACACCAATGTAGTCTAGTTTTGTTGAACAATATTGCTGGAAGCAGCTGCTTTGGGCTAGAAACGATCGAATTTAGTCGCGTGCTTTTCTTATCTTGTATGAGCAACCAAGCGAGCAGTGTAAGATAGATTTGTCTACCACCGCTAAAATACCGGAATTTTTCTATCTTTATGAAAGAGGTATGTAAGAAAGTTGATTATCTAGCCGTTAGCATAAGCTTTAACCGTGTTGACTTATTTTCTTTCAAGATGGCGGTTTCATTATTGACCGGCGTCAAGTTGGATGAAAATTTCATCCGGTGAAAATTTCATCTAGCAGAAGAAAAAAAAAGTTGGATGAAAATTTCATCTGGACCTGCCCAGTAAAAGTGGTTCATGTCAAAACAAATCCTGCTCCCGTACTAGCTCTTATTTAGGCAAGCAGCTTATACTGCAATATAGATACATGTTGTATGAAGGTTTGTGGTAAGCCTCAGTAGTCTGAGCGACAAAAGTCAGAGGGGGGGGGGGGGTCAAAATGTTTCTTTCAATATTTCTCGAGATTCTGTTCCGAAACCAGCTCTTGTGCCAGCAAGCCGCTTATACTGCGATATAGATAAATGTTCTATAGAGGTTTGTGGCAAATTTCATCAGGATTGAAAGAGGATCCGAAGGGTAGTCAGGTCGCCAAAAGTCAGAGGGGGGTGTCTAAAATGCGGTTTTTGATATTCCTCGGTCTCCTGCTCCCAAACCAGCTCTTGTGCCAGCAAGCCGCTTATGCTTGAATATAGGTATATGTTCTATGAAGTTTTGTTGCAAGTCTCACCAGGATTGAAAGAGGATGAGATGGATAGACAGGGCGCCAAATATCAGAGGGGTGTCCATAATGCTGTTTTCAACATTTCTCGATCTCCAGCCCCCAAACCAGCTCTTGTGCCACCAAGCCGCATATACTGCGATATAAGCGTATGTTCTAAGAAGGCCTTAAACAAGTCTTCTAAGGATTGGAAAAGGATGAGAATAATAGCCAGGGCGCCAAAAGTCAGTAGAGTGTCCAAAGTGCTGTTTTAAACATTTCTCGATCTCTAGACCCCAAACCAGCTCTTGTGCCACTAAACCGCTTATACCACCATATAGGTAGATGTTGTATGAAGGGACGAGGCAAGTCTTATTATGATTGAAAGAGGATGAGAAGGGTAGGCAGGGTGCCAAATATCAGAGGGGTATCCAAATAGTGATTTCAAAATTTCACTAACTTCAGCCCCCAAGCCAGCTCTTTTGCCAGCATTCTGCTTATACTGTGAACGTGTTGTACAAGATTTTTGTTTGTTTTCAAGTTTAAAATCGTAATTATTGATTTTCTATTTAAAGCAATAAAATTTTGTAAGACATTTTTTGAGCGTGTCCCTATAGAAACGTGCTGGCCAGCCACGATTTTTAGAACAAGGCAAACCAAACCATCTGGATATTATGGTTTGTGTCTATGATTCTTTAATTGATGATATATGAATGTACATGTATGTGGCAAGTCTCATTAGGATTGAAAGAGGATGAGGAGGGTAGCCAGGCCCCCCAACGGCTCTAGGGTCATATTTTCCTGTACAGAATTGGCTATTTTCGACAGTTCTAGGTCTACTGCTCCGAAACTAGCTCTTGTGCCAGGAAGCCGCTAGTACTGTGATAAATGTATATGTTATATAAAAGCATGTGGCAAGTCCCATCAGGATTGAAAGAGGATGAGATGGGTAGCCAGGGCCCCAAATGTCATGGGGGTGTCAAAAAATTCCATTTTCGATATTTTTCGGTCTCCTACTCCCAAACTAGCTCTTGTGCCAGAAAGCCGCTAGTACTACGACATAGATGTATAGTATATACAAGTATGTGGCAAGTCTCATCAGGATTGAAAGAGGATGAGATGGGTAGCCAGGGCCCCCAATGTCATGGGGGGTGTCAAAAATTCCATTTTCGAGAGTTTTCGGTTTCCTGCTCCCAAACTAGCTCTTGTGCCAGGAAGCCGCTAGTACTACGACATAGATGTAAAGTATATACAAGTATGTGGCAAGTCTCATCAGGATTGAAAGAGGATGAGATGGGTAGCCAGACCCCCCACTATGTCAGAGGGGGGGTGCAAAAAATTATTTTCGATCTTTCTCGGTCTCTTGCTCCCAAACTAGCTCTTGTGCCAGGAAGCCGCTTATACTGCAATAAAGGTATATGATATATGAATGTATGTGGCAAGTCTCATTAGGATTGAAAGAGGATGAGGAGGGTAGCCAGGCCCCCCAACGGCTCTAGGGTCATATTTTCCTGTACAGAATTGGCTATTTTCGACACTTCTAGGTCTACTGCTCCGAAACTAGCTTTTGTGCCAGGAAGCCGCTAGTACTGTGATAAATGTATATGTTATATAAAAGTATGTGGCAAGTCTTATCAGGATTGAAAGAGGATGAGATGGGTAGCCAGGGCCCCCAATGTCATGGTGGGGTGTCAAAAAATTCCATTTTCGATAGTTTTCGGTCTCCTGCTCCCAAACTAGCTCTTGTGCCAGGAAGCCGCTAGTACTACGACATAGATGTATATTATATACAAGTATGTGGCAAGTCTCATCAGGATTGAAAGAGGATGAGATGGGTAGCCAGGGCCCCCAATGTCATGGGGGGTGTCAAAAATTCCATTTTCGATAGTTTTCGGTCTCCTGCTCCCAAACTAGCTCTTGTGCCAGGAAGCCGCTAGTACTACGACATAGATGTATATTATATACAAGTATGTGGCAAGTCTCATCAGGATTGAAAGAGGATGAGATGGGTAGCCAGGGCCCCCAATGTCATGGGGGTGTCAAAATTCCATTTTCGAGAGTTTTCGATTTCCTGCTCCCAAACTAGCTCTTGTGCCAGGAAGCCGCTAGTACTACGACATAGATGTATAGTATATACAAGTATGTGGCAAGTCTCATCAGGATTGAAAGAGGATGAGATGGGCAGCCAGGGCCCCCAATGTCATGGGGGGTGTCAAAAAATTCCATTTTCGATAGTTTTCGGTCTCCTGCTCCCAAACTAGCTCTTGTGCCAGGAAGCCGCTAGTACTACGACATAGATGTATAGTATATACAAGTATGTGGCAAGTCTCATCAGGATTGAAAGAGGATGAGATGGGTAGCCAGACCCCCCCCCACTATGTCAGAGGGGGGTGCAAAAAAATTATTTTCGATCTTTCTCGGTCTCTTGCTCCCAAACTAGCTCTTGTGCCAGAAAGCCGCTTATACTGCAATAAAGGTATATGATATATAAATGTATGTGGCAAGTCTCATTAGGATTGAAAGAGGAGGAGGAGGGTAGCCAGGCCCCCCAACGGCTCTAGGGTCATATTTTCCTGTACAGAATTGGCTATTTTCGACACTTCTAGGTCTACTGCTCCGAAACTAGCTCTTGTGCCAGGAAGCCGCTAGTACTGTGATAAATGTATATGTTATATAAAAGTATGTGGCAAGTCTTATCAGGATTGAAAGAGGATGAGATGGGTAGCCAGGGCCCCCAATGTCATGGGGGTGTCAAAAAATTCCATTTTCGATAGTTTTCGGTCTCCTGCTCCCAAACTAGCTCTTGTGCCAGGAAGCCGCTAGTACTACGACATAGATGTATATTATATACAAGTATGTGGCAAGTCTCATCAGGATTGAAAGAGGATGAGATGGGTAGCCAGGGCCCCCAATGTCATGGGGGGTGTCAAAAATTCCATTTTCGATAGTTTTCGGTCTCCTGCTCCCAAACTAGCTCTTGTGCCAGGAAGCCGCTAGTACTACGACATAGATGTATATTATATACAAGTATGTGGCAAGTCTCATCAGGATTGAAAGAGGATGAGATGGGTAGCCAGGGCCCCCAATGTCATGGGGGGTGTCAAAAATTCCATTTTCGAGAGTTTTCGATTTCCTGCTCCCAAACTAGCTCTTGTGCCAGGAAGCCGCTAGTACTACGACATAGATGTATAGTATATACAAGTATGTGGCAAGTCTCATCAGGATTGAAAGAGGATGAGATGGGCAGCCAGGGCCCCCAAGTATGTGGCAAGTCTCATCAGGATTGAAAGAGGATGAGATGGGCAGCCAGGGCCCCCAAGTATGTGGCAAGTCTCATCAGGATTGAAAGAGGATGAGATGGGTAGCCAGGGCCCCCAATGTCATGGGGGTGTCAAAATTCCATTTTCGAGAGTTTTCGATTTCCTGCTCCCAAACTAGCTCTTGTGCCAGGAAGCCGCTAGTACTACGACATAGATGTATAGTATATACAAGTATGTGGCAAGTCTCATCAGGATTGAAAGAGGATGAGATGGGCAGCCAGGGCCCCCAATGTCATGGGGGTGTCAAAAAATTCCATTTTCGATAGTTTTCGGTCTCCTGCTCCCAAACTAGCTCTTGTGCCAGGAAGCCGCTAGTACTACGACATAGATGTATAGTATATACAAGTATGTGGCAAGTCTCATCAGGATTGAAAGAGGATGAGATGGGTAGCCAGGGCCCCCAATGTCATGGGGGTGTCAAAAATTCCATTTTCGAGAGTTTTCGATTTCCTGCTCCCAAACTAGCTCTTGTGCCAGGAAGCCGCTAGTACTACGACATAGATGTATAGTATATACAAGTATGTGGCAAGTCTCATCAGGATTGAAAGAGGATGAGATGGGCAGCCAGGGCCCCCAATGCCATGGGGGGTGTCAAAAAATTCCATTTTCGATAGTTTTCCGTCTCCTGCTCCCAAACTAGCTCTTGTGCCAGGAAGCCGCTAGTACTACGACATAGATGTATAGTATATACAAGTATGTGGCAAGTCTCATCAGGATTGAAAGAGGATGAGATGGGTAGCCAGGGCCCCCAATGTCATTGGGGGTGTCAAAAATTCCATTTTCGAGAGTTTTCGGTTTCCTGCTCCCAAACTAGCTCTTGTGCCAGGAAGCCTCTAGTACTACGACATAGATGTATAGTATATACAAGTATGTGGCAAGTCTCATCAGGATTGAAAGAGGATGAGATGGGTAGCCAGGGCCCCCAATGTCATGGGGGGTGTCAAAAATTCCATTTTCGAGAGTTTTCGGTTTCCTGCTCCCAAACTAGCTCTTGTGCCAGCAAGCCGCTAGTACTACGACATAGATGTATAGTATATACAAGTATGTGGCAAGTCTCATCAGGATTGAATGAGGATGAGATGGGTAGCCAGACCCCCCCCCCCCCCCACTATGTCAGAGGGGGGTGCAAAAAAATTATTTTCGATCTTTCTCGGTCTCTTGCTCCCAAACTAGCTCTTGTGCCAGAAAGCCGCTTATACTGCAATAAAGGTATATGATATATAAATGTATGTGGCAAGTCTCATTAGGATTGAAAGAGGATGAGGAGGGTAGCCAGGCCCCCAACGGCTCTAGGGTCATATTTTCCTGTACAGAATTGGCTATTTTCGACACTTCTAGGTCTACTGCTCCGAAACTAGCTCTTGTGCCAGGAAGCCGCTAGTACTGTGATAAATGTATATGTTATATAAAAGCATGTGGCAAGTCCCATCAGGATTGAAAGAGGATGAGATGGGTAGCCAGGGCCCCAAATGTCATGGGGGGTGTCAAAAAATTCCATTTTCGATATTTTTCGGTCTCCTACTCCCAAACTAGCTCTTGTGCCAGGAAGCCGCTAGTACTACGACATAGATGTATAGTATATACAAGTATGTGGCAAGTCTCATCAGGATTGAAAGAGGATGAGATGGGTAGCCAGGGCCCCCAATGTCATGGGGGGTGTCAAAAATTCCATTTTCGAGAGTTTTCGGTTTCCTGCTCCCAAACTAGCTCTTGTGCCAGGAAGCCGCTAGTACTACGACATAGATGTATAGTATATACAAGTATGTGGCAAGTCTCATCGGGATTGAAAGAGGATGAGATGGGTAGCCAGACCCCCCACTATGTCAGAGGGGGGGTGCAAAAAAATTATTTTCGATCTTTCTCGGTCTCTTGCTCCCAAACTAGCTCTTGTGCCAGGAAGCCGCTTATACTGCAATAAAGGTATATGATATATGAATGTATGTGGCAAGTCTCATTAGGATTGAAAGAGGATGAGGAGGGTAGCCAGGCCCCCCAACGGCTCTAGGGTCATATTTTCCTGTACAGAATTGGCTATTTTCGACACTTCTAGGTCTACTGCTCCGAAACTAGCTCTTGTGCCAGGAAGCCGCTAGTACTGTGATAAATGTATATGTTATATAAAAGTATGTGGCAAGTCTTATCAGGATTGAAAGAGGATGAGATGGGTAGCCAGGGCCCCCAATGTCATGGGGGGGTGTCAAAAAATTCCATTTTCGATAGTTTTCGGTCTCCTTCTCCCAAACTAGCTCTTGTGCCAGGAAGCCAATAGTACTACGACATAGATATATATTATATACAAGTATGTGGCAAGTCACATCAGGATTGAAAGAGGATGAGATGGGTAGCCAGGGCCCCCAATGTCATGGGGGGTGTCAAAAATTCCATTTTCGATAGTTTTCGGTCTCCTGCTCCCAAACTAGCTCTTGTGCCAGGAAGCCGCTAGTACTACGACATAGATGTATATTATATACAAGTATGTGGCAAGTCTCATCAGGATTGAAAGAGGATGAGATGGGTAGCCAGGGCCCCCAATGTCATGGGGGTGTCAAAAATTCCATTTTCGAGAGTTTTCGATTTCCTGCTCCCAAACTAGCTCTTGTGCCAGGAAGCCGCTAGTACTACGACATAGATGTATAGTATATACAAGTATGTGGAAAGTCTCATCAGGATTGAAAGAGGATGAGATGGGCAGCCAGGGCCCCCAATGTCATGGGGGTGTCAAAAAATTCCATTTTCGATAGTTTTCGGTCTCCTGCTCCCAAACTAGCTCTTGTGCCAGGAAGCCGCTAGTACTACGACATAGATGTATAGTATATACAAGTATGTGGCAAGTCTCATCAGGATTGAAAGAGGATGAGATGGGTAGCCAGGGCCCCCAATGTCATTGGGGGTGTCAAAAATTCCATTTTCGAGAGTTTTCGGTTTCCTGCTCCCAAACTAGCTCTTGTGCCAGGAAGCCTCTAGTGCTACGACATAGATGTATAGTATATACAAGTATGTGGCAAGTCTCATCAGGATTGAAAGAGGATGAGATGGGTAGCCAGGGCCCCCAATGTCATGGGGGGTGTCAAAAATTCCATTTTCGAGAGTTTTCGGTTTCCTGCTCCCAAACTAGCTCTTGTGCCAGCAAGCCGCTAGTACTACGACATAGATGTATAGTATATACAAGTATGTGGCAAGTCTCATCAGGATTGAAAGAGGATGAGATGGGTAGCCAGACCCCCCCACTATGTCAGAGGGGGGTGCAAAAAATTATTTTCGATCTTTCTCGGTCTCTTGCTCCCAAACTAGCTCTTGTGCCAGAAAGCCGCTTATACTGCAATAAAGGTATATGATATATAAATGTATGTGGCAAGTCTCATTAGGATTGAAAGAGGAGGAGGAGGGTAGCCAGGCCCCCCAACGGCTCTAGGGTCATATTTTCCTGTACAGAATTGGCTATTTTCGACACTTCTAGGTCTACTGCTCCGAAACTAGCTCTTGTGCCAGGAAGCCGCTAGTACTGTGATAAATGTATATGTTATATAAAAGTATGTGGCAAGTCTTATCAGGATTGAAAGAGGATGAGATGGGTAGCCAGGGCCCCCAATGTCATGGGGGGTGTCAAAAAATTCCATTTTCGATAGTTTTCGGTCTCCTGCTCCCAAACTAGCTCTTGTGCCAGGAAGCCGCTAGTACTACGACATAGATGTATATTATATACAAGTATGTGGCAAGTCTCATTAGGATTGAAAGAGGATGAGATGGGTAGCCAGGGCCCCCAATGTCATGGGGGGTGTCAAAAATTCCATTTTCGATAGTTTTCGGTCTCCTGCTCCCAAACTAGCTCTTGTGCCAGGAAGCCGCTAGTACTACGACATAGATGTATAGTATATACAAGTATGTGGCAAGTCTCATCAGGATTGAAAGAGGATGAGATGGGTAGCCAGGGCCCCCAATGTCATTGGGGGTGTCAAAAATTCCATTTTCGAGAGTTTTCGGTTTCCTGCTCCCAAACTAGCTCTTGTGCCAGGAAGCCTCTAGTACTACGACATAGATGTATAGTATATACAAGTATGTGGCAAGTCTCATCAGGATTGAAAGAGGATGAGATGGGTAGCCAGGGCCCCCAATGTCATGGGGGATGTCAAAAATTCCATTTTCGAGAGTTTTCGGTTTCCTGCTCCCAAACTAGCTCTTGTGCCAGCAAGCCGCTAGTACTACGACATAGATGTATAGTATATACAAGTATGTGGCAAGTCTCATCAGGATTGAAAGAGGATGAGATGGGTAGCCAGACCCCCCCACTATGTCAGAGGGGGGTGCAAAAAAATTATTTTCGATCTTTCTCGGTCTCTTGCTCCCAAACTAGCTCTTGTGCCAGAAAGCCGCTTATACTGCAATAAAGGTATATGATATATAAATGTATGTGGCAAGTCTCATTAGGATTGAAAGAGGATGAGGAGGGTAGCCAGGCCCCCCAACGGCTCTAGGGTCATATTTTCCTGTACAGGATTGGCTATTTTCGACACTTCTAGGTCTACTGCTCCGAAACTAGCTCTTGTGCCAGGAAGCCGCTAGTACTGTGATAAATGTATATGTTATATAAAAGCATGTGGCAAGTCCCATCAGGATTGAAAGAGGATGAGATGGGTAGCCAGGGCCCCAAATGTCATGGGGGGTGTCAAAAAATTCCATTTTCGATATTTTTCGGTCTCCTACTCCCAAACTAGCTCTTGTGCCAGGAAGCCGCTAGTACTACGACATAGATGTATAGTATATACAAGTATGTGGCAAGTCTCATCAGGATTGAAAGAGGATGAGATGGGTAGCCAGGGCCCCCAATGTCATGGGGGTGTCAAAAATTCCATTTTCTAGAGTTTTTGGTTTCCTGCTCCCAAACTAGCTCTTGTGCCAGGAAGCCGCTAGTACTACGACATAGATGTATAGTATATACAAGTATGTGGCAAGTCTCATCAGGATTGAAAGAGGATGAGATGGGTAGCCAGACCCCCCACTATGTCAGAGGGGGGATGCAAAAAAATTATTTTCGATCTTTCTCGGTCTCTTGCTCCCAAACTAGCTCTTGTGCCAGGAAGCCGCTTATACTGCAATAAAGGTATATGATATATGAATGTATGTGGCAAGTCTCATTAGGATTGAAAGAGGATGAGGAGGGTAGCCAGGCCCCCCAACGGCTCTAGGGTCATATTTTCCTGTACAGAATTGGCTATTTTCGACACTTCTAGGTCTACTGCTCCGAAACTAGCTCTTGTGCCAGGAAGCCGCTAGTACTGTGATAAATGTATATGTTATATAAAAGTATGTGGCAAGTCTTATCAGGATTGAAAGAGGATGAGATGGGTAGCCAGGGCCCCCAATGTCATGGGGGGGTGTCAAAAAATTCCATTTTCGATAGTTTTCGGTCTCCTGCTCCCAAACTAGCTCTTGTGCCAGGAAGCCGCTAACACTACGACATAGATGTATATTATATACAAGTATGTGGCAAGTCTCATCAGGATTGAAAGAGGATGAGATGGGTAGCCAGGGCCCCCAATGTCATGGGGGGTGTCAAAAATTCCATTTTCGATAGTTTTCGGTCTCCTGCTCCCAAACTAGCTCTTGTGCCAGGAAGCCGCTAGTACTACGACATAGATGTATATTATATACAAGTATGTGGCAAGTCTCATCAGGATTGAAAGAGGATGAGATGGGTAGCCAGGGCCCCTAATGTCATGGGGGTGTCAAAAATTCCATTTTCGAGAGTTTTCGATTTCCTGCTCCCAAACTAGCTCTTGTGCCAGGAAGCCACTAGTACTACGACATAGATGTATAGTATATACAAGTATGTGGCAAGTCTCATCAGGATTGAAAGAGGATGAGATGGGCAGCCAGGGCCCCCAATGTCATGGGGGGTGTCAAAAAATTCCATTTTCGATAGTTTTCGGTCTCCTACTCCCAAACTAGCTCTTGTGCCAGGAAGCCGCTAGTACTACGACATAGATGTATAGTATATACAAGTATGTGGCAAGTCTCATCAGGATTGAAAGAGGATGAGATGGGTAGCCAGGGCCCCCAATGTCATGGGGGTGTCAAAAATTCCATTTTCGAGAGTTTTCGGTTTCCTGCTCCCAAACTAGCTCTTGTGCCAGGAAGCCGCTAGTACTACGACATAGATGTATAGTATATACAAGTATGCGGCAAGTCTCATCAGGATTGAAAGAGGATGAGATGGGTAGCCAGGGCCCCCAATGTCATTGGGGGTGTCAAAAATTCCATTTTCGAGAGTTTTCGGTTTCCTGCTCCCAAACTAGCTCTTGTGCCAGGAAGCCTCTAGTACTACGACATAGATGTATAGTATATACAAGTATGTGGCAAGTCTCATCAGGATTGAAAGAGGATGAGATGGGTAGCCAGGGCCCCCAATGTCATGGTGGGTGTCAAAAATTCCATTTTCGAGAGTTTTCGGTTTCCTGCTCCCAAACTAGCTCTTGTGCCAGGAAGCCGCTAGTACTACGACATAGATGTATAGTATATACAAGTATGTGGCAAGTCTCATCAGGATTGAAAGAGGATGAGATGGGTAGCCAGACCCCCCCCCACTATGTCAGAGGGGGGTGCAAAAAAATTATTTTCGATCTTTCTCGGTCTCTTGCTCCCAAACTAGCTCTTGTGCCAGAAAGCCGCTTATACTGCAATAAAGGTATATGATATATAAATGTATGTGGCAAGTCTCATTAGGATTGAAAGAGGATGAGGAGGGTAGCCAGGCCCCCCAACGGCTCTAGGGTCATATTTTCCTGTACAGAATTGGCTATTTTCGACACTTCTAGGTCTACTGCTCCGAAACTAGCTCTTGTGCCAGGAAGCCGCTAGTACTGTGATAATTGTATATGTTATATAAAAGTATGTGGCAAGTCTTATCAGGATTGAAAGAGGATGAGATGGGTAGCCAGGGCCCCCAATGTCATGGGGGGTGTCAAAAAATTCCATTTTCGATAGTTTTCGGTCTCCTGCTCCCAAACTAGCTCTTGTGCCAGGAAGCCGCTAGTACTACGACATAGATGTATAGTATATAAAGTATGTGGCAAGTCTCATCAGGATTGAAAGAGGATGAGATGGGTAGCCAGGGCCCCCAATGTCATGGGGGGTGTCAAAAATTCCATTTTCGATAGTTTTCGGTCTCGTGCTCCCAAACTAGCTCTTGTGCCAGGAAGCCGCTAGTACTACGACATAGATGTATATTATATACAAGTATGTGGCAAGTCTCATCAGGATTGAAAGAGGATGAGATGGGTAGCCAGGGCCCCCAATGTCATGGGGGTGTCAAAAATTCCATTTTCGAGAGTTTTCGATTTCCTGCTCCCAAACTAGCTCTTGTGCCAGGAAGCCGCTAGTACTACGACATAGATGTATAGTATATACAAGTATGTGGCAAGTCTCATCAGGATTGAAAGAGGATGAGATGGGCAGCCAGGGCCCCCAATGTCATGGGGGTGTCAAAAAATTCCATTTTCGATAGTTTTCGGTCTCCTGCTCCCAAACTAGCTCTTGTGCCAGGAAGCCGCTAATACTACGACATAGATGTATAGTATATACAAGTATGTGGCAAGTCTCATCAGGATTGAAAGAGGATGAGATGGGTAGGTAGGGCCCCCAATGTCATTGGGGGTGTCAAAAATTCCATTTTCGAGAGTTTTCGGTTTCCTGCTCCCAAACTAGCTCTTGTGCCAGGAAGCCTCTAGTACTACGACATAGATGTATAGTATATACAAGTATGTGGCAAGTCTCATCAGGATTGAAAGAGGATGAGAAGGGTAGCCAGGGCCCCCAATGTCATGGGGGGTGTCAAAAATTCCATTTTCGAGAGTTTTCGGTTTCCTGCTCCCAAACTAGCTCTTGTGCCAGCAAGCCGCTAGTACTACGACATAGATGTATAGTATATACAAGTATGTGGCAAGTCTCATCAGGATTGAAAGAGGATGAGATGGGTAGCCAGACCCCCCCCCACTATGTCAGAGGGGGGTGCAAAAAATTATTTTCGATCTTTCTCGGTCTCTTGCTCCCAAACTAGCTCTTGTGCCAGAAAGCCGCTTATACTGCAATAAAGGTATATGATATATAAATGTATGTGGCAAGTCTCATTAGGATTGAAAGAGGATGAGGAGGGTAGCCAGGCCCCCCAACGGCTCTAGGGTCATATTTTCCTGTACAGAATTGGCTATTTTCGACACTTCTAGGTCTACTGCTCCGAAACTAGCTCTTGTGCCAGGAAACCGCTAGTACTGTGATAAATGTATATGCTATATAAAAGTATGTGGCAAGTCTTATCACGATTGAAAGAGGATGAGATGGGTAGCCAGGGCCCCCAATGTCATGGGGAGTGTCAAAAAATTCCATTTTCGATAGTTTTCGGTCTCCTGCTCCCAAACTAGCTCTTGTGCCAGGAAGCCGC
Organism: Rugalucina vietnamica; assembly: GCA_964017185.1. Taxonomy (NCBI): domain Eukaryota; kingdom Metazoa; phylum Mollusca; class Bivalvia; order Lucinida; family Lucinidae; genus Rugalucina; species Rugalucina vietnamica. The sequence goes on from OZ024873.1 coordinate 28,625,541, forward strand.
TAGTACTACGACATAGATGTATAGTATATACAAGTATGTGGCAAGTCTCATCAGGACTGAAAGAGGATGAGATGGGTAGCCAGGGCCCCCAATGTCATGGTGGGTGTCAAAAATTCCATTTTCGTTAGTTTTCGGTCTCCTGCTCCCAAACTAGCTCTTGTGCCAGGAAGCCGCTAGTACTACGACATAGATGTATATTATATACAAGTATGTGGCAAGTCTCATCAGGATTGAAAGAGGATGAGATGGGTAGCCAGGGCCCCCAAAGTCATGGGGGTGTCAAAAATTCCATTTTCGAGAGTTTTCGATTTCCTGCTCCCAAACTAGCTCTTGTGCCAGGAAGCCGCTTGTACTACGACATAGATGTATAGTATATACAAGTATGTGGCAAGTCTCATCAGGATTGAAAGAGGATGAGATGGGTAGCCAGACCCCCATCTATGTCAGAGGGGGGTGCAAAAAATTATTTTCGATCTTTCTCGGTCTCTTGCTCCCAAACTAGCTCTTGTGCCAGGAAGCCGCTTATACTGCAATAAAGGTATATGATATATGAATGTATGTGGCAAGTCTCATTAGGATTGAAAGAGGATGAGGAGGGTAGCCAGGCCCCCCAACGGCTCTACGGTCATGTGGGTGTCAAAAAAAAATCCATTTTCGATAGTTTTCGGTCTCCTGCTCCCAAACTAGCTTTTGTGCCAGGAAGCCGCTAGTACATAGTTGGGGGTCTGGCTACCCATCTCATCCTCTTTCAATCCTGATGAGACTTGCCACATACTTGTATATACTATACATCTATGTCGTAGTACTAGCGGCTTCCTGGCACAAGAGCTTGTTTGGGAACAGGAAACCGAAAACTCTCGAAAATGGAATTTATGACACCCCCCATGACATTGGGGTCCCTGGCTACCCATCTCATCCTCTTTCAATCCTGATGAGACTTGCCACATACTTGTATATACTATACATCTATGTCGTAGTACTAGCGGCTTCCTGGCACAGTAGCTAGTTTCGGAGCAGGAAACCGAAAACTCTCGAAAATGGAATTTTTGACACCCCCATGACATTGGGAGCCCTGGGTACCCATCTCATCCTCTTTCAATCCTGATGAGACTTACCACATACTTGTATATACTATACATCTATGTCGTAGTACTAGCGGCTTCCTGGCACAAGAGCTAGTTTGGGAGCAGGAGACCGAAAACTATCGAAAACGGAATTTTTTACACCCCCATGACATTGCGGGCACTAGCACAAGAGCTAGTTTGGGAGCAGGAGACCGAAAACTATCGAAAACGGAATAATTTACACCCCCATGACATTGCGGGCACTGGCTACCCATCTCATCCTCTTTCAATCCTGATGAGACTTGCCACATACTTTTATATAACATATACATTTATCACAGTACTAGCGGCTTCCTGGCACAAGAGCTAGTTTCGGAGCAATAGAGTTGCCACATACATTCATATATCATATACCTTTATTGCAGTATAAGCGGCTTCCTGGCACAAGAGCTAGTTTGGGAGCAATAGACCGAGAAAGATCGAAAATAATTTTTCGCACCCCCCTCTGACATAGTGGGGGGGGGGTCTGGCTACCCATCTCATCCTCTTTCAATCCTGATGAGACTTGCCACATACTTGTATATACTATACATCTATGTCGTAGTACTAGCGGCTTCCTGGCACAAGAGCTAGTTTGGGAGCAGGAAACCGAAAACTATCGAAAATGGAATTTTTGACACCCCCATGATATTGGGGGCCCTGGCTACCCATCTCATCCTCTTTCAATCCTGATGAGACTTGCCACATACATTTATATAACATATACATTTATCACAGTACTAGCGGCGTCCTGGCACAAGAGCTAGTTTCGGAGCAGTAGACCTAGAAGTGTCGAAAATAGCCAATTCTGTACAGGAAAATATGACCCTAGAGCCGTTGGGGGGCCTGGATACCCTCCTCATCCTCTTTCAATCCTTATGAGACTTGCCACATACATTCATATATTATATACCTTTATTGCAGTATCAACGGCTTCCTGGCACAAGAGCTAGTTTGGGAGCAAGAGACCGAGAAAGATCGAAAATAATTTTTCGCACCCCCCTCTGACATAGTGGGGGGTCTGGCTACCCATCTCATCCTCTTTCAATCCTGATGAGACTTGCCACATACTTGTATATACTATACATCTATGTCGTAGTACTAGCGGCTTCCTGGCACAAGAGCTAGTTTGGGAGCAGGAGACCGAAAAATATCGAAAATGGAATTTTTTGACACCCCCATGACATTTGGGGCCCTGGCTACCCATCTCATCCTCTTTCAATCCTGATGAGACTTGCCACATACTTGTATATACTATACATCTATGTCGTAGTACTAGCGGCTTCCTGGCACAAGAGCTAGTTTGGGAGCAGGAGACCGAAAACTATCGAAAATGGAATTTTTTGACACCCCCCATGACATTTGGTGCCCTGGCTACCCATCTCATCCTCTTTCAATCCTGATGGGACTTGCCACATACTTTTATATAAGATATACATTTATCACAGTACTAGCGGCTTCCTGGCACAAGAGCTAGTTTCGGAGCAGTAGACCTAGAAGTGTCGAAAATAGCCAATTCTGTACAGGAAAATATGACCCTAGAGCCGTTGGGGGGCCTGGCTACCCTCCTCATCCTCTTTCAATCCTAATGAGACTTGCCACATACATTCATATATCATATACCTTTATTGCAGTATAAGCGGCTTCCTGGCACAAGAGCTAGTTTGGGAGCAAGAGACCGAGAAAGATCGAAAATATTTTTTTTGCACCCCCCTCTGACATAGTGGGGGGTCTGGCTACCCATCTCATCCTCTTTCAATCCTGATGAGACTTGCCACATACTTGTATATACTATACATCTATGTCGTAGTACTAGCGGCTTCCTGGCACAGTAGCTAGTTTCGGAGCAGGTAACCGAAAACTCTCGAAAATGGAATTTTTGACACCCCCATGACATTGGGAGCCCTGGGTACCCATCTCATCCTCTTTCAATCCTGATGAGACTTACCACATACTTGTATATACTATACATCTATGTCGTAGTACTAGCGGCTTCCTGGCACAAGAGCTAGTTTGGGAGCAGGAGACCGAAAACTATCGAAAACGGAATTTTTTACACCCCCATGACATTGCGGGCACTAGCACAAGAGCTAGTTTGGGAGCAGGAGACCGAAAACTATCGAAAACGGAATAATTTACACCCCCATGACATTGCGGGCACTGGCTACCCATCTCATCCTCTTTCAATCCTGATGAGACTTGCCACATACTTTTATATAACATATACATTTATCACAGTACTAGCGGCTTCCTGGCACAAGAGCTAGTTTCGGAGCAATAGAGTTGCCACATACATTCATATATCATATACCTTTATTGCAGTATAAGCGGCTTCCTGGCACAAGAGCTAGTTTGGGAGCAATAGACCGAGAAAGATCGAAAATAATTTTTTGCACCCCCCTCTGACATAGTGGGGGGGGGGTCTGGCTACCCATCTCATCCTCTTTCAATCCTGATGAGACTTGCCACATACTTGTATATACTATACATCTATGTCGTAGTACTAGCGGCTTCCTGGCACAAGAGCTAGTTTGGGAGCAGGAAACCGAAAACTATCGAAAATGGAATTTTTGACACCCCCATGATATTGGGGGCCCTGTCTACCCATCCTATCCTCTTTCAATCCTGATGAGACTTGCCACATACATTTATATAACATATACATTTATCACAGTACTAGCGGCGTCCTGGCACAAGAGCTAGTTTCGGAGCAGTAGACCTAGAAGTGTCGAAAATAGCCAATTCTGTACAGGAAAATATGACCCTAGAGCCGTTGGGGGGCCTGGATACCCTCCTCATCCTCTTTCAATCCTTATGAGACTTGCCACATACATTCATATATTATATACCTTCATTGCAGTATCAGCGGCTTCCTGGCACAAGAGCTAGTTTGGGAGCAAGAGACCGAGAAAGATCGAAAATAATTTTTTGCACCCCCCTCTGACATAGTGGGGGGTCTGGCTACCCATCTCATCCTCTTTCAATCCTGATGAGACTTGCCACATACTTGTATATACTATACATCTATGTCGTAGTACTAGCGGCTTCCTGGCACAAGAGCTAGTTTGGGAGCAGGAGACCGAAAAATATCGAAAATGGAATTTTTTGACACCCCCATGACATTTGGGGCCCTGGCTACCCATCTCATCCTCTTTCAATCCTGATGAGACTTGCCACATACTTGTATATACTATACATCTATGTCGTAGTACTAGCGGCTTCCTGGCACAAGAGCTAGTTTGGGAGCAGGAGACCGAAAACTATCGAAAATGGAATTTTTTGACACCCCCCATGACATTTGGTGCCCTGGCTACCCATCTCATCCTCTTTCAATCCTGATGGGACTTGCCACATACTTTTATATAAGATATACATTTATCACAGTACTAGCGGCTTCCTGGCACAAGAGCTAGTTTCGGAGCAGTAGACCTAGAAGTGTCGAAAATAGCCAATTCTGTACAGGAAAATATGACCCTAGAGCCGTTGGGGGGCCTGGCTACCCTCCTCATCCTCTTTCAATCCTAATGAGACTTGCCACATACATTCATATATCATATACCTTTATTGCAGTATAAGCGGCTTCCTGGCACAAGAGCTAGTTTGGGAGCAAGAGACCGAGAAAGATCGAAAATATTTTTTTTTGCACCCCCCTCTGACATAGTGGGGGGTCTGGCTACCCATCTCATCCTCTTTCAATCCTGATGAGACTTGCCACATACTTGTATATACTATACATCTATGTCGTAGTACTAGCGGCTTCCTGGCACAAGAGCTAGTTTGGGAGCAGGAAACCGAAAACTCTCGAAAATGGAATTTTTGACACCCCCCATGACATTGGGGGCCCTGGCTAACCATCTCATCCTCTTTCAATCCTGATGAGACTTGCCACATACTTGTATATACTATACATCTATGTCGTAGTACTAGCGGCTTCCTGGCACAAGAGCTAGTTTGGGAGCAGGAAACCGAAAACTCTCGAAAATGGAATTTTTGACACTCCCCATGACATTGGGGGCCCTGGCTACCCATCTCATCCTATTTCAATCCTAATGAGACTTGCCACATACTTGTATATACTATACATCTATGTCGTAGTACTAGCGGCTTCCTGGCACAAGAGCTAGTTTGGGAGCAGGAGACCGAAAAATATCGAAAATGGAATTTTTTGACACCCCCATGACATTTGGGGCCCTGGCTACCCATCTCATCCTCTTTCAATCCTGATGGGACTTGCCACATACTTTTATATAACATATACATTTATCACAGTACTAGCGGCTTCCTGGCACAAGAGCTAGTTTCGGAGCAGTAGACCTAGAAGTGTCGAAAATAGCCAATTCTGTACAGGAAAATATGAACCTAGAGCCGTTGGGGGGCCTGGCTACCCTCCTCATCCTCTTTCAATCCTAATGAGACTTGCCACATACATTCATATATCATATACCTTTATTGCAGTATAAGCGGCTTCCTGGCACAAGAGCTAGTTTGGGAGCAAGAGACCGAGAAAGATCGAAAATAATTTTGCACCCCCCTCTGACATAGTGGGGGGTCTGGCTACCCATCTCATCCTCTTTCAATCCTGATGAGACTTGCCACATACTTGTATATACTATACATTTATGTCGTAGTACTAGCGGCTTCCTGGCACAAGAGCTAGTTTGGGAGCAGGAAACCGAAAACTCTCGAAATTGGAATTTTTGACACCCCCCATGATATTGGGGGCCCTGGCTACCCATCTCATCCTCTTTCAATCCTAATGAGACTTGCCACATACTTGTATATACTATACATCTATGTCGTAGTACTAGCGGCTTCCTGGCACAAGAGCTAGTTTGGGAGCAGGAAACCGAAAACTCTCGAAAATGGAATTTTTGACACCCCCCATGACATTGGGGGCCCTGGCTACCCATCTCAACCTCTTTCAATCCTAATGAGACTTGCCACATACTTGTATATACTATACATCTATGTCGTAGTACTAGCGGCTTCCTGGCACAAGAGCTAGTTTGGGAGCAGGAAACCGAAAACTCTCGAAAATGGAATTTTTGACACCCCCCATGACATTGGGGGCCCTGGCTACCCATCTCATCCTCTTTCAATCCTGATGAGACTTGCCACATACTTGTATATACTATACATCTATGTCGTAGTACTAGCGGCTTCCTGGCACAAGAGCTAGTTTGGGAGCAGGAGACCGAAAAATATCGAAAATGGAATTTTTTGACACCCCCCATGACATTTGGGGCCCTGGCTACCCATCTCATCCTCTTTCAATCCTGATGGGACTTGCCACATACTTTTATATAACATATACATTTATCACAGTACTAGCGGCTTCCTGGCACAAGAGCTAGTTTCGGAGCAGTAGACCTAGAAGTGTCGAAAATAGCCAATTCTGTACAGGAAAATATGACCCTAGAGCCGTTGGGGGGCCTGGCTACCCTCCTCATCCTCTTTCAATCCTAATGAGACTTGCCACATACATTCATATATCATATACCTTTATTGCAGTATAAGCGGCTTCCTGGCACAAGAGCTAGTTTGGGAGCAAGAGACCGAGAAAGATCGAAAATAATTTTTTTGCACCCCCCTCTGACATAGTGGGGGGTCTGGCTACCCATCTCATCCTCTTTCAATCCTGATGAGACTTGCCACATACTTATATATACTATACATCTATGTCGTAGTACTAGCGGCTTCCTGGCACAAGAGCTAGTTTGGGAGCAGGAAACCGAAAACTCTCGAAAATGGAATTTTTGACACCCCCCATGACATTGGGGGCCCTGGCTACCCATCTCATCCTCTTTCAATCCTGATGAGACTTGCCACATACTTGTATATACTATACATCTATGTCGTAGTACTAGCGGCTTCCTGGCACAAGAGCTAGTTTGGGAGCAGGAAACCGAAAACTCTCGAAAATGGAATTTTTGACACCCCCCATGACATTGGGGGCCATGGCTACCCATCTCATCCTCTTTCAATCCTGATGAGACTTGCCACATACTTTTATATAACATATACATTTATCCAGTACTAGCGGCTTCCTGGCACAAGAGCTAGTTTCGGAGCAGTAGACCTAGAAGTGTCGAAAATAGCCAATTCTGTACAGGAAAATATGACCCTAGAGCCGTTGGGGGCCCTGGCTACCCTCCTAATCCTCTTTCAATCCTAATGAGACTTGCCACATACATTCATATATCATATACCTTTATTGCAGTATAAGCGGCTTCCTGGCACAAGAGCTAGTTTGGGAGCAAGAGACCGAGAAAGATCGAAAATAATTTTTTTGCACCCCCCTCTGACATAGTGGGGGGTCTGGCTACCCATCTCATCCTCTTTCAATCCTGATGAGACTTGCCACATACTTGTATATACTATACATCTATGTCGTAGTACTAGCGGCTTCCTGGCACAAGAGCTAGTTTGGGAGCAGGAGACCGAAAAATATCGAAAATGGAATTTTTTGACACCCCCCATGACATTTGGGGCCCTGGCTACCCATCTCATCCTCTTTCAATCCTGATGGGACTTGCCACATACTTCTATATAACATATACATTTATCACAGTACTAGCGGCTTCCTGGCACAAGAGCTAGTTTCGGAGCAGTAGACCTAGAAGTGTCGAAAATAGCCAATTCTGTACAGGAAAATATGACCCTAGAGCCGTTGGGGGGCCTGGCTACCCTCCTCATCCTCTTTCAATCCTAATGAGACTTGCCACATACATTCATATATCATATACCTTTATTGCAGTATAAGCGGCTTCCTGGCACAAGAGCTAGTTTGGGAGCAAGAGACCGAGAAAGATCGAAAATAATTTTTTTGCACCCCCCTCTGACATAGTGGGGGGTCTGGCTACCCATCTCATCCTCTTTCAATCCTGATGAGACTTGCCACATACTTGTATATACTATACATCTATGTCGTAGTACTAGCGGCTTCCTGGCACAAGAGCTAGTTTGGGAGCAGGAAACCGAAAACTCTCGAAAATGGAATTTTTGACACCCCCCATGACATTGGGGGCCCTGGCTACCCATCTCATCCTCTTTCAATCCTGATGAGACTTGCCACATACTTGTATATACTATACATCTATGTCGTAGTATTAGCGGCTTCCTGGCACAAGAGCTAGTTTGGGAGCAGGAAACCGAAAACTCTCGAAAATGGAATTTTTGACACCCCCCATGACATTGGGGGCCCTGGCTACCCATCTCATCCTCTTTCAATCCTGATGAGACTTGCCACATACTTGTATATTCTATACATCTATGTCGTAGTACTAGCGGCTTCCTGGCACAAGAGCTAGTTTGGGAGCAGGAGACCGAAAAGTATCGAAAATGGAATTTTTTGACACCCCCCATGACATTTGGGGCCCTGGCTACCCATCTCATCCTCTTTCAATCCTGATGGGACTTGCCATATACTTCTATATAACATATACATTTATCACAGTACTAGCGGTTTCCTGGCACAAGAGCTAGTTTCGGAGCAGTAGACCTAGAAGTGTCGAAAATAGCCAATTCTGTACAGGAAAATATGACCCTAGAGCCGTTGGGGGGCCTGGCTACCCTCCTCATCCTCTTTCAATCCTAATGAGACTTGCCACATACATTCGTATATCATATACCTTTATTGCAGTATAAGCGGCTTCCTGGCACAAGAGCTAGTTTGGGAGCAAGAGACCGAGAAAGATCGAAAATAATTTTTTGCACCCCCCTCTGACATAGTGGGGGGTCTGGCTACCCATCTCATCCTCTTTCAATCCTGATGAGACTTGCCACATACTTGTATATACTATACATCTATGTCGTAGTACTAGCGGCTTCCTGGCACAAGAGCTAGTTTGGGAGCAGGAAACCGAAAACTCTCGAAAATGGAATTTTTGACACCCCCCATGACATTGGGGGCCCTGGCTACCCATCTCATCCTCTTTCAATCCTGATGAGACCTGCCACATACTTGTATATATTATACATCTATGTCGTAGTACTAGCGGCTTCCTGGTACAAGAGCTAGTTTGGGAGCAGGAAACCGAAAACTCTCGAAAATGGAATTTTTGACATTGGGGGCCCTGGCTACCCATCTCATCCTCTTTCAATCCTGATGAGACTTGCCACATACTTGTATATACTATACATCTATGTCGTAGTACTAGCGGCTTCCTGGCACAAGAGCTAGTTTGGGAGCAGGAGACCGAAAAATATCGAAAATGGAATTTTTTGACACCCCCCATGACATTTGGGGCCCTGGCTACCCATCTCATCCTCTTTCAATCCTTATGGGACTTGCCACATACTTTTATATAAGATATACATTTATCACAGTACTAGCGGCTTCCTGGCACAAGAGCTAGTTTCGGAGCAGTAGACCTAGAAGTGTCGAAAATAGCCAATTCTGTACAGGAAAATATGACCCTAGAGCCGTTGGGGGGACTGGCTACCCTCCTCATCCTCTTTCAATCCTAATGAGACTTGCCACATACATTCATATATCATATACCTTTATTGCAGTATAAGCGGCTTCCTGGCACAAGAGCTAGTTTGGGAGCAAGAGACCGAGAAAGATCGAAAATATTTTGTTTTGCACCCCCCTCTGACATAGTGGGGGGTCTGGCTACCCATCTCATCCTCTTTCAATCCTGATGAGACTTGCCACATACTTGTATATACTATACATCTATGTCGTAGTACTAGCGGCTTCCTGGCACAAGAGCTAGTTTGGGAGCAGGAAACCGAAAACTCTCGAAAATGGAATTTTTGACACCCCCCATGACATTGGGAGCCCTGGCTACCCATCTCATCCTCTTTCAATCCTGATGATACTTGCCACATACTTGTATATACTATACATCTATGTCGTAGTACTAGCGGCTTCCTGGCACAAGAGCTAGTTTGGGAGCAGGAAACCGAAAACTCTCGAAAATGGAATTTTTGACACTCCCCATGACATTGGGGGCCCTGGCTACCCATCTCATCCTATTTCAATCCTAATGAGACTTGCCACATACTTGTATATACTATACATCTATGTCGTAGTACTAGCGGCTTCCTGGCACAAGAGCTAGTTTGGGAGCAGGAGACCGAAAAATATCGAAAATGGATTTTTTTGACACCCCCATGACATTTGGGGCCCTGGCTACCCATCTCATCCTCTTTCAATCTTGATGGGACTTGCCACATACTTTTATATAACATATACATTTATCACAGTACTAGCGGCTTCCTGGCACAAGAGCTAGTTTCGGAGCAGTAGACCTAGAAGTGTCGAAAATAGCCAATTCTGTACAGGAAAATATGAACCTAGAGCCGTTGGGGGGCCTGGCTACCCTCCTCATCCTCTTTCAATCCTAATGAGACTTGCCACATACATTCATATATCATATACCTTTATTGCAGTATAAGCGGCTTCCTGGCACAAGAGCTAGTTTGGGAGCAAGAGACCGAGAAAGATCGAAAATAATTTTTGCACCCCCCTCTGACATAGTGGGGGGTCTGGCTACCCATCTCATTCTCTTTCAATCCTGATGAGACTTGCCACATACTTGTATATACTATACATTTATGTCGTAGTACTAGCGGCTTCCTGGCACAAGAGCTAGTTTGGGAGCAGGAAACCGAAAACTCTCGAAATTGGAATTTTTGACACCCCCCATGATATTGGGGGCCCTGGCTACCAATCTCATCCTCTTTCAATCCTAATGAGACTTGCCACATACTTGTATATACTATACATCTATGTCGTAGTACTAGCGGCTTCCTGGCACAAGAGCTAGTTTGGGAGCAGGAAACCGAAAACTCTGGAAAATGGAATTTTTGACACCCCCCATGACATTGGGGGCCCTGGCTACCCATCTCATCCTCTTTCAATCCTGATGAGACTTGCCACATACTTGTATATACTATACATCTATGTCGTAGTACTAGCGGCTTCCTGGCACAAGAGCTAGTTTGGGAGCAGGAGACCGAAAAATATCGAAAATGGAATTTTTTGACACCCCCCATGACATTTGGGGCCCTGGCTACCCATCTCATCCTCTTTCAATCCTGATGGGACTTGCCACATACTTTCATATAACATATACATTTATCACAGTACTAGCGGCTTCCTGGCACAAGAGCTAGTTTCGGAGCAGTAGACCTAGAAGTGTCGAAAATAGCCAATTCTGTACAGGAAAATATGACCCTAGAGCCGTTGGGGGGCCTGGCTTTCCTCCTCATCCTCTTTCAATCCTAATGAGACTTGCCACATACATTTATATATCATATACCTTTATTGCAGTATAAGCGGCTTCCTGGCACAAGAGCTAGTTTGGGAGCAAGAGACCGAGAAAGATCGAATATAATTTGTTTGCACCCCCCTTTGACATAGTGGGGGGTCTGGCTACCCATCTCATCCTCTTTCAATCCTGATGAGACTTGCCACATACTTGTATATACTATACATCTATGTCGTAGTACTAGCGGCTTCCTGGCACAAGAGCTAGTTTGGGAGCAGGAAACCGAAAACTCTCGAAAATGGAATTTTTGACACCCCCATGACATTGGGGGCCCTGGCTACCCATCTCATCCTCTTTCAATCCTAATGAGACTTGCCACATACTTGTATATCCTATACATCTATGTCGTAGTACTAGCGGCTTCCTGGCACAAGAGCTAGTTTGGGAGCAGGAGACCGAAAAATATCGAAAATGGAATTTTTTGACACCCCCCATGACATTTGGGGCCCTGGCTACCCATCTCATCCTCTTTCAATCCTGATGGGACTTGCCACATACTTTTATATAACATATACATTTATCACAGTACTAGCGGCTTCCTGGCACAAGAGCTAGTTTCGGAGCAGTAGACCTAGAAGTGTCGAAAATAGCCAATTCTGTACAGGAAAATATGACCCTAGAGCCGTTGGGGGGCCTGGCTACCCTCCTCATCCTCTTTCAATCCTAATGAGACTTGCCACATACATTTATATATCATATACCTTTATTGCAGTATAAGCGGCTTCCTGGCACAAGAGCTAGTTTGGGAGCAAGAGACCGAGAAAGATCGAAAATAATTTTTTGCACCCCCCTCTGACATAGTGGGGGGTCTGGCTACCCATCTCATCCTCTTTCAATCCTGATGAGACTTGCCACATACTTGTATATACTATACATCTATGTCGTAGTACTAGCGGCTTCCTGGCACAAGAGCTAGTTTGGGAGCAGGAAACCGAAAACTCTCGAAAATGGAATTTTTGACACCCCCCATGACATTGGGGGCCCTGGCTACCCATCTCATCCTCTTTCAATCCTGATGAGACTTGCCACATACTTGTATATACTATACATCTATGTCGTAGTACTAGCGGCTTCCTGGCACAAGAGCTAGTTTGGGAGCAGGAAACCGAAAACTCTCGAAAATGGAATTTTTGACACCCCCCATGACATTGGGGGCCCTGGCTACCCATCTCATCCTCTTTCAATCCTGATGAGACTTGCCACATACTTGTATATACTATACACCAATGTCGTAGTACTAGCGGCTTCCTGGCACAAGAGCTAGTTTGGGAGCAGGAGACCGAAAAATATCGAAAATGGAATTTTTTGACACCCCCCATGACATTTGGGGCCCTGGCTACCCATCTCATCCTCTTTCAATCCTGATGGGACTTGCCACATACTTCTATATAACATATACATTTATCACAGTACTAGCGGCTTCCTGGCACAAGAGCTAGTTTCGGAGCAGTAGACCTAGAAGTGTCGAAAATAGCCAATTCTGTACAGGAAAATATGACCCTAGAGCCGTTGGGGGGCCTGGCTACCCTCCTCATCCTCTTTCAATCCTAATGAGACTTGCCACATACATTCATATATCATATACCTTTATTGCAGTATAAGCGGCTTCCTGGCACAAGAGCTAGTTTGGGAGCAAGAGACCGAGAAAGATCGAAAATAATTTTTTTGCACCCCCCTCTGACATAGTGGGGGGTCTGGCTACCCATCTCATCCTCTTTCAATCCTGATGAGACTTGCCACATACTTGTATATACTATACATCTATGTCGTAGTACTAGCGGCTTCCTGGCACAAGAGCTAGTTTGGGAGCAGGAAACCGAAAACTCTCGAAAATGGAATTTTTGACACCCCCCATGACATTGGGGGCCCTGGCTACCCATCTCATCCTCTTTCAATCCTGATGAGACTTGCCACATACTTGTATATACTATACATCTATGTCGTAGTACTAGCGGCTTCCTGGCACAAGAGCTAGTTTGGGAGCAGGAAACCGAAAACTCTCGAAAATGGAATTTTTGACACCCCCATGACATTGGGGGCCCTGGCTACCCATCTCCTGATGAGACTTGCCACATACTTGTATATACTATACATCTATGTCGTAGTACTAGCGGCTTCCTGGCACAAGAGCTAGTTTGGGAGCAGGAGACCGAAAAATATCGAAAATGGAATTTTTTGACACCCCCCATGACATTTGGGGCCCTGGCTACCCATCTCATCCTCTTTCAATCCTGATGGGACTTGCCACATACTTTTATATAACATATACATTTATCACAGTACTAGCGGCTTCCTGGCACAAGAGCTAGTTTCGGAGCAGTAGACCTAGAAGTGTCGAAAATAGCCAATTCTGTACAGGAAAATATGACCCTAGAGCCGTTGGGGGGCCTGGCTACCCTCCTCATCCTCTTTCAATCCTAATGAGACTTGCCACATACATGTACATTCATATATCATCAATTAAAGAATCATAGACACAAACCATAATAACCAGATGGTTTGGTTTGCCTTGTTCTAAAAATCGTGGATGGCCAGCACGTTTCTATGGGGACACGCTCAAAAATGTCTTACAAAAGTTTATTGCTTTAAATAGAAAATCAATAATTAAGATTTTAAACTCGAAAACAAACAAAAATCTTGTACAACACGTTCACAGTATAAGCAGAATGCTGGCAAAAGAGCTGGCTTGGGGGCTGAAGTTAGTGAAATTTTGAAATCATTATTTGGATACCCCTCTGATATTTGGCACCCTGCCTACCCTTCTCATCCTCTTTCAATCATAATAAGACTTGCCTCGTCCCTTCATACAACATCTACCTATATGGTGGTATAAGCGGTTTAGTGGCACAAGAGCTGGTTTGGGGTCTAGAGATCGAGAAATGTTTAAAACAGCACTTTGGACACTCTACTGACTTTTGGCGCCCTGGCTATTATTCTCATCCTTTTCCAATCCTTAGAAGACTTGTTTAAGGCCTTCTTAGAACATACGCTTATATCGCAGTATATGCGGCTTGGTGGCACAAGAGCTGGTTGAAAACAGCATTATGGACACCCCTCTGATATTTGGCGCCCTGTCTATCCATCTCATCCTCTTTCAATCCTGATGAGACTTGCAACAAAACTTCATAGAACATATACCTATATTCAAGCATAAGCGGCTTGCTGGCACAAGATCTGGTTTGGGAGCAGGAGACCGAGGAATATCAAAAACCGCATTTTAGACACCCCCCTCTGACTTTTGGCGACCTGACTACCCTGCGGATCCTCTTTCAATCCTGATGAAATTTGCCACTAACCTCTATAGAACATTTATCTATATCGCAGTATAAGCGGCTTGCTGGCACAAGAGCTGGTTTTGGAACAGAATCTCGAGAAATGTTGAAAGAAACATTTTGACCCCCCCCCCCCTCTGACTTTTGTCGCCCAGACTACTGAGGCTTACCACAAACCTTCATACAACATGTATCTATATTGCAGTATAAGCTGCTTGCCTAAATAAGAGCTAGTACGGGAGCAGGATTTGTTTTGACATGAACCACTTTTACTGGGCAGGTCCAGATGAAATTTTCATCCAACTTTTTTTTTTCTTCTGCTAGATGAAATTTTCACCGGATGAAATTTTCATCCAACTTGACACAAAAATGTAAGCAAACGAGAATTTTGCAATGAACTTTAGGCAAGATTGTGGGACGTTTCCATCGTTTTCGATAATTTTTTCCCCGAAAATTTTATGACATAAAGAAAAAACAACGCCGGTTACTCCTGTACCAGATTTACCTGGATTGTTGGATAGATGTGCATTCTAGCTTTACAAGATGCGGATTTTTGTTGCTTATTTATGTCCTGCTTCTGCCCCCGGCTTCTGCCTACACACCTTTTTCATGTAGGTTTCGGGAACTTTATGTTCACTGGCATGGACATCAAGTCTATAGTGAAGAGTTTTTTTTTTTTTTTTTTTTTTTTTTTTTTTTTTTTTTTTTTTTTTTTTTTTTTATGAAACGGTTCTGTATTCTGGTATTGTAATGAGATAGATCGTGTCTCATTGTAGAAAAAGGTTGCCGTAGCCGTAGACACTTACCGGTCTTACTCATTTCTAATTAAGCTTCTTGGTTTTTTGTTTGTTTGTTTTTTTGTTGCTTTTTTTTGTTTTTCCTCCGTTTTTTTTTGTGGGGGGGGGGGGGGGGGGTTAACTTCAGAACTGACTCATTAAGATGAAGATGTTTCTAACAACTCTCAACAAACTAAAAAACCAAAACAAAAACAACATGTCTTATATACTTTTCTTGAAAATGAACGTTCCTCTGATCTCTCGATTTTCTCCTATAAATAAGAGTTTTTAGAAAGAATTTAAAATGCTTTAGGGCAGAGACCAGTAAATGAAACGCTGCCTGCGATTGGCCCGAAGTGTGGGCAGATCTACCGCGGTAAATTTAAGATGTAACGCTACCTACCATTGGCCATAAATGCGTATCTATCAAATGTCCTTTGTCACATGATAGTATAATCTTTCTTGAATATTTTGCTACATTGATCTATTTAATCAGCTGCTGTTTTGCCGTGCAATGGCCAAATTGCGGATGTAGTGATTTTCGAATAATCATTTTTTCATTATTGGGGTGTCCCTAAAAAGCGAAAAGTACCGTCCTTGGATGCTGGCTAACCCCCTATTTTTTTTGCTGTACTTGTACACGGCCTGTGGCGATCTCTCGTCTGCTGAATGTGTCGGGGTCCACTATAAGCTGTGAAGCATATGGATGAGTCTTGTTTTGGGGCAAATTACAATGGGAGTCTATGGGAACGATAATTATAGGTCTCTGCCCTAAAGAGAATATCACCTGTGCTCCCTGTTTCGACACTGAAATGAAACTGTGTTTTCAGGAACGGGTACCCCTTTGTATTTCTTCCTGATTTCACATCTAAAGCCCGAGGCGGAACAGACAGAAACTGGCCATCCTCGAATTTTAAAATAGAAAAATTCACATAAAAATGCACATACAAACAGATCGAAAAACAGACAACATAAAGATTTTTCACAACAGAACAGCACTGGAACAGTTATTAAAGAAATGACTTTGGTGCTTAAACCAAACTTACTGGACACCAAACCTCACCCTTTGCATCAGTAGTGGTTCAAAACACCTCTGGGAAGTCAACAAGGCGCAGTTATGACCCCAATAATGTATAATGTAATCATTAATGATTTTCAAGTTTTTCACGTTCTCTGGTGTAATAAGGTTAAACTCACCATGACAGTGCATCATAATGTTAAAATGAAAAGAACAATATACAAAACAGACAAATTGAAGGTCAATGTCACAGCTTTTACCCGTTATTTTGTCAAGAATAGGTAATTTTGGTGCAAAAATCCGAATTTAAGTGTAGAATTGTGACTATCATAAAGGTCAAAGGTCAATGTCACTGAATTACCTTTTTTAACCTTTCCTATCATAGTCCTTAATAAATAGATACCAGAATTGGTGGTGCGTCAATGCTTTGAATTCATTCAGTGGCTGTATCTTTACCATGTAGAGAGGCAAATTTGTCTTATTTTGGACTTATTGAAGTAGGGGGTCGGTTGACTTTTTGAATAGCTCCAAGACTATAATACATTTAACCAAGCATCAAACAGCATCGTTGGTATTGTAAGAGCTATCTTCATTGTATAATTGCAATATCTCGTCAAAATAAACGAAATAATGGGTGTCTTTAGGGCAGAGACCAGTAAATGAAACGCTGCCTGCGATTGGCCCGAAGTGTGGGCAGATCTACCGCGGTAAATTTAAGATGTAACGCTACCTACCATTGGCCATAAATGCGTATCTATCAAATGTCCTTTGTCACATGATAGTATAATCTTTCTTGAATATTTTGCTACATTGATCTATGTAATCAGCTGCTGTTTTACCGTGCAATGGCCAAATTGCGGATGTAGATTCAAAGATTCAAAGATTCAAAATTT
Source organism: Rugalucina vietnamica (assembly GCA_964017185.1). Lineage (NCBI taxonomy): Eukaryota > Metazoa > Mollusca > Bivalvia > Lucinida > Lucinidae > Rugalucina > Rugalucina vietnamica. Next base: position 28,642,883 of record OZ024873.1, read on the forward strand.
AATCTGCATTCAATCCAAAACATACAGGATTATGACAGAAACATATAACATGCATACAAGATGAAAAATGACAACTACATGTACACTACATTTACAGTACATTTGCATTCTACGATGTACAAAACTATACTATGAATATGACTTATGTGTGACATACCATTACACTTGGCAGTGCAGCCGTAACAGTGTATAAATGTATTTTTATTATGTCCATAAAATGTCAAATAAAACTAGTTGAAAACTAATGTACCTGAATGTTGACTGGAGTCCTGATATTGTTGCCTCATCTTTAAACAATTATCTACATACAGGACAACAATTGGTATCATGTCCAGTTCACTAACTGACATAATATATAAAAACTTATCATAAAGACAAAAATTGTCAAAATTAGGAACTATGGATGACATATCTTTGAACAATTGTTTTCTCAAATCGTCACATGCTTTACAGATGCAAATAAAATGAAACTCGTCTTCTATGGCTTTCAAGTTGCATGTTTTACAAAGCCTTAACTGGTTTGCTGTTCTAGCATATCTTCCAACTTCTACCTCTAGTCTATGATTAGATATGCGAAGTTTCGTAAATTTTGCGAGTATAGATCTATCAACATTTGCCGATAAATAATTTTCAAAGCAGATTTTCTTCTTGAATTCACTGTATGTTAATAACTTATTGTTAGTCTTAACTCTTGTAGAAGTACCTGATATGACGGAATTAAAATATGCTTCGTATCTGTCAAGTAAAATTCGCTTAATAGCATATATTAACTTATTAACAGACATTGTTCCTTTATTATGCCAAACATGGTTAAAGCCGAGATATTTCAGTAGACAACCTATTTGATGGTTAAATGAGCCAAATGCTTCACCATCATTATACGTTAGCGATAAATATGAAAATCTTGTCGCTTTTTCAAATGGGTTTTGTTACAAATATAACCAATATTTAATTGACTGTAATACGGCAGAGATAGCGATAGGAAAACGACCTAATTCAGCTTTAGGAGCCATGTTACAAGCATACTTTCCCACCCCTAGTATGTATTTACAGTATCGCGTGTGTATCTTTTCTGGTAGAAAGGAATCGAAAGTTTTCTCAAGAGCACACTCTTGTTCACCTGATAACTTTTTCGAAAGATTCAAATTAAATACCGACCATAGTTCGCTTCCATATAAGAGTACAGGCTTGACACATGCATCAAACAGTTTCAATAATAATTTTGCATTCACTTCAGACGTATGAAATCTACTTCTTATCATATATACCACCTTTAAAGCTTTATTAGATAAATGGCATATTCCACTATTAAAATTACCAGATGCTTTTATAATTACCCCTAAATATTTGTATTCTTGTACGTTTTTCAATAAATCATTGCCAAAGTAGAATGAATTATCCTTTATAAGTTGCCCCCCTCCATTAAATGTAATTACTTGAGTTTTTTCTGTATTTACTTTTAGTTTCCATTTCTCGGCATATGCATATAGGGAATTCAAACAATTCTGAAGCCCTTCCCTAGAAGTAGACAACAGTATCACATCATCGGCATACATTAAACAGTTAACTTTATTTGTTCCAATAAACACAGGGTTGTTCTCATTAGATCCTAAACATTCCGGAGGGTCATTAAGAAAAAGATTAAATAAAAGCGGACTTAGAATACATCCCTGTTTCACTCCAACATTTGATGACAGTGATTTAGTCAATCCAGTAGACAGTTTGAGTATTCTACTGTAGAGTACATACTTTTGATTACTTTATGCAATTTCCCATTAATTCCATATTTCAACATCTTAGCAAACATTGCATTTCTCCAAACTGTGTCAAAAGCTTTACGCAGATCAACGAAACATGCATAAACATGCTGTTTAGATCTAAGATACTTGTCTATAATGGATTTTAAAGTGAATATGTGGTCAGTTGTTCTGTAAGACTTCCTTAATCCGATTTGACATTCACTTAAAATGTTATTCTCACAAACAAACTTATCCATTCTATTATAGATTCTAGAAAACAACTTGCTCAAACAGCTTGATATTGCTATACCTCTATAGTTACTAGGATCACATTCATCACCTGCTTTAAATATAGGTTTTATGATGCTTTCAGTCCATTTAGCTGGGTAAATACCTGATTCATATATAAGATTGAATAGTTTGCAGATACATTGCAACATATTTGTACTGCAATTTTTTAGCATTTCATTACTTATGGTACCAACACATGTATTATTCCTTAGTGTCCGAATTGCATTAGTAACTTCCTTGACAGTAATATGTTCATCAAAATTATTTTCAATGTAGCTATGCCAATTTCATAATCACATTCTTCTACCGGTGGACGGAAAAAAAGTCACAGGAAAAAAAGTCACGGAAAAAAAGTCACGGAAAAAAAGTCACAGGAAATAAAGTCACAGGAAAAAAAGTCACATTTATAAAAGACCAAGAGAAAATACAAATATCAGTACATAAATGTAGTAGGACATGATTTTCATGTTAAAAGAAAGCAATGATGAGGAAATGTCATAATCAGAATCAAAACATGCCCTTAGAATGGGAAACATTGAATGGATGAGAATCCACCTAATATGAGGAGCATAGTGACATTATGGAAGAGTTTCAGACCATGGTGCCGAAGAACTTTGTTTGAAACATACTGATGTCATGCAGTGTCCTTGAACAAGCCTATTTTAAGTAACCAAATAACTGGTCAAGTACCCAGGAAGTATCAGCTCAGTCCGGGCATGACCGAATATTGTTAAGTGGAACATAAAAAGCCAAATTAAACATAAACTGATAATAATGGTAATAATAAAAATAAAAATGTTTATTCCTAACCAAAAGTTGAGAAAAAGCATAATTCTTTTTTGTGACTTTTTTTCCTGTGACTTTTTTTCCTACCCAAATCTGTGACTTTTTTTCCGTGACTTTTTTTCCTGTGACTTTTTTTCCTACATTCCTTCTACCCTTACGCTTAAGAGATTATTAAAATAGCTATGCCATTCATCAGGAGAGATATTTGAGCTAGGGTCATTCTGTTCGGCTTCTCCATTTTTGAATTTATTAATCACATTCCAAAAGGTTTTAGAATCTTTACTCTCTAGATTTATATTGACGTTGTTTTTTTTTTTTTTTTTTTTTTGTTTTTTTTTTTTTTTGTTTTTTTTTTCTTATTAATTGTTTATAGCTTTTGCGGAGTTTGTAATAATTCTTCAGCTTGTTTGTATCATTACAGTTGCTAGTAAGAGAACGGGCAGTTGATTTTAAGTTTCTATACAGAGTATCACAATCTTGGTCAAACCATTTTTTTATGTTTGCGCACTGTTTTTCGTTTCTTGGTATGTTGCAATGCTAACTTTGAGTGGGTGTTAATATCTGAACTGATTTGTTTAAATATAGATGAAAGTTCTGATGCTGCTTCATTTATACCTTCAGCATTATTCTCCCTAATTGTAAGTTGGAAGTTTTGTAAAAGCCTTTCTATGTCTGGAGAAATAATTTTTTCTTGAAATAATTTTTAAGTAAGCTTTGACCATTTTAATCCTACTGGAGGTGTACGACCTAATTTATCCTCCTGTCTGCTTATATTTAAGTTGAGACACGTAGTTATCTGGCTATGATCAGAATGAATAATAAACTCTTCAACTTTGAAATAACTAATATAATTAATAAGACTTTGGCTTATTATACTATAGTCAACGACTGCACTGCCATTGTACTGATATGATGTAGGTTTGCCTTCTGTATCCCCTAAAGTTCTGCCATTAAGTATGCGACATTGTGAACTTATACACATGTCAAGCAGAGACCTCCCAAAATCATCAGTTTTAGTATTACGCTTCAGTGAATTTCTATTCAAAAGAACTGCATCTCCAATATACGAATTGGGTAATAAATCTTCAGAGTCTTTTTCATAGTCATTTTCAACAAAATCCAAATCTAAAATGTTTGTATGTGCATTAAAATCTCCAACAAGCATAATCTCACCTGTAGAAGAAAATTTTGACATATCATCTTCAAGTCTTTCCAAAATTGAGGTAATATCGGTTTGTTTCTTAACAAATGTTGAATTTTTTGGAGCATTATACACGCAACATAAATAAATGTCATTTTTATGATTAAAGAAAGTTTTACTAAGTCTCATCCACAGATATTCAGTGGAGTTGGTCTTTATTAATGTGATTCCTTTTGCAATATTCATTTTTGCATATACAGCTATTCCACCATGAATACCCTTTCCTTTCCTAGGCCTAGTAATATGTTTAAGTAAACGATAACCTTTAAGGGATACATTATCTCCATTATCTGCTTTAGTTTCAAGAAGGCATACAATATCTGATTTTATATGACTTAAAAAATCATCATCATTCAATTTTGAAACCCTTTCATTGTCATTCCTTTTAAACAAACCTTGAACATTCCAAGAACTTATTGTCAATCTTGTTTTCAGTGGCATCTTTTCAAATTCCGGCAAAAATGACCATAGAATTAACAAATTACAGGTACCCTGACTGACTCAACACAACAAAAAATTTAGTGCTATAAAGTATAAAATATGATCCTATACCACAACAATACAAAAATCAGACCACTTACACATAAACTTGTAATATCCTCATATTCTGAAAAGAAAGAAATTCAGGGTCTCTATGGGGTAGGTCCAGGCCTGATATAACATTAACATTGTGGTATCATTTTGTAACTTTCGTAAAAAAAGAAAAAAAAAAAAGTTACCATTCATGTCATGTTCGGTGACCATTATCTTGGTCAAAGGGAGACAACCACAAGTGAGTAAAAGAATTATATATATATATATATATAAAAAAAAAAAAAAAAAAAAAAAAAAAAAAAAAAACTTGATTTCATTTATGCCATAAGAGAGTCCATATCTTGCCCCTAAATTCATTAATACTACATCTTGGTCAACCGTTTAAATTATGACCCTATTATCACTTGGGTCCCTTCATGAGAAAACATTATTAATACCTGTGCAAAAACAAAGGCGCAGACCATATGCTCAGGTGAATGCACAACTGGTCAGCGCCCATGTTTTTACAGCATGTATTCTGTAGTACAATCACTCTACTACCTAAATAAGAAATTTTAGACTTCTAGCTATCTTCTATTACTTACAGCTTGGTTAGTGCTGACTTGGAGGCTAACCCCAACACAAGTTCTCCCTTGCCACAGCTAATCTATGAATTAATGCACCAGTCATTTGCAACCACGGCCCCCTCGGGGCCGGGAATAGCGGGGGCATAGCCGGGCTTAACTGCAGGGTTTTGACTTCAGCATTGTCCCCGCAGTGCCGTGGAATAGCAGGGGTTTTGATTCCTGTCCCAAAATGGCCATGATTTACATTTACCTGCCGGGATTTGAGCGGGGACTTTGGCAGAGCTTTGACCATAAGGGTATCCCTGCAATGCTGGGCATATACCCGGGCTTTGGAAAGAGAAAAGTCAATATCCCCGCTATTTCCCGGCCCCGAGGGGGACGTGGTTGCAAATGACTGGTGCATAACATTGCCTTAAACATGCTGAATGTAACTCAAGATTCAATAGGACTCGAATCTGTCTCTGTGCACACACAAACAGGGACCAATTCCACCCCGAAGTCATAAACACAGGCATCATGTTCCACAATATATATATACAGCTTAGCTAATGGGCCAATTATTCATTAAATTACCTCAAAATGGTAAGCCTATAGTCTTATAGTACTTAGTGCCAGTTTAGGACCTACAAGAGACCCGTATATAAAGAAAAAAAAAATGTATGTAATAAACTTGTAACCAGTAACTTCAACTGATAACTTTTTCAAACAGTAACTTATATACATATGAAAGTACTATTCCATACAACCTTTTCTAAAATACAGAGCATTCATGTATTTAAAACCTGACTCTATGTATATCTTAACCAGTTAACTATTTTTCAGGGAGGTCCAGAACAGATGTTATAACAGGCTAACTGCTAGATTATACCTAACAGAGATACAAAACTACCATTAAAACTTAAAATTATTTGAGCATCAGCACTTAAAATTATTTGAGCGTCAGCACGAGAAAACCCGCCTTCAACTGCAAATACAGGAACAAAGCCACAGCTCAGCCGCACAGAAGCCCTTGCAAGTGATGAGTGTCCCTGTTCAAACTACTAACATATTAGAATCCCTAACAACCTGAATCAGAACTTTCAAGCTTTGACCAACCTAAGCATCAGTCTAGCATGGTTTGTAACAGGTCTGGTCTAAAAAGCTGAAGTTTGAAGACAGGTCCTCTCGCATCACAGCTGTCAGACTTATTATTAACCATATAATATTTAAAGAAATGAGCCGCTTCGTGGGAAAACCAACAATGTGGTTTCTGAACGGGCCCGACACAAACCGACATGTGCAGTCACAGAAGACGGCCAGAGACCCGAAACTTTGGATTCAAGCAGAAGAGAAATTGCACCGTACGAGTAGCGAAAACAGAGGCGCCGATCAGTTACTACGAAGCCGATCTGCGCCCTTGCCCTCGTAGTGATTTTCGAATAATAATTTTTTCATTGTTGAGAAATGTTGGGGTGTCCCTAAAAAGCGAAAAGTACCGTCCTTGGATGCTGGCTAACCCCCTATTTTTGGCTGTACTTGTACACGGCCTGGGGCGATCTCTCGTCTGCTGAATGTGTCGGGGTCCACTATAAGCTGTGAAGCATATGAATGAGTCTTGTTTTGGGGCAAATTACAATGGGAGTCTATGGGAACGATAATTATAGGTCTCTGCCCATAAGCCATATAGTAAAATAACTTCTTAGTCTGGCTTATTGACAGTCAACAGACCATTTAAGAGCAGTGAACATATTAATTAGAAAGGGATGGGTCATACCGCGAGGCGTATGAGTGACCCTTTAGATATGGCAACATGAAACCTAAGAGAGTTACTGTAAATTTGTAATAACTTTCAAGAGGGAAGTCAACACAAAGACTAGTAGTATCCAAATGGCAAAGTATCGTATTGTTTCTTGCAGAATAAGACAATATAAGTGGAGGATGCGAAAGGAGTCACTATCGACCTTTTTATAAATCAAAGATAGAAAAAAAAGAAAGATGCACATTCGTTTCAAACGCGAACCTTAGAGACTTTCATTTAAGACCGAGCTCCAAACAGTATCTGCTGAAAAGATAATCTTCTCCCCATTGAAAAGATCTTGTTTGGTTGGGATTTTTTCCACAAACGTGACATTCCATTTTTGACAAAAATAAATAAACATATACATATCAAATTGATTATTTAGTGTATTTCGGGTATATATATGAGGCAATATACGGTTAACATTATTTTTAGTAGGGGCATGTATGATGTCATTGAGGGGGGAGATAAATTATTTGTTTTGTATGTTTGTTTTTGCTTTGACGATCCAGTCAACAGTAAAGTAACGGGGTCAAGGTACTGAAATCATAATCCTAGCTCATAAAATCCGTAATAACTGACGAATACGAGATATGTAGCCATACAGGCATGGACCCCGAAAAAACAGGAGGTGTGATCAGGTGTTCGCGAAGGGTGAACATCACCTGCCCATTATAATGCACCCGCCATGTCCATATGACTGGGCTTCGACATTTTGGGACTGCTATTCTAGATTGGGGTGCCATTTAAAATCCATTTGTTTGCTCCAACAAAGCATACGTGTATATCTCACATTATCACATACTTAGACTTATATTTCCAGCGATAACCTCAAGTTTGCATATGTGATAATGTGTTTCCCGCCCTCTGGTTATCAGCATGGGCGGGCTGATAACCGGAAATCATGCATTTTGAACGGAGAGAGGTTATAATGGCCGCATGCGACGTTGTCGCGCCACGGTATATGTGACGTCAAATTTAATGACGTTACGTCATTGTAACGTCATTTTTATGGTGCCATTTTCTTTTTCAATGCAGAAATAAACGCTTTTTGCATTTCTAAACACAAATCTTTGGAATAGAAGATTAAGAAGATGTGATAAACAGATTATAACATGGGCATTTTGGTCATCGCCCTTCGTATCAACCCTCGACCATTATCAGCTCTCGGGCTTGATAATGGAGTCTCGGGTTGATACTGCGGGCGATAACCAAAATGCTCATGTGATAATCTCTAATTATTATATACCGAAGAAATTACTCCGTTCACTTTACATTGCTGAAAATATTGAATATTTAATAAATAGATCAGCTCTAGCTTAATAATTCACTGTTTGGAGGTCAGTTAATTCACTGGGCGAATAAGCATGGCGTTACGCCGTTTGACACCATTTTGATTAAATCATGACGTCAGCTATCCCATAAGTCACATTACCTTGACGTTAGACGGTGTAACGTCATTTCAACGTGTTAAAAACGTAACAAACGTGTAAACATTTGCGGTACAGTCAAAAGTTTGGCGGGCTTTCTTCAGTGCAATGGTGGAAAAGTTCAAGGAACTGAAGGTTTAAAATGATTTTATTTTGTAGATTGCGTGTTAGAATCGAAATAAATCAGCTCTAGTGCGTGAATTGTTGAGTAATAATTCACTGTTTGAAGGTCATTTGTAAAGCAGATCAAATCACTAGCGCGCAGCGCAGCGTACAACTGACCGACAAACAGTGAATTATTACTCAACAATTCATGCACTAGAGCTGATCTTTTTCTATTCTTACACTTAATAAACAAAATAAAATCATTTTAAACCTTCAGTATTTTTAATATTCGACCATTGCACTGAAGAAATTCCGCCAAACTTTTGACGTTACCGCAAATGTTTACACATGTTTGTTACATTTTAACGCGGTGAAATGACGTTACACCGTCTTACGTCAAGGTAACGTGACTTTGAGATAGCTGAGGTCATAATCTACCCAAAATGGCGTAAAAACGTCGTAAATTAAAGTCGCGCTTATTCGTCCAGTGAAATTGTTGCACAATATAACACGTTTTTAAACCATTGGCTATATAGATGAGGTGTGTTAGAATTTTCCATATTCAATAGTTTAGAGTGTTTTCCATGGAAACGTATGTCATATTCAATAGTTTGAACTCGTTCATATTGGGAAATGGGCGGGGCGACGTCAAAACCCATCCAGTGACGGTGTTTGTTTACTCTTGTCGTCGTGACGTTTGTCGCGTATCGCCATGACGTTAGGCGCGAAAATTTGACGTTTTGGCTGTTCCAAAATTACGTTAAGTCGGATTTAATGCCAAATCACATGAAAATGAACGGTGATATGCGCAATTAAAAATCTGAAACTTGATTGATAATATAAAATGTAAATAAAAGTATTGAAATTCAGATTTTAGCTTTCACTGGATGATGAAAAACATTAGCTGTTTTAATTTCGGGCTTCACAGACATTAAAATAGCCTAATGTTTTTTATCATCCAGGGAAAGCTAAAATCTGAATTTCAATCCTTAATTGAAGAAAACAAGAAATTTATTCGCATCTATCAAATTTTGTAGCGAAAATACCGTAGTAACCGGTGTTGGGACCGTTTCATCGTCGTCAACGTTGGACAGGGTGATATACAGGATAGTTTGTGGTTATTCAGTAATCTCAAAAAAAAACTGTGAGAATGTTAATAATCTCTAAAATAATATGCAATACTGATACGCAAATACACAGAAATGGACATTCTCCCCCTTTGAAGAAGCGGGTGGTGACAAAAAAAAAAAATAATATAATAACAATAACTAGAGGACCATTGGTCCTGTAGCTCACCTGAGAGATTATCACATTGTAAGCTCATGAGATTTAAATTAATTGAGAATCGACCAATGAAAGTCTATGCATGGACACTATTGACCCCCGGGGCATGGCCAAATTTGACCCAGGGGCATGACTGGCACAATTTATAATGGGGACTACCAAACATTGCTTCATACAAAATATAGAAGCTCTGGGCCTTTTGGTTTCAGAGAAGAAGATTTTTGTTAGTTTTCCCATTGTAAGTCTATGGAGACTATCTACCCCCGGGGCGTGGCCAAATTTGACCCCAGGGGCATGGCTGGCACAATTTATGTAGAGGACCATTAGCCAAGGCCACATACAAAATATCAAAGCTGTGTGCCCTGTGGTTTCAGAGAAGAAGATTTTTGATTTTTTTCCCATAGCAAGTCTATTGAGACTATAAACCTCCGGGGCGTGGCCAAATTTGACCCCAGGGGTATGAATGGCACAATTTATGTAGAAGACCATTAGCCATTGCTACATACCAAATATCAAAGCTGTGGGCCTAGTGGTTTCAGAGAAGAAGATTTTTTAAATTTTTTTCCCATAGTAAGTCTATGGAGACTATCAACCCCCGGGGCGTGGCCAAATTTGACCCCAGGGGCATGAATGGCACAATTTATGTAGAGGACCATTAGCCATTGCTACATACCAAATATCAAAGCTGTGGGCCTAGTGGTTTCAGAGAAGAAGATTTTTTGGTTTTTAGCTCGCCTGCACGCAGTGCATAGAGCTATTGTAGTCACCTCGGTCGTGCGCGTTTACGTTTACGTTTACGTGTGCGTCCGCGTCCGCGTCACACTTTCGGTTAAAGTTTTTTAAAAGTCTATATCTCTTGACCATGTCGATGGATCAAGTTGATACTTTGCATGTTGCTAGATATTGGTCTGAAGTTTTACGCAGTACCATCATGACCCACCCTGGGTGACCTTGAGGTCAAGGTCACAGACTTAGAAATTTTGTGTTTAAGTTTTTGGTTAAAGTTTTTTAAAAATCTATATCTCTTGACCATGTTGATGGATCAAGTTGATACTTTGCATGTTGCTAGATACTGGTCTGAAGTTTTACGCAGTACCATCATGACCCACCCTGGGTGACCTTGAGGTCAAGGTCACAGACTTAGAAATTTTGTGTTTAAGTTTTTGGTTAAAGTTTTTTAAAAGTCTATATCTCTTGACCATGTTGATGGATCAAGTTGATACTTTTCATGTTGCTAGATATTGGTCTGAAGTTTTACGCAGTACCATCATGACCCACCCTGGGTGACCTTGAGGTCAAGGTCACAGACTTAGAAATTTTGTGTTTAAGTTTTTGATTAAGTTTTTGTAAGTCTATATCTCTTGACCATGTTGATTGATCGAGTTGATACTTTGCATGTTGGTAGATATTGGTCTGAAGTTTTATGCAGTACCATCATGACCTACCCTGGGAGACCTTGAGGTCAAGGTCACAGACTTAATTTTGTGTTAAATTTTTTGGTTAAAGTCTAAATTTCTTGAACATGTTGATGGATAAAGTTGATAATTGCAAGGTGATAGATATTGGTCTCAGGTTTTATGGTGTACATCACAACTCACCTGGATGACCTTGAGGTCAGGGTCACGGACTTGGAAGTTTTGTGTTTAAGTTTTGGTTAATGTTTTTATAAGTCTATATCTCTTGAACATGTAGATTGATCAAGTTGATACTTTGCATTGGTCTGAAGTTTTATGTTGTACCATCATGACCCACCTGAGTGACCTTGAGGTCAAGGTCATGGGTCATAGATTTTAACAGATGTAGTGACAAAGCACAAGTCAGGCGAGCTACGCTGTCCTGCGACAGCTCTTATTCATATTATAGGTCTATGGAGACTATCGACCCCCGGGGCGTGGCCAAATTTGACCCCGGGGACATGATTGGTACAATTTATGTAGAGGACCATTAGCCATTGCCACATACAAAATAACAAAGCTGTGGGCCCTGTTGTTTCAGAGAAGAAGATTTTTTTTATTTTTTTCCCATAGTAAGTCTATGGAGACTATCAACCACCGGGGCGTGGCCAAATTTGACCCCAGGAGCATGAATGGCACAATTTATGTAGAGGACCATTAGCCATTGCTACATACCAAATATCAGAGCTGTTGGCCTAGTGGTTTCAGAGAAGAAGATTTTTTTAGTTTTTTTCCTATTGTAGGTCTATGGAGACTATCGGCCCCCGGGGCGTGGCCAAATTTGGCCCCAGGGGCATGATTGGCACAATTTATGTAGAGGACCATTAGCCATTGCCACCTACAAAATATCAAAGCTGTGGGCCCTGTGGTTTCAGAGAAGAAGAATTTTTAATTTTTTTTTCCCATAGTAAGTCTATGGAGACTATCAACCCCCGGGGCGTGGCCAAATTTGACCCCAGGGGCATGAATGGCACAATTTATGTAGAGGATCATTAGCCATTGCTACATACCAAATATCAAAGCTGTGGGCCTAGTGGTTTCAGAGAAGAAGATTTTTTTAGTTTTTCTAATTGTAAGTCTATGGAGACTATCGATCCCCGGGGCGTGGCCAAATTTGACCCCAGGGGCATGGCTGGCACAATTTTTGTAGAGGACCATTAGCCATTGCCACATACAAAATATCAAAGCTGTGGGCCCTGTGGTTTCAGAGAAGAAGATTTTTGAATTTTTTTCCCATAGTAAGTCTACGGAGACTATCAACCCCCGGGGCGTGGCCAAATTTGACCCCAGGGGCATGAATGGCACAATTTATGTAGAGGACCATTAGCCATTGCTACATACAAAATATCAAAGCTGTGGGCCTAGTGGTTTCAGAGAAGAAGATTTTTTTAATGTTTCCCATTGTAAGTCTATGGGACCTATCTGTTGCCATGGAAACCACAATTTTGATACAATCTGCTCCAAAACCTAATGCCATCAATCCCCCAACCCAATTATGGTTCACATTAAATTTGATCAAGATCGGCCTACTAGCTTCAGAAATATTCTTCTTTGAAATTGTGGACGGACGACGACGACGACGGACGACGGATGCCTGCCTATCCTATAAGCTCACCTGTGAGCCTTCGGCTCAGGTGAGCTAATAAAATCGAAGACCTAAAATATATTGGTTCCTTATATTTTAACTACGGCAATGAATACTCACACTTTATGTTTCTGTTCATAGGTAAAGTTTAGACGTCAAGTGCATTTAAACGAAAGGGACATTCTAAGTGAAACGTTAGCATTGCTCTAACGTTTAATCTTTCTTGATGTATTGATTTCACAATCAAAATAAAATAATTGGTGAATATTCATTAGGATCGCGACACAAATACGAATGCTTTTTTATCATCAAATTATTCAATTGCATATGCCCAGTATATAAAGACATTTGGTTTTCGTTTAGACGACAGTGAAACTGATTTCCTATTTTCTCTTTTCAGATGTTTCCACAAACAAAACTATTTGACAGAAAGAAGATCAATACTTGAAGCCACTTTGAACTTGATTATGACTGTCTACAGTGGCTGCATGTAGCTGAAAACATTTTCTGTCTTGAAAATGTTAATTAATTACCATTAATATCTAGATAAGGATTGTAAAATCACATACGCGTTTTGTCTTTATCAATGCCTCTGTTAGATAAATCTGTGGATTTGAAGTCACACAAAATGAAACGCGCTTTTGTTAAACCAAATGTACGGTCGAAACTGCAACGTAATCCTGGTAGTCGAGAATATTTAAATGGAACGGCACACAATATCAGTGATGACGTGCAAACAACTGACATTGGCATCGAATCTGATTCTAAGTGTCCTGCCAATACGCTTAAATCTGAAATAATAAAAGTAATTCAAATCGCCAAGAATGAGGCAATGAATACGATTGACCGCATTTTTAAAAATGCAACGACTAAGGCAGTAGCATGTATTCAGAGAGTGGACTTTGACAATGCTGGACCGTCTGAAATTTCTACTGATGTCAGCAAGCTGGAAGTATGTGATTTCATGAGGCACTCAAATGAAAATAAAGCGATAGGCTTGACGAATCAAATAGTAAGTGAAGATTCGATATACGAGCAACTGGATATAGTTCTAGAAGATCTTGAGGATAGCCAAGAAGCTCTCATCAAGGACAACTTAAATCGGTATGAGCTGTACATATCGGATTGCGTAAAAGCGACGGATCTAATTGCTTTTTTCGGACCTTTGTCGTCCGCGAATACGAAGGAACTTCGAAGCATATTCAAGCGAAATCCAGTCGAAGCTACACAAACTGCGTTACATATGATTAAAGAAATGAAAAATCAGCCGAAAAAATACAGACTTCTTTTGGAAGCGTTAAAAGATGCGGGCTATCCAAAGATTGTCAGTATATTAAATGGAACACTTATTCCCGTTGGAAGCTGCCATAGGAATATAATAAGACAATGTGCTAGTCATATTTTCCAACGATTAAACACATCTGAGATTTTGCCCTACCTGTATTCAAAAAGCGTTATAAGTACTGATGATAAACAACAAATTTTACAAACAGAAATGACAGAATCTACCAGTATAGCTGCGCTGGAGCTTTTGGACATGCTTCCAAACAGAAACAAACACTGGTTTAAATATTTCGTTGAATCTTTGCTTGAAAGTGGTCACGAAGAACTTGCCCGGATAGTAAAGGGCGGTGCAAACACTCAATTCTGTAAAGAAGATTACGTGATTCCCGAGATACCGAAGACATGCCAGTCATTAAATCAAGCAAACCCAAACGATAATAAAACCAGTCAATTCAATGATGATACTCTGAGTCAACAACATGAGCTTAGGAGCATAAATAGGAACCTTTGTCAACAGACTGGATATACCGGGATACAAAAGAAAAACGAATATTTTGTTCAGTCAAGTTCACACGGCGAAAACCATGTGGAAACTAACAATGTCGTTAAGACTTCAAAGAATGAACTTTCATTATTGGACGAACATTTTGAAAATCAGAATCAGTTTCCACTGTCGGACAGTACATCCGAATCAAGTGATGACCAATCGTGTGTCCATGCATATTGTTTGGATCGTGGGTTTGATTTTACCGACAATATAGCAAACGAAACCAATCCACTTCATAGTCATTTTGATATGATAGAATGTAGTTCACTTGGCTCAGATTGTTCAGAAATCTATGAGAAAGGGTCAAGTTATCAAGAACTTTCGCAAACAAACCTCTGTTTGAGCGTACCAAGTTCATGTGCTATTTATGACAGTGACCCCAACCCTGTGCAAATGGGCACCTATGAATCATCCGATAAGCAAATTACGAAGTCAGTTCCTGAAAGAATTCATTCGACTACACATGTGCCTAATAGTACGAAAAAGCAGAACACATTCGAACACAGTAGGTCTTCTATTGAGAAAGAATATGCTCTGTCTGCATTTGTACGTATTGATACTACTACGGATATACTATCTGGTAACCGGAGTAGGTCATATCTTCAGGTCAAAATTCCTGCATCGAATGAAGAGAGTAAGAACAGAGCATCAGGTAGCAGGAGTAGATCTCAGGACGTAATATCTGTAACTTCACATGTACCTAGAAAGAACAGTAAGAATAGGGCATCAGATAGCAGGAGTAGATCTCAGGACGTAGTATCTTTATCTTCACATTTACCTAGAAAGAACATTAAGAATGGATCATCAGAAAACCAGGGTTCGCAAAGGTCTTCTCTACCTTTACCTGTACGTAAACCTTTACCTATGCGCTATGGTGAGAGTAAGAAGAGAGCATCCGATACCCAGAGTAAACCTCCTTTGGACATGACATCTGAACATTTACCGGTGTCTGGTGATAAGACTAATCCGGTTGCCAGAATACGTCCTATCCTCAGGACATAATACATTGTACGTTTACATGTAACTATATAGTAAGAATAAGAATGGACCATCAGATGACCAAGAGTATGTTGATCATCAAGACATAGCTGTACCTTTAACATTCAAGTTATAACCTATACGTCTGTAACGTGTTATGATTTTTTTTTTAAGAATTGAAAAGAAAAATAGTTTCATAATTTAAACTTGTAAACCAATTCACCATAAAATTATGGTTCCGAAAGGCCCTCACGTAAAGAGGCTTTAGCCCAACATTAAATTTGGAAAGCACCGAAAATAAAGTAAATTTTATTATATGGCAAGTGATGAAATATAGAGAAATATGTATTAAATATAACCAATATTTGAAAAAAGTTATATTTTCACATGTGAAAATATAAAAAAAGTTATATTTTCACATGTGAAAATATAAGATTTGGGAATACGCAAATTACGATTCCACCGTTTCATTTCTAATTTATACATAACTAAATTTTATAATCTATGCTATTGTTGACGCAATGAACGTTCACACACAATAGCGACGTAATGGCGTGACGTAATGACGTCATTTAAGATTATGACTTCATATGCTTTAGCGCGCAACGTTACAATGACTACATGCAATATAATAAAAAGAAAATTCAACTTTTTGTCGTGAATATGAGTTTTATTTCATCTCGTGAAGTGAAAAATTATATATTTCATGAGTGCCGAAGGCACTCATGAAATATAAAAAATTTTCACTTCACTCAATGAAATAAAACTCATATTCACTCCAAAAACTTGAATATCCTCTATTTATTTTACTTTATATTACATGGACATTTCCCCTTTGAAAACAAAAAAAAAATGTAAAAACAAAAGTTTGGTAATAAAATGTTACTTACGCTCTAAATGAAAAAAAGGAATATCCGTATAACGGAGTAAATGGCGTTTGAATTTCTATATTTCTGTCATCCTTTTGCAACCCAAAAGTCTTAAAACGTGACGCAAAAAAAAAAAAAAAAATGAAAATCGTGCCACGCGGTTCACGAATAAAAATATGCCCAAAAATTATTTTGGATAGGCCTTTTCCATGTGCAAGGGAGATAATTAAAACATAATAAAATTTAAAATCTAGCCAATATGGGGAATAATTTTAAGAGTTTGGCACTCAGCTATGTATACTACTGAATTTTGTTTTGTTTTGGTGCATTTTATATGGAAAATTATCAAGTTAGATTTCTGGGAAAATAGTTACTTCCCTTGCTGACATTTTCGCAATTGAAAACTCCCTAATCAAAGTTATTCTGACATAAAATTTTTATTTGTTCACCGATTTTCAAAATTTTGCGACACTTTTTATGACTTTAAGAATACATAATGGTGACGTGGTAATTTTTCTTGAGGTGTCCAGAAAAGAGGTCTAAAAACGGCAGTTTCAGGAAGATGGTCAGTAAATTTTGTCAGTATTTTAAACATGACTGTGTTAATGGATTTGGTTTTGTATACTTTTTATGCATTTTTATGTTAAATTGTATATGTAGATCTATATAAAAAGAAACTCACAAATCATTATTATGCCGCTTATATATTGTAAATTTGAATGTATTGAATTGATTTCTACAATATTTTGGAATAAAACATTACAGCATCAAATAAGTCTTTTTTCAGCTGGTCAGACTATTTTGCAGTGTTTCTTTGTTAAGTAACTCAAATCTTGTCGCATCGTCGGCTTTTGAAAATAAGCAACGATCATATTCACACACACGCGCGCGCGCGCGCGCGCGCACACACACACACACACACACACACACACACACATGAAATCGAACAAAAATAAATAAATATGTCAGATACAATTACTACATAATTACTGTATAATAGACATTTCTCTTTCCTAACCCGAGATAGAGTTGAACACCATACTCTGACATACAGGACCTGTACAAACGACCTTTTACAAGGGATTTCTTAAAATGAACGACAATTTTTGTGTTTCCCTCAGGCAACTGCTAACCCGGGTCTGCACGGCCACGGTCACGGATAGATGTTTGATATTTTGAATCCGCTTCTCATACACTCGTCAAAATTGCCAACCGAACATTTTCACATTCGTCTTTTTCGACTATTTCGTAACTATTTTGCAGGAAGGAATGTTAGAAGTGTTATTTTGAATAAATTGCACGTGCGTCTTTAACCATGTCGACATTTTTAAATATAAGAAAAAATGGTATTTGGTATTAATAAACCTACCGGAAGACAGATTTTTTTTTTATCTAAAATGCGATGCAAGACACGCTTGAACGAGGCCAAAGTCATGATTGAAATACTTCGCGTGTCTGCCCTTATTCGCCATTTTATCAACATTTGTCTGATTATTTGCACTTGAAAATGTTTATTTCGACTCGAATATTGTCTCGAAGATGTGCGGTCAGTAATAAAATCCACATTATGTTTTGGTAGTTTTAAGATGCCAGAAAATCCAAGCAGAAGCCTCTTTTATTCCAGCCCACAACCGGTTCCAGACTGAGCTCAAAAGTGTGGATGACCTTTGTCAAGTCCTTATAGCCGCGGTGACATGCTGGTATTAACGGTGAAATTCTGTCCCAAAACCATGTGTTTTCATGCGTTTCTGCAGACTTTTGTTTCAACATCAAGTCAGATCACGGCTTTTAGTGCCTTATCGAAATGTTCTTAAAGTGTGTCGATAAAATGACATTATCTTGAGATAATCCCTGATTTTTGTCATAGTATGGTGCATGCACATCTCAGCTAAGAAATAAGAACAAGTCGAAGACCAAGAAAGCATCTATTTTCCAAAAGGTGTTCACTCAGCAGAACTGAACATATTTGAGAATACAAAAATCTATTCATCACTAACATCAACACGAGAAAAAGACAGAGTGACAACAGAACTGCCGCCTTTGAACGGTCAGTAATAATTTTTTGGGGTTGTAAATCAAATACATGTAGCAAAGCCAGCAGCAACCAGTTTGACTTAATACAGGGCTGAGAGCTTTAAACATACACAAATCAATTCCAGTGCCAACGCACAGCCCATTTTTTCTATATATGAGACGTGGTAAAAGCTTGAAATGTCTTAGGCTTCCAGCACTTTCAGGCAAATAACACCTTATGACAGATGACTTTTATTACGTACGTAGTTTGATATTCGTTTCCCGTGTTTCCCGTAAAATGTACCTATCTAAAGAGACGTCCGCTTTCAAAATTTGATTGGCGATTTGTTATTATAACATGGTCATCAGCTTCAGTCATGATCTCCCTCAGTTATAGTGCTCATGCGTCGTCATTGTCATAATCATATCTCAACAGTTTCTTTTGGAATTCATTTAAATCCAAACTTTTTGCCACTGCTTTGCGATGATCTTTCTCTTCAGATCCAACATTTAAAGGTTGAAAATCGTGAAGGAGTTCTTTCGTCGCACCACGATCACGGCTTATCGGTGTCTTCTCTTTTCTCAAAGCGACTGCTATAAGGGGTCGGCCGACTAAATGCCCCGCCCCGGAACCAACTATCACAGCCAATAAGATCCAGAAGTTATACGTCATTACACATAACATCATGACGTAGGCAATTGCGAGTGAAAAAGATTTCATGAGTGATAGCAGCACATGGGCGATGATTTTGTTCTGTCGGGTGTGCCTGCAAAATATAAAAAGAACGCCTAAATCTAAGACACGTATGCCATAAATAATGCATTTGAGATTGGAAGTATGAAAAGGTATCAGGCAAGCAATTTTGATAGGGGCTTGATGTAAGGGAGGTAATAAAATCCTGCAAAACTTTTAAATCTCATTCTTTTGTTATGATTCAATGCTCAACATCATCACTATCTGGTACAAATTATTAACTCATTTAAGCCTGGGACATACATGTAGGCAAACAGCATAGTCCCAGATGTGACGCCACAGAACGTGGCGTCCCATCTGAGGCTATTCAGTAAAATGCTAAAAGTAATTATATCGAAAAATGAGATAAAAAAATTAAAATCACTCCTAACACCCCCAAAAAATGAAAGTGGACTCGCCAAATTGATAATGATGGGAAAATCCATTCGTCAAATATGGGTTAATAACCTTTGATCAAATAGCCATGAACAAGTAAATTTATTTTCGAAATACAAGAATCTTTACTACCATGGATTATTTCCCTTGCCAATGCAAAACCTATTCAAAATTTATTTTTGCGTAAAGTAGGTTGACATATTTTTTCACAATTTTCTGCAGGTCCTGTCAGTAAGAATATTTTCCTCTTGTTACCTACAGACCAAATTCACGGGGACCCAACTGTTAATCGTGATTATTGATGCGACGTGGAATGTTAATGCATGCTAATATGAAGTTTCGTATGCGTCGGCGATATCGTTACGAATGCACCGTTCCACATCCTCTGCCCTTGAACGGTAAGTTTCACATGTTTTGCTCTCCCAAAAATAAACAAGGCCGAGTTTACAAAATCGGCGTCCACTATGATCTGCAAAATTCTTCTATGTTCTCACTTGAAGTCAATTGGAATACTTACGGCACTTGCGTTTTTCAGCTAATGGTTTATAAAGTTGACCTGTAGATACAATTTTGCCACGGAAACTCATTACATTCTAAAATTCCTTTTGTTTTTCTTTGTCTTGGTCGTAAACTAAAAAGTATAACACAGTCCTGTGGGTGTCTTTATTGGAATATATATTCAAACGGCTTTGTAAATGCACATTTATCTAAAGACACCCACAGGACTGTGTTATACATTGTACTTCTTAGTTTACGACCAAGACAAAGACAAACAAAAGGAATTTAAGAATGTAATGAGTTTCCGTGGCAAAATTGTATCTACAGGTCATCTTTATAAACCATTAGCTGAAAAACACAAGTGCCAATTGACTTCAAGTGGGAACATAGAAGAATTTTGCAGATCATAGTGGACGCCGATTTTGCAAACTCAGCTTTGTTTATTTTCACGAGAGCAAAACATATGCTACTTACGGTCCAAGGGCAGAGGACGTGGAACGTCGCATTCGTAACGATCTCGCCGACGCATACGAAACTTCATAATAGCATGCATTAACATTCCACCAAGATTAACAGTTGGGTCCCCGTGAAAATCTGCTAAAATCCATTAAAGGTGAGGTTTTACACTATAATATGAACATACTGATAAAATTTTGTGGGATATAACTTACCATTTCTCGGCTCTTAAATGATACACATTAAAGGCGTAGTTTGTACATTCAGATATGATAGCGAGACATATTGAGAACACCATAGCTGCCACGAGACCTGCGGATATAAAATAAGCATTATGATGAGATGCTCTGATTTTATTTATTTTGGTTTGGTTTGCTTGCTTTAAAGCTTTATTGCTTGCAATCTTTACAACCTGTGAATCCCGAACGCGGTCCATATTCATTATTCTTTTTCTGTATGGACATGTTTTTTGCGAAACTGAATTATTTAACATCACTACTGACAATCACGTGGTATTGTCTATATGGGTCATTATCAAAAAATGGAGCAATCTAGAAAGGCAAAACGAAAAAAATTAATAGTCCATTTTTTTCTTTTTAATGGGATAGTTTTATTAACAGAAGCATACAGAATACAGAAATAAAATATGCCGAGTTTAACTGAACAAATAGCGCACCAGCATTAATTAATTGTATGGTACCCTTGAAAAAATATCAGTGCTGTCACGAACAAACTTTCTTGCCTAAAACGCTCATTTGATAAGACTTCCCCAATCTGTAAGTGGGGGCATATACAACTTGTCACGAACAATAGTTCACACAAACCTTAAATACTTTCAACGAATTAACGAGTAATAGATATTCAATGAAAATGCGCATACTGTGATTTGTTCCATTTATGAAACGCTTTATCTTTGTAGACATTAGCTTGTAGAATTAAACCAAAAATAAAGTCTGCTAAACGTTTACTATTTCAGTATAGTATCATTGCATACCAAATATGATGCGTTTTGAGTATTTTAAATAATTATGACCGTGACAGCACTGATGTCGTGACAGCACTGATGCTGTCGTGACAGCACTGATAATTATCAGAGCTCGCCTTTTTCATTCCAATGTGTGCGGAAATGATTAATTTCTGACCATTTACCGATGAGCTTAGGGGCAGTGACTCCCTTAAGGTCGCAACCAACGAAGCCTCAGCTGATGCTCTAACCAGGGACACCTTTGCGTAGATCCAAAGCTCTTAGCAAAGCACGATCGCTTCACGCAAACCAAACGCGATGTAGCACATAAAGCGCAGCTGAAGCGCTATTCAGCTTATCACGTTAAGCTGCAGCATGAGAAAATGTGTCTTTTGGGCTTTCGACCAGGTCTGAGACAACCAGGATTGTTCATGACAAAAGACCGCATTAAATTTGGGACCCTATCACGGGTTTTAGGGAGCTGGGTCACTGAGCAGGGCCATTTTGTTTTCAGGGAGCTTGGTAGAACTGGAAATTGGGGATTACTAGAAGAGAACACTCTTGGTTTTAGGAAGCTGGGAGCAAGGAAAAGATTTTTAGGAAGCTAGGGAGAAAGGTCATTTTTCTTTTAGTGAGCTTGGGGCTAATACCCCTTTGGATGGGCCTCAAATTTAGGTTAACTTGCTGCTGAGCTGCACATTTGCTTTCATATATATCCCATTAAATCCCACTTTTATGTAGTGAGGTATACAGGGTAAAATGGGGTATACAATGTTACTTCTTTTTGTTTCTTAATTTTGACCATAGGCGGTTCTAACGTGTACACAATAAGACAGATATATTTTTTTCCTTCAATTTTTAAAGCTAAGAAATCTCTGTATATTGCATGGGTAACACATTTTCGTAATGGTATGTAACATACAAACACACCGAAAGACACATGCGTCAGAGAAGGTTAAAATTTTCGTATTTTCATGTACCACAGACCCCTAGTGTGTATATTACCGGGTCCCTTTTTTCCAGCATTACCCCGAGTTGCCCCTCCCACCCCTCGAGGAAAGGGATGGCGTTTTAAACAAAAAGGCGATTTTTCCGTATAAAGTGGGGTCTTAAAATTTTCGTATTTTCATGTACATTGTACCATAGACCCCTTGTGTGTATATTACCCGATCCCTTTTTTCGAGGTGTATGAATTTGGTAGGTTTTACGGCACATCCGTACCAGAATTACCCCAAGTTGCCCCTTCCACCCCTCGAGGAAAGGGAAGGCGTTTTAAACAAAAAGGCGATTTTTCCGTATAAAGTGGGGGCTTAAATTTTTTTTTTTCACTGAAAAGGGGTAATCTAATTTGGAATGGACTACGAAAAAAGGATATTTATCGCGCGACATAACACAAACTGTCTCAATATCATTATGGGAGTACCACCTCCGGGGCTAATTGGATATCGTGGTCGACGAAGCATTTTGAATTTGCAGTTTTGTATCACCCCCCCCCCCCCACACACACACACACACACCTCAAATGATTTTCAACACAATATAATTGGCCACTTCTGCCTGCTGCTGGCGTTAGTAGCTGAGACCCTCTCGTGAAAGGAGACCTAACCCTTGTCAGCCTAGGAAATTACCTGAATCCACACCTGCCGACAGAAGTCAACTCAGTGCTGTCACATCAGTACTGTCACGACCGTGACAGCACTGACCGTGACAGTACTGAGTTTCACACAGAAATTTAATTCTAATGACTAACAACAGAATGCAGGATGAAAACTTTTCATGTCTATTCTAACTGCTCCTAAGTTGAAATTCAGTCATGGTTTTAAAATGTATGTGATATTTGCAAGAAGCGGCAAAATGCACGTGATAGTACTGATGCTTGTAAAATTCCCACTCCAATTTTGACATTTCTTTATGGCATAGGAACGGAGTAATGCGATTTGTTCAAATGTTTTTAACCATTACTTCTTCAGCTTGGTGTCGTCTACAAAACGCGATTGTTTTGATCTGAGAAAATGATTCGTAACTCTGGTCAAAATCGATTTTCAATAACTGTGACAGCACTGATACGTTTACCAGGGACAACACTATATGAGCCTGTGCATGAGAAAACCAACAATTTGAATATGCGAAAACAAAGGCGCAGACCAGCTTCGCGGTAACCGCGAAAGTGATCAGCGCCTTTGTTTTCGCTACATGGATAGTACAATCCCTCTTCTTCTTAAATCCGAAATTTCACGTTTCTAGCCTGCTTCTGTGACAGTACAGGCCGGTTTGTGTCGGACCTGGTCAGAAACCCAAATTGTTGGTTTTGTCACGCACAGGCTCATATATGTGCCCCCACTTTTAAATAGCACTTTATATAGCATATGATTTTTGAATTTGACTTCAATAACATTATATGCAATAGATGGTCACAGAAAATGTGATTTCTGTCAAGCTTCTTTTGCATTGGAACCAAATAAAACTACTTGCCCTGACCCGGGGACACGGTAAAAATCGATAAAATAGCACTTCTTGTATCTCTTTTTTTTCAAATAACATACACGGAAACGTGAAATCGCGTGTGGTTTTAGCAAAGCACCGCGGATAATAATATCATACATGGAAAAAGCAAACCTCGGACATTGCGCTTGCGAGAAAACCACCAGGGACAAGGATTGCTCCATTTTTTGATAATGGTCTATATACAAACGGATAAATTATCGGGTCACACACACTAGAATGAGAACGCAGTTGAGGTTAGATTTTCGTGTTTTCTCCTACAGCGTTTCTTTTACCGACGGATAGATAAGTGCAGTCAATACAGAAATTGAACATTTATTGAAAGAAAATAACATAAGAAATCACGGTTATTTCGTTTTCGCAAACACTTCAATGTTACTGTTTTGTAAGTACATGTACTTTATAATCATGGGGCGGAAGTGTTTGCGAAAACGAAATAACCTGGATTCCTTATGTTACTTTCATTCAATAAATGCTCAATTTATGCATTGTCTGCACCTATCTAGCAGTCAATTGAGTAAGCGTTATAGGACAAAACTCAAATTTCTCAACTCAACTTTTGACAGAATTTCATGGTGCGTCACCCGATCATTTAACGATTTGTATGTAAACAATACCACGTGTTTCCCAGCTGTGAACATGCCGGTTAAATTACATTGAATTTCCCTTTTCATACAACTTAAATAAAGCATATATCCCGGATGTGTTATTATGATATTATGAGCCTCGTTCCCTGAAACCCTGCCTTTGTGGCTCGGGTGAGATAAAGCATGTGCTTAATTCGGACTATAGAGATATGATAAACGTGGATAGGGGTAACTAAATAATAAGGGCGGTTCCGGGTGTATCGGTGTAGACAATGACGGGGGAGTCCGGGGTATCTACATGGTGGTTTGTGGTATCTAAATAATCAGGATTATTTGTGGTACATCGTCATGTATCTAAAACAGTGGTGATGTGAGGTATCTAAACAATGAGGGTAGTTTATGGAACGCCAAAGCTGTCTGATGGTAAGGAATAAAAACATTTGATGCATCATCGTCATTATATCCTGCTCACATTTGATTATATGTTGTATAGTGTGCATTATATGATGAGAAAAGTCCATTATATGTTAGACCAGGTTCTTTATATTATGAAAATTTTCATTATATGATGAGTAAACATCTTTATATTATAGTAGACTTACATTATATGATGGGTAAACATCTTTATATTATGGTAGACTTACATTATATGCTGATACAACCTCGTTATATAATGACAACTACATTATACTATGGGCTATATGCATCAAGTTCATTATATGGTTCGATAACTTCATTATATGCGCAAACTTCATTATATGATGTGACAACTACATTATATGATGTGGACGATTTTGCGAGAAGAAGAATTACATTGACACCGTTTAGAGAGTTATTGTATACATGCCGGGACTACCGGACATACTGCTGATTCTATCTATCTATCTATCTATCTATCTATCTATCTATCTATCTATCTATCTATCTATCTATCTATCTATCTATCTATCTATCTATCTATCGATCGATCGATCATCACCATCATCATCATCGTCATTATGATATATCATCATCAATATCGATCATCATCATCATCATCGAAAGTAGTATAGAGGGTGGATTTTTAATCTACTTTCATGGTCGCCTGGTGTCGTTCGGTTGTTCAAGATGGCGGCCTCCATGGGACCGATAGTGCGCAATATTTCGTAAGATCCACGAATCATTCTATTTCCGTTTCCATGCCACTTTCGATCCGGTTTCTTATTGGCATTTTAAGAACGGCTAGCGCCATCCTGGCCACCACTAGCAGACTTCCAGGATACCGGTGCCAATTAGATTAAGCTTAGATTTCAACTCCCAATACCCTCCCGAGTCGAAAGCGTCGGTCTGCGACACTACTAGACCACTCGCAGACTTCCAGGATACCGGCGCCAATTAGTTTAAGCTTAGATTTCGACCCCAAGACCCTCCCGAGTCGAAAGCGTCGGTCTGCGACACTATCAGACCACTCTCAGACTTCCAGGATACCGGTGCCAATTAGTTTAAGCATATATTTCGACTCCCAAGACCCTCCCGAGTCGAAAGCGTCGGTCTTCGACACTACCGGACCACTCGCAGACTTCCAGGATACCGGTGCCAATTAGTTTCAGCTTAGATTTCGACCCCCTAGACCCTCCCGAGTCGAAAGCGTCGGTCTGCGACACTATCAGACCACTCGCAGACTTCCAGGATACCGGTGCCAATTAGTTAAAGCATATATTTCGACTCCCAAGACCCTCCAGAGTCGAAAGCGTCAGTCTGCGACACTATCAGACCACTCGCAGACTTCCAGGATACCGGTGCCAATTAGTTTAAGCATATATTTTGACTCACAAGACCCTCCCGAGTCGAAAGCATCGGTCTGCGACACTACCAGACCACTCGCAGACTTCCAGGATTCTGGTGCCAATAAGTTAAAGCTTAGATTTCGACTATCAAGACCATCCCGAATCGAAAGCGTCGGTCTGCGACAATATCAGACCACTTGCAGACTTCCAGGAGTCCGGTGCCAATAGAGTCCGGTGCCAATAGAGTTGAAGTCTGCTAGTGGTGGCCAGGATGGCGCTAGCCGTTCTTAAAATGCCAATAAGAAACCGGATCAGATATCGAAAGTGGCACGGAAACGGAAATAGAATGACTCGTGGATCATACGAAATATTGAGCAATATCGGTCCCATGGAGGCCGCCATCTTGAACAACCGAACAACACCAGGCGACAAGGAAAGTAGATTAAAAATCCACCCTCTATACTACTTTCGATCATGATGATGATGATGATCGATATTGATGATGATGATTATAGATAGATAGATAGATAGATAGATAGATAGATAGATAGATAGATAGATAGATAGATAGATAGATAGATAGATAGATAGAATCAGCAGTATGTCCGGTAGTCCCGGCATGTATACAATAACTCTCTAAACGGTGTCAATGTAATTCTTCTTCTCGCAAAATCGTCCACATCATATAATGTAGTTGTCACATCATATAATGAAGTTTGCGCATATAATGAAGTTTGCGCATATAATGAAGTTATCGAACCATATAATGAACTTGATGCATATAAAGACAATAGCTCATAATATAATGTAGTTGTCACATCATATAATGAGGTTGTATCAGCATATAATGTAAGTCTACCATAATATAAAGATGTTTACCCATCATATAATGTAAGTCTACCATAATATAAAGATGTTTACTCATCATATAACGAAAATTTTCATAATATAAAGAACCTGGTCCAACATATAATGGACTTTTCTCATCATATAATGCACACTATACAACATACATGTATAATCAAATGTGAGCAGGATATAATGACGATGATGCATCAAATGTTTTTATTCCTTACCATCAGACAGCTTTGGCGTTCCATAGTAGTTCGTGGTGGCTTCCTGACAATTAATCGAGCGTTTTTGCCAATGATATCAAAATAATTAAGGTGGTTCGGGGTACCACGGGCGGATCCAGGATTTCTAGAAGGGGGGTTCAAACCCACCACAAGGAGTTCTTGTCCTACATTTTACCTGATTTTTCCTCAGTTCTCCCATGAAATTGAAATGATTTGGTTCCAGTGGGAGGTTCAAGCGAACCCTCTCTAAATCCGCCACTGGATACCAAATAATAATGATGGTTTTGGTGTATTACTAACCGTGTTAAGTATGCCGGGTATCTAAATAATAAGTGGTTCGTGGTATCTAAAATATAGTAAAATGATTCGGAAATAGCAAGAGAATACCTGAGATGGTGTTTGTCATCCAGCGTTGGAACAGGAATGGACCTTCTGTGAACGCTTTGAAGTAGGACGTGTGCATTGACTGAAACAAAAGTGGCCAAAATAATAAACATTCACATCGACTCATGAAGTCGACCAATACAAACTCCCTTCACTTCATAGTAGAAAGGTACAATCAGTCAAAGATCAGGAAAAGGCGCAATCAGAAAAAGATTCCCACTCAAAAAACAGAGGTGTGAAAAAACTAAATCAACCAGATACTCAGTATACCATGAAAATATATCGTAAGCCGAATAAGCAGCTATTTTCCCAATAGGTGGCCACTCAGTTACCTAAACTTAACTAAAAATAACACCAAGACTAAAACAAAAAGAACCACCACAGAACTATCGCCTTGGAAGGATCAGTAATATAAATTTACTGGGGGGCTTAAATCGTTTTTACATGGCCATATTAACCTCACCCTCAGCTTCTGCAGTGGCTCTAATATATACACAAATATAAACAAGCAATAAGGAAAATCATGTCAAAGAAATATCAAACATAGATACCAACGTATAAAGCAGGTGAGCAGCTATTGAAGTCATGTGGTCACAATGCTAGCCTGGACAGAACAAATAAAATGCAGAGGACTAAGTGAACAGCCAAATGATATTCCGGGGTGGCCACAAAGCCATACAACATACAACTATTGGAATAACTTGGATAAATGTGAACAACAGCAGCAATCCCACGTCTATAATCTGAGCTACGTCTCGACATTTTATCACACCTGATTTGGGTCGATTATAAAATTTTCATTTAAGATCATCAATCAACTCAGCATGTTATTTAAACTGCTCATGAATTATAAGTTATGGCCAACACTCATTCATGCTGGTGAGAAGATGAAAACAAGTTCAAGGTCTGGTTGAATTTGAACAGAAGAAGGATTGTACTATCCGAGTAGCGAAAACAAAGGCGCTGATCAGCTTCACAGTTACTTTACTGCGAAGCTGACCTGTGCCTTTGTTTTTGCATATGCAACATGTTGGTTTTCTCATGACGCGGCTGATGTTTTTTTTCTAACTTACCATCATGTTCATGTCCATGCCACCCATCATCATTCCACCATTCTCGTTACCATGCATATTCATGTTATCCATATTCATATTTTCATGCATGTTCATATTATCCATATTCATATTTTCATGCATATTCATATGATCATGATTATGCACATTCCCATTATCCATATTCATATATTGAGTGGTCATATGATTTCGATCATGCATATTCATATGATCGTGAACATGCGTATCCATATTGTTACTGTCACTCATATCATGGTTACTATTCATATCATGGTTACTGTGAGCCATAGTCATATTGTCCATACTATTACTATGAATGTTTTCCATGGTCATACTCTCATGCTTATCCATATTGTCATGATATGACACATTATCTATAGCCATATTGACAGCGTAAACTTGAGCATTTAGTAGTCATATTGCCACATAAATGAATATGCACGTTAATACAATGAGGATGTATTTCCGATTAACTGCCACCATCATGATCCAATACAAGAAATCCTTGAGTGATTCACATCTATTTCTTTTTTCGAATGTTTTAAGGAAGGTTACAAGATCCGTGTCGTCCTTTTCAGAATAATGATCTTTTTTATCACCTGAAAGAAAGTGCATAGTTTCAATTGAGCAGTTAAGAATGCAGGTAACCGGATAAACAAAAACCCAGGTCTCCCCAAAACCTATACCGCCAGACCATTACGAAAACTTGCCTGTCATATTGCCACATAAATGAATATGCACGTTAATACAATGAGGATGTATTTCCGATTAACTGCCACCATCATGATCCAATACAAGAAATCCTTGAGTGATTCACATCTATTTCTTTTTTCGAATGTTTTAAGGAAGGTTACAAGATCCGTGTCGTCCTTTTCAGAATAATGATCTTTTTTATCACCTGAAAGAAAGTGCATAGTTTCAATTGAGCAGTTAAGAATGCAGGTAACCGGATAAACAAAAACCCAGGTCTCCCCAAAACCTATACCGCCAGACCATTACGAAAACTTGCCTGTCATATTGCCACATAAATGAATATGCACGTTAATACAATGATGATGTATTTCCGATTAACTGCCACCATCATGATCCAATACAAGAAATCCTTGAGTGATTCACATCTATTTCTTTTTTCGAATGTTTTAAGGAAGGTTACAAGATCCGTGTCGTCCTTTTCAGAATAATGATCTTTTTTATCACCTGAAAGAAAGTGCATAGTTTTAATTGAGCAGTTAAGAATGCAGGTAACCGGATAAACAAAAACCCAGGTCTCCCCAAAACCTATACCGCCAGACCATTACGAAAACTTGCCCGTGTAATATATGGAGAATTTTTTTTCAGTAGCAAAAATTGAAAATTTCATCAGAAAATTTTCGATATTTTTCTTATTTTTGCTCAAAACATAGATTGTGGTAGGCGGTTCTAACGAGTACCCACAATCTATGTTTTGGAGCAAAAATAAGAAAAATAGGTATACCCCTGCATACCCTAGTTTTACTATATAAAAGTGCGGTTTAAGGGGGTATTCATTGCACGGAGATGTTTTCCTGATGCCGCGGCATGGTGCGTAACAAACCCAACCAGCAATACCTTATGATACCCCAGTGTGATCGCTCTCTTCACAGCAGCTTCGGCCTTACAAATGTCAGTTGAGTTCAGATGGAAGACTCAAACATGGTCTAAAAGGGGGTTAAAGCGAATATCTATTTGTCATGGAATGGCTATTGTTCTGATTATTGTTTATTCTATTCAAAACAACACCCATTAAATTAAATTTGAAACCGACTTACTATATCTATACTTACTTTGAGCCGCGATTCGTGGTTTCCGACCAGGTGCAACACAACTCGGCCTGTACAGTCACAGAAGCAAGCTAGAGGCTTGAAATTTTGGCTATAAGTAGAAGAGGAATTGTACTATCAGGGTAGCAAAAAACAGGCGCTGATCAGCTGTGCAGTTGCTGCATAGCTGATCTGCGCTTTTCTTTTCGCACATGCAAAAATCAGGTTTTCTTATGATGCGGCTCACTTATAATATAGATATAACTGAATATGAAACAAAACTATCCTAAGTTTTCAGCAAGACACCCTGGAGTGAGGATACCCTCGGGCAAACAGTGTAGACCCGATCAGCCTGTTCGCAGACGAGAATCACGACAGAATATTTTTTCACGAAGCGTTATCGTGATCTCAGGTCGAGTTGTAGAATGAATACAAACTTGAAATTGTCAAAAATAACATTTATTTATTTATTTATTTATTTATTTATTTATTTATTTAGCTATTCAATTTACTGAAATATCCAACTAATGTAAAGTTGCAAAGGTGTTTTTATGACTTTAACATGTAATTGGAGAAAACCTGTTTTCTAACTGAAAAGGCTATAGTACGTATACATGTATATGTGTTAACATAATTCCGCACATCCGCACAGCAGCCTGATTATCTCAAATACTGTTCAATAAAAAAATACCAAGGAGTTTGAGATTCCAGCTAGCCTTTATGTGCAGTGTTTATACTATTCCGTGTCATGCCTGTTCAAAAAGCGATTTCTTTTTATTTCACTGCCAACCTACCCAAGAAGGATAAAAAGCTAAAAGCCCTGCAGTAATAAATGTGCATTCATTGCATCAGTTGTTGTAATATACGGAAATAATTGACATAATAAAATTAACCATACAAAAATGAATACATCTTCATTTACTTCATATGCTCGCCTAGCTAGTTTTGATTGTCTTCATTTTAATGTTTTTTTTTTTTTTTTTTTTTTTTTTTTTTTTTTTTTTTTTCCTGTTTCTTTGAATAAATATACATCTTTTATCCTGCCCATTAAAGAAAGGTTTATATTTATCAGTTTTAACTCCAACCTCCAACCTAAGCGGTTCAAGTATATATAGGAGCTCGCTCTGACAAAGGAGTTTGAATTTTGAATTTAGAAAGTAGAGTAATTAATTGTATTATCCCGGTAGTGAAATCATAGGCGTTGCCAGATTCGCAGTTACTGATAAGCTGATCTGCGTATTTGTTTTCGCATATGCGCATTGTCCCTTTTTTCATAATGCGGCTCAAATACAATTTCCAGTTTTCATATACATGTAAGTTCTTTTCTACGATATCAAATATAACAGTTACCTGAAAGGCGCTCCTTGTCAAAATAGCCAACCATACTACATCCCTTTATGAATTGATAGGTTGTTGACAGTTGTTGACAACCATAGAACTTGAATAGTACTTGAACAGGCGTAACCAGAAAGGTTAAATTTAAACCAAAGATCGAAAATGGCAAAATTTGTGTCTAAAATGATAAAAATGCAACCCACTTACAGGTTATTTGCGACTTTTATTTCTTTTCTTTTTCTTTTTTTAGCTCACCTGAGCCGAAGGCTCACAGGTGAGCTTATAGTATACCCATGCTCCGTCGTCCGTCCGTCGTCCGTCCGTCCGTCGTCCACAATTTCAAAGATCTTCTCCTCTGAAACCGCTTGGCAATCAAAGCCAAACTTCATGTGGAGCATCCTTAGGAAGGGGGAACGAAAGTTTATATAAATGGTTCAGGTCACATGACCAAGATGGCCGCCATGGCTATAAATAGCAAAAACTTTTAAAAATCTTCTTCTCCAGAACCAGTGGGCCGATTTCCACGAAACTTGGTATGTAGCATCTGGGACGCGGGCCCATCATAGTTTATATAAATCATGACCTGAGGATGACCTTGACCTATTTTACGGCATAGTCAACTTAGGTCGTCAATGCATTTGAATGGGAAAAATGGTAAAATGCTATTTAATGGGTAAAACTTACTGGGAATAGGCAAATGGACAGAAGATTAATGTTAATGGAAAAAGTTTAGCCCCTGGGGGTTTGTCTGCCCCTGCCCCGGGGCTATATACATGTATATGACCATAATATTCAAACATCTTCTTCTCTGAAACAGCTAGGCCAATCGAAGCCAAACTTCACATGGAGCATTCTTGGGAAGGGGGAATGAAAGTTTATATAAATGGTCAAGGTCACATGACCAAGATGGCCGCCATGGCTATAAATAGCAAAAATGTTTAAAAATCTTCTTCTTCAGAACCAGAAGGCCTATGATTTTGAAACTTGGTGTGAAGCATCTGGGAATGGAGCTCTACAAAGTTTATATAAATCATGACCCTGGGATGACCTTGACCTATTTTACGGCAAGGTCAACTTAGGTCTCCCATGCATTGGAATGGGAACAAATAGGAATATGTAATTAAATGGCAGAAAACATGCTAGAAATGAGCAAATGGACAGAAGATTTATGTTTAAGAAAATATTTTGGGCCCAGGTGGTTGTCTGCCCCTGCCCCGGGGCTATATACATGTATATGACCATAATATTCAAACATCTTCTTCTCTGAAACCGCTAGGCCAATCAAAGCCAAACTTTTTGTGGAGCATTCTTAGGAAGAGGGAATGAAAGTTTGTATAAATGGTCATGGTCACATGACCAAGATGGCCACCATGGCTATAAATAGCAAAAACGTTTAAAAATCTTCTTCAAAACCAGAAGGCCTATGATTTTGAAACTTGGTATGAAGCATCTGGGAATGGAGCTCTACAAAGTTTATATAAATCATGACCCTGGGATGACCTTGACCTATTTTACGGCAAGGTCAACTTAGGTCTCCCATGCATTTGAATGGGAAATTATAGGAAAATGTCATGTAATGGCAGAAAACTTGCTAGGAATGAGCAAATGGACAGAAGATTTATGCTTATGAAAATATTTTAGGCCCAGGGGTTGTCTGCCCCTGCCCCGGAGCTATATACATGTAGATGACCATAATATTCAAACAGCTTTTTCTCAGAAACTGCTTAGCCAATCAAAGCCAAACTTTATGTGGAGCATCCTTAGGAAGAGGAAATGAAAGTGAATATAAATGGTCAAGGTCACATGACCAAAATGGCCGCCATGGCTATAAATAGCAAAATTTTTTAAAAATCTTCTTCTTCAGAACCAGAAGGCCTATGATTTTGAAACTTGGCATGAAGCATTAAGGAACGTAGGTCTACAAAATTTGTATAAATCATGACACTGGGATGACCTTGACCTATTTCACGGCAAGGTCAACTTAGGTCGCCCATGCATTTGAATGGAGAAAATTGTTAAAATGTCATTTGAGATCATTTGAAGGACAAAACTTGCAGTTAATTGGCAAATGGACTGAATTTTTATGATTAAAAAAAGACATTGACTCCAGGAGTTTTTCTGACCCTGCATACATGCATTTTACCATTCTAGTCTAACAAGTTTATTGGTACATGTATATATCTCAGGTCTCAGGTGAGCGTTTACAGGACCATTGGTCCTCTGGTTTTTTTTTACTTTAGCATCACAAGGATACTGTGCACAATAAGTTGTGCTCCTGTTATACTGACCTCTAACATTAATAAGTCCAAACACACACCGCACATCCAAAATGCCCGATTGACCATTTTCTCATGTCGCTGTTCTTTTAAACAGCTTAAGAATAGATATGAAACTAATGTTTGAACACCTAAAACCAGGAAGCCATAGTTTAGATGGATTTTATTGGTTGAGTATAAAATGAATGGTGCATGTGCATTGTTTATCTTCATGCAGTTTTTAGATAAAAGAATTTAAGATACTGTATCCTTTATTCGAGCTGTTGCAATGGTGAGGGTAAAGAGGATGTGTATGCATAGAGAATAACATTAAAATATATTAACTTAAGAAACAATTTAAATAATCTATGCAAAGTATAGTAGGCCTATGTCGTTCATTTTTCGATCTTTAAATGCACACCCGTATAACCTTTGTGCATATACATTTGAGCCGCCTCGTGGAAAACCAACAATCTGCATATGCGAAAACAAAGACGCAGATCAGCTTCGCGGTAACCGCGAAGCTGATCAGCGCCTTTGTGTTCGCTACTCGGATAGTACAATTCCTCCTCTACTTATTAACTCCAAAATTTCAAGCTTCTAGCCTGCTTCTGTAGCTGCACAGGCCAGTTTGTTTCGGACCTGTTCGGAAACCACATTGTTGGTTTTCCCACTAGGCGGCTCATATTTTTATAACCATTTGAGCAAGAGACAGCCTATTAAATATAGAACCCCAAACATTACCCCGGCCAAATGACCTTAAAGAGGATGTATTACAATATTAAGAGTTGTGTGCCATTTAGGAATGCGTACTACATGTACATACCAATAAAACGATTATCAAATGTCCACACTTATAATACCCATAAACTTTAAAGCCCTTGTTTGACCTAAAGTACCATTGTGACACACACTGAATAGTATCATGGTAAACCATAAATGAGCCGCGTCATAAGAAAACAATACTTTTGCATTTGCAAAGTCAAAGCATTGAGCAGCGCATCTGATCAACACGTTTGTTTTCGCTACAGAAACGAATAACACGGCTAACAAACCTTTAAATGCGTAACCGCGGTTAAGAAAAGAAATCCTATTCACGCCCTTCCGGTTAAGCATCAGATGACCAACAAAAGGTAAACAAACTTTTGCAGCTCGTGTTTCCGAGTAAAATATTTTGATTCGAAGACGGATATGATAATTCTCTCAATGCTATTTTATCAGTTAGACATTGCAATATTTGGATCCCAAAGGATTTCCAGAAACTTTTCTTTATAATCGTGATTTTTATTCCCTCCTCCAAATACATGTTGGGATTGCCTTGTACATCAAGAAAATGTGGGTCAGTTGCAGGGATATTTTTTAGATATCCGCCAATTACGTCCATATTAACGGCTAGCAATACAGCGTGCAGATGATTTTAACATTGTGCGAGGTCTGTTGACAGTTTTGTTGCCTCTGGCCACTGCATTCTATGCATATGTGATGAAAAGCTGTGTCAACAATTTGGTTACGAATTTAATCATTAGAATGATAGCAATATAATCAACATAAAACACATGTATAAAAGTTTTTGTTATTGTTAATAGTTTTACGCTCAAGTTTTATTTGTCACATTCTCTCGTCCTCTCTGAATGGGTTCTAACTCAAATTGGTGTGTTTGTGATATTTGCAGTGAAAATGTTTGATATGAAATAATACAGTCTATGCAATACATGTAATACAATAATTCACATGCATGATAATCCTGTTCATGACGACGATTTTACAGCATTATGTATACTTTATTTGCTTTTTCCTGGTTTTATGTCATTCACAGAGAAAATTAAATAACATAATTTGAACCGGTGGAGGTTTCTAAAATATCTTGAAATATATCCTTCATATTTTAATGATTAAATGCGTAACCATCTTTTCCTTCCCTTCAAATCGGTAATACCGGGCACTAACACAACGAAATTTTGGCACAGACATCAGTTGCAATTTATTTAATATATATCTGTAAATTTGTCCTGGAACAATCACTAAAATTCGATATTTACCAGCAAATTGTCCAATTTTCAGTTGTATTTCGCCGACTTTGGCCTTGTTGTAACACCAGGTTCGAAGGAGGGAATAAATAACTCAAAGACCATCAAATTATTTTGCGACCTACTTTGGTGCTGACTAACAATAGTAAATAAGTGACAAAATAGCATTCATAGATAATCGATATATTTCTGTACTAAAATATAATCATAAATTGATCCTAGTAGTGTATGTTTTGTTTACCTTTTCTTGGTCCGCATATGCGTAACCGGAAGGGCGTGAATCGGATTTTCTTTCTTAACCGGCGGTTGCGCATTTAAAGGTTTGTTAGCCGTGAATAATGAATTGTCCGTTATCATACACATCGCAAGTTCATATTTTAATCGCCTAGCTGCAAAGTCCCGTTTACATGGCAATCCGCAGATGTGTTCAGTGTTGTAGCAATGCTCAAACTGTGAATGTGACCGAAATAAAATCTTGGTCTACCAACCGGAAATAATAAAAAAATGACTTTTACGTCCAATATACCCAAATAAATTACCAGAGGACCAATGGTCCTGTAAACGCTCACCTGAGATCTGGGATGTGTGACTTAAGTTGACCTTGCCATAAAATAGGTCTAGGTCATACCGGGATCATGATTTATATAGTCTTTGTAGAGCTCCATTCTCAGTTTCAAAATCATGGGCCTTCTGGTTCTGAAGAAAAAGATATTTAAAGGTTTTTGCTATGGCTTTAATTGGCCAAGCGGTTTCAGAGAAGATGTTTGAATACTATGGTCAAATACATGTATATAGTCCCGGGGCAGGGGCAGACAACCCCCTGGGGTCAAAATTATTTCCATGAACATAAATCTTCTGTCCATTTACATACTAACAACAAGTTTTCCCCCCATTTAATTAAATTTTACTAATTTTCCCCATTCAAATACATTAGCGACCTAAGCTGACCTTGTCGTAACATAGGTCAAGGTCATCCCAGGGTCATGATTTATACATACTTTGTAGACCTCCAATGCATGATGCTTCATGCCAAGTTTCAAAATCACAGGCCTTCTGGTTCTGGAGATCTTTTTAAGGTTTTTGCTATTTATATCCATGGCACCCATCTTGGTCACGTGATCTGGGCCATTTATACAAACTTTCGTTCATCTCATCGCTGTGTCCGGTGCGGGTTCGAGCCCCGCACTGGCCATATGAGAGACAAGCAAAGTTCTGCTTGCGGGTGTGCCAGGTGTTTTTTTCTCGGGGTTCTCCCGTTTCGCCCACCTACTGATTGGCCCGTCTCAAATGAGCTGAAAAAATCTTGACAGAGACGTAAAACTGAATTTAAAAAAAAAAATCCGTTGCCCATTCCTAAGAGTTTGGCTTTGATTGGCTCAGTGGTTTCAAAGGAGAAGACGTTTGAACACTGTAGACGACAACAGCGACAATGACTACAACTACGACGGAGCATGGCCCGGGTATACTATCGGCTCAGGTAAGCTAAACAAAAAAAAAAAAAAAAAAAAAACATAGACTGAAATCCTTTCAAAGCATAACATCAAAGTAAGAT
Organism: Rugalucina vietnamica; assembly: GCA_964017185.1. Classification (NCBI taxonomy): domain Eukaryota; kingdom Metazoa; phylum Mollusca; class Bivalvia; order Lucinida; family Lucinidae; genus Rugalucina; species Rugalucina vietnamica. Next base: position 28,680,708 of record OZ024873.1, read on the forward strand.
TATTGTGCAGCGAGCAGCAATCGCACTTAATATTGCATACCCCTCGTACCAGATGCGCTTTAGATTTGTTTAGGTTGTGTCATTTATTTATTATTTTTCTTCTTTTCTTTTGCCCAGGTCAGGTTAAATACAAACAATTTTATAGCTATCTAGCTATCAACAAAGTTCCCAACATTATCTAAACTTAAATCATAGTGTTCAGTCTTCCAAAAGGCCAAGTCACAGTATACATTGAGCCGCGACGCGAGAAAACCGGTCTTCGGGGTTTCCGACCAGGTCCGACACAAACCGGCCTGTACAGTCTCAGAAAAGAGCTAGAAGCTTGAAATTTCGGATTTAAGTAGAAGAGGAAATATACTATCCGTGTAGCGAAAACAAAGGCGCTGATCAGCTTCGCGGTTACCGCGAAGCTGATCTGCGCCTTTGTTTTCGCATAGGCAAAATTCCGGTTTTCTCACGATGCGGCTCACATTATGGTCAGTGGAAAATGGAGTTTTACGTAAAAAAAAAAAAAAAAAAAAAAAAAAAAAAAAAAAAAAAAAAAAAACGTATATAAGCAGTATAGCATAGAATCTGTGGGGTGGGCTTTTTAACCTCCAAAATGGCAAGTTTAGTTGAGTGGTATTTTTTTTTTCATTACTAACACTACTTCCCACCCTAATTATTGTGCCGAAAGTTCAACAAGGTGGCGACTTACAAAAAATGAAAAGATTTTAGGTCAAACCAAAGGCTTAAACTATGTTCGCCTGTTATTGAGTTAAGGCGGTATACTTATAATGTACTTGTACGTTGTTTGCGAATCCTTTGAGAGTAGCTTCCTGTGCATTTGAAAACCAACCGAACTAGGGTTTCCGACCAGGTCCGACACAAACCAGGCTGTACAGTCACATCATAAAGCTAAAAGCTTGAAACTTTGGATATAGTAAAAGAGGGAAAGTACTATCCGTGCGGCGAAAACAAAGGCATCATAAAGCTTAAAGCTTGAAACTTTGGATATAGTAAAAGAGGGATAGTACTATCCGTGCGGCGAAAACAAAGGCATCATAAAGCTAAAAGCTTGAAACTTTGGATATAGTAAAAGAGGGTTAGTACTATCCGTGCGGCGAAAACAAAGGCGCTGTTCAGCTGTGCAGAAGGCTCAAGCTGCTCACTTCAAACGTTTCATTAAAATCAAGTCGGACGGAGTTCAGAAAGTAACGCATCACCAGCTTTCGAGTCATAATGAGGAATTGCTTACGGGTGTGCCAGGTGGTTTTTCTCGGGGTTCTCCCGTTTTCGCCCCACCTACTGATTGGTCCGTCTCATATGAGCTGAAATAATCTTGAACGGGACGTAATTTTAACTGAATTAAAAAAAAAAATAAAAAAAAAAAACAACTAAAACTAGAAATGCGTGTTTGTAAAACACTATGCCCCCAACTGTATGCTTGTCCCTAAACTGGCAGTTTGTATGATTCATTTATTTCATTCGAATGCAGTCAAATTTTAATTTCCTGAAGAAGCTGTTCGGTTGTGAATGTTTTGACCTAGATCCAGAAACAGAATGTAAGCTTTTTTGAAGGCAAGTTAGAAATGAAGTAAAAATTTAAAAATGGAGTAATTTTGTCAGAATTTGACAGAGAGTCCCCAAAAGTTAATCAGATGATTTTCTTCTCAGCCCCAACCAGCATACCAAATATGAAGGCTCTAGCTCAAATACGTTTTGAGATATCTTGCACACAAGATTTTCAAAATTTGTTTTCAAAGGGACATTATTCCAACAAGGGGCATAACACGAACATGAAAAAATACAGGCCAACTATTTTTTCATGAGGAATCTGTATATGAAATTTCAAAACCCTATCATTCACCGTTCAAAGGTCTCAAATTTCACTGAAAAGTGGAAAAATCTTTAAAAAATTCAAAATTCTGTATTTTTGTCAAAATTTAACGGAAAGTTCTCAAAAGTTGATCAGGTCATCTACTTCTCAGCCCCAACAAGTGTACCAAATATGAAGGCTCTAGCTATAACACTTTTGGAGATATCTTGCACACAAGATTTTCAAATTTTGTTTTCAAAGGGACATAACTAAAAAAAAGGGCATAACTTGGCCATACAAAAAAATACGGGTCAACTATTTTTTCATGAGGAATGTGTATATGAAATTTCAAAACCCTAGCATTCACCATTCAAAAGTTTCAAATTTCACCGAAAAGTGCAAAAACCAATCAAAATTTCAAAATTCCGTATTTTTGTAAAAGATTGATGGAAAGTTCTCAAAAGTTAATCAGGTCATCTACTCCTCGGCCCAAACAAGTGTACCAAATATGAAGGCTCTACCATAAATACTTTTTGAGATATCTTGCACACAAGATTTTCAAATTTTGTTTTCAAAGGGACATAACTCAGAAAAGGGGCGTAACTCGGACATGAAAAAAAATACGGGTCAACTATTTTTTCATGAGGAATGTGCATATGAAATTTCAAAACCATAGCATTCACGGTTCAAAAGTTAACAGACGAACACACAAACACAGACAGACAAGCCGAAAGCAATATGCCCTTCCAACTTTTTCAAAGTTGGGGGCATAAAAATAACGAGGAATTGCGTTTCAAGTAGTGGTTCGCTCAAAATGTCGCATGAAATCCGGTTTTCTCACGATGCGGCTCAATTTGAGTGAACCAACAATTTGGGTATCCGACCAGGTACAAACTAGAAATTGGCTGCAAGCAAGGCTTTCAGTATACCCCCCGCAAAATTATCTGAAGCTGGCCAATAACTTCCTAAGTCAAACATGCAGAAAATTTGTCAAAGATATCTTTTCAGCATTATAATCCTTCATGTACATCCCCAGTATGCCAGTCACATCTATAAGATATTAAAAGAATATATTGAAACCTTGAGGTTGATTTCACTGTATGCACTATGATCATTGTTTATCATGAGAAATGGTAAAAATTGGCTAAGTTAAATAAAAGCTGTAAGTTTGTCAAAAATTAAATTTTCAGCATGAAGATTATTCATGCACATCTAAAATATATCCGGAACAAATCTACAAAGAATCTAAAAGAAACATTGAAAGCCCTAGGAGGAGTTGATTTCACAAAGTATGCACTACCAACCATTATTGTATATAAGCAATGGTCAAGAAATGGCTATGTTGAAAAATTATGTAAATTTGTCAAATATCACTTTTTCAGTATTATAATTATTCATGCACATCTTCAATATGTGTGGAACATGTCTGCAAAGTATTGAAAAGAAATACTGAAAGCCCTAGGAGGAGTTGATTTCACAAACCATCATTGTATATAAGCAATGGTCAAAAAATGGCTATGTTAAAAAATGCTGTAAATTTGTCAAAAATTAATTTTTCAGTATTATAATTCTTCATGCACATCTTCAATATGTGTGGAACATGTCTGCAAAGTATTGAAAAGAAATACTGAAAGCCCTAGGAGAAGTTGATTTCACAAACTATGCACTACCAACCATTATTGTATTTAAGCAATGGTCAAAAAATGGCTATGTTGAAAAATGATGTAAATTTGTCAAAAATTATTTTTTCATCATTATAATTCTTCATGCACATCTTCAATATGTGTGGAACATGTCTGCAAAGTATTGAAAAGAAATACTGAAAGCCCTTGGAGGAGTAGATTTCACAAACTATGCACTACCAACCATTATTGTATATAAGTAATGGTCAAAAATGACTATGTTGAAAAATGCTGTAAATTTGTCAAAAATTATTTTTTCATCACTATAATTCTTCATGCACATCTTCAATATGTGTGGAACATGTCTGCAAAGTATTGAAAAGAAATACTGAAAGCCCTAGGAGGAGTTGATTTCACAAAATATGCACTACCAACCATTATTGTATTTAAGCAATGGTCAAAAAATGGCTATGTTAAAAATTGCTGTAAATTTGTCAAAAATTATTTTTTCATCATTATAATTCTTCATGCACATCTTCAATATGTGTGGAACATGTCTGCAAAGTATTGAAAAGAAATACTGAAAGCCCTAGGAGGAGTTGATTTCACAAACTATGCACTACCAACCATTGTTGAATATGGCAATTATCGAAAATTGGCTAAGTTCAAAATGCTGTAAATTTGTCAAAATTTATTTTTTCAGCATAATACTTCTTCATGCACATCTTCAACATCTCTGGCACATATCTGCAAAGTATCAAAAAAGAATATTGAAAGCTGTGTAGAAGGAGTTGATTTCACAAAGTATGCACTATTAGCACTATGGCAAACATTCTATGTATAGGTTTAAAAAGTCCCATAACTCTTGCAAAACTGACCCTTTGGCCCCTAAATTCATATCACACATGTGTTGTCTAATGGTGCAGGTGTGTTGAAAATTTGAAGAACATCGGGCAAAAACTACTTAAGTTATTCAGCAAAGATGTCAAAATGTTGACGGAATGACGGAATCACGGAATTACGGACAGGCTGAAAACAGTATACCCCCCTAAAACTTCGTTTTGCGGGGGGGTATAAACAAACCAGGCTGTACAGTCACAGCATAAAGCAAGAAGCTTGAAACTTAGGATATAAGTAGAAGAGGAATAGTACTTTCTGAGTGGAGAAAATAAAGGAGCTGATCAGGCTGTGCAGTTACTGAATGTAGCTGATCTGAGTCTTTGTTTTCGCATTGCATAGTTGCAAATCGTTGATTTTCTCATGCGAAGGCTCAATTTAAACATCATTCTAGTTCCAGAGTTTGAAGGACAAAAGATTATATGCGCTAAGCAATGACATTATACATGTGCCTACATGTATGAGGAATAGCGTCCGTATGATCATTTATCATTCCAAATGATCTCAGCTATTTACCGAGGACGAAAACCTATCATGCAATTAGTAGTAGCTACGAACATGGAGTATGCTTCACAATATTCAAGCATGTGGCCATGTGCCTTATACCGTTGCCCTTTTCATTAACTAAACTTGAGTCCCTAAAGGTGGCAGTGAGCCGGGGTCTGCCCATTGCCCATTCACAACGTTAAATATGAATATATTCAAGACTTAGGTGGCCAGTTGCAGACAGATTAAACGAAACACTGTTGGGATGGGGGGTTGCCTGCATTATTTTTAAGTAGATCAAATAAGAACCCAGACAAACAACAGATAGTTTCCTTGAATGTATAATGGGGTGAAATGTTGTGGTAACTTTTAATTTTCTTCATTCTTGGGAGAGACATCTCGGATGAGTTTTAAATTTCGGTTTATGCTTATTTGGGTACAAAAGGGTGAGGAATCTGGAAGATCAGTCCAGTCTAGTGAATCCCAGATGCTTGCTTCTTTAAGACAAAACTGCCCTTGTGTAGTTGTGTACTATTGTGCTACCTACTTGGTTTGTAATCAGTGGCCATAGGTTCAACCCAGCCTTTCAGATGAGATGTTCAGCATGTACAGTCTCCATATTGGACATTAGCTGTTAAAAATGTGTAACAACGGGAAAACATGTCCGTGTAATATATACCCCCTTATACACCACTTTCATATAGCAAAACTGGGTAATGCAGGGGTATACTTATTTTTCTTAATTTTGCTCCAAAACATAGATTGTGGGTACTCATTAGAACCGCTCGGCGAGGCGGTTCTAACGTGTACCCACAATCTATGTTTTGAGCAAAAATAAGAAAAATATCAAAAATTTTCTACTGAAAATTTTAAATTTTTACAACTTAAAAAATCTCTGTATATTGCATGGACATGTTTTCGTAATGAAACCTTGTCATAACAAAATCATGTTTTAGGTTGGGAATAAAGGAGTTGATGGCATAAGCAGAATTCCAACAAGTTAAACAATTTTTATAGCTTTGGGAGACCAGACTATTTTTCAGGGGAACTGTTCATGCTCATCTCTATATGCCTGAGTAGTTTAGAAATACATGTATAACAGGGCAATTTTTACAAAGTATGACTTTTAACTTATATAAAGCAACAGTGATATTTGTCTATGATAATAATGAGGTAAATTTGGCATAATTTTTCTTCAAAATGTCTGCAATGAGGTACTTAAATGCTGGAAGCACAAACTTGATTGTACTTTGAGCACTATGGCAACTAGAAATTGGCTGCAAGCAAGGCTTTCAGTATACCCCCCGCAAAATTATTATTTTATATAAGCAATGGTCAAGAAATGGCTATGTTAAAAATGCTGTAAATTTGTCAGAAATTAATTTTTCAGTACCATAATTCTTCATGCACATCTTCAATATGAGTGGAACATGTCTGCAAAGTATTGAAAAGAAATACTGAAAGCCCTAGGAGAAGTTGATTTCACAAAATATGCACTACCAACCATTATTGTATAAGCAATGGTCAAAAAATGGCTATGTTGAAAAATGCTGTAAATTTGTCAAAAATTATTTTTTCATCATTATAATTCTTCATGCACATCTTCAATATGTGTGAAACATATCTGCAAAGTATTGAAAAGAAATACTGAAAGCCCTAGGAGAAGTTGATTTCACAAACTATGAACTACCAACCATTATTGTAAATGAGCAATGGTAAAAAAATGGCTATGTTGAAAAATGCTGTAAATTTGTCAAAAATATTTTTTCATCATTATAATTCTTCATGCACATCTTCAATATGTGTGGAACATATCTGCAAAGTATTGAAAAGAAATACTGAAAGCCCTAGGAGGAGTTGATTTCACAAACTATGAACTACCAACCATTATTGTAGATAAGCAATGGTCAAAAAATGGCTATGTTGAAAAATGCTGTAAATTTGTCAAAAATTATTTTTTCATCATTATAATTCTTCATGCACATCTTCAATATGTGTGGGACATGTCTGCAAAGTATTGAAAAGAAATACTAAAAGCCCTAGGAGGAGTTGATTTCACAAACTATGCACTACCAACCATTGTTGAATATGGCAATTATCGAAAATTGGCTAAGTTCAAAATGCTGTTAATTTGTCAAAATTCAATTTTTCAGCATAATACTTCTTCATGCATATCTTCAATATCTCTGGCACATATCTGCAAAGTATCAAAAGATAATATTGAAAGCTGTAGGAGGAGTTGATTTCACAAAGTATGCACTATTAGCACTATGGCAAACATTCTATGTATAGGTTTAAAAGTCCCATAACTCTTGCAAAACTGACCCTTTGGCCCCTAAATTCATATCACACATGTGTTGTCTAATGGTGCAGGTGTGTTGAAAATTTGAAGAACATCGGGCAAAAACTACTTAAGTTATTTAGCAAAGATGTCAAAATGTTGACGGAATCACGGAATCACGGAATCACAGACAGATTGAAAACAGTATACCCCCCTAAAACTTCGTTTTGCGGGGGGTATAAACATAATATAGCCATACCACTTTCAACACTGAATAGTCACTGAATGTTTCAGTGTATATATTGAGTGCAGTGTAAATAAAACTTGTCTCATAATCTGAATGATGAGCAAACAACAAATAAGACAGCTTTTCATATGTTTATTGAACACAATGCTCATAATTGAGCCGCCACATGGGAAAACCAACAATCTGCATAGGCGAAAACAAAGGCGCAGATCAGCTTCGCGGAAACCGCGAAGCTGATCAGCGACTTTGTTTTCGCTACTCGGATAGTACAATTCCTCCTCTACTTAACTCCAAAATTTCAAGCTTCTAGCCTGCTTCTGTGACTGTACAGGCCAGTTTGTGTCAGACCTGTTCGGAAACCACATTGTTGGTTTTCCCACGAGGCGGCTCAATTATGTATTGCACTTTGTGCCAAATGGACAAATCAAACCAAAAAAAAAAAAAATACAAACAAAAGATTGAAATATGAACTTACCTTACCATTCTAAAGAAACTGAAAGCACAAGTCATGCTAACCTATTCCTGCAATTGAGGCCATTCTCTGCACCCACATTAGAACAGAAACATTTAGTTTTACAAGACCATACATGTTATACATACTATAATTTTCATACATCATTACACATGTCAAACAAATGTGATTATCACTCACATGTCAAGTGGTGAAACCTGTAAGAAAATAGGTTTCTACAGTTTGCACTGGATATTTTGTCACAAACAATCCTTTGTTTACTCACAGTTTTACCTGAGAATATGTTTATTAATCATGGTATCAGTAATAATTTAAATAAACAGTTTTGTGTAAAAGAAAACAAACAAAACAAACTTTTATCACATTTATGATGTAATTTGCTTATACAGTCTGTAAATAGAGCTAATATTTATTTATTCTGGTTTCCAATGTTAAATAAATTTTGACTTTTACATTGTCAATACCTTTTACAATAACATGTAAGATCGCAATCATGCAAACCCTTCTTGTACCTTAAACACCAATTTTATAGTAAAACTGTGGTATGAAGGGGTTTATCTATTTTTCATATCTTTGGTCCAAAACATAAGTTGTGGGTACTCTTTAGAACCGCCTCAATGAGGCGGTTCTAAAGTGTGCCCACAATCTATGTTTTGAGCAAAAATATAAGAAATGTCAAAATTGTTTCGATGAAATTTTCAATTTTTACAGCTGAAAGTAATCTCTGTATATTACATGGGCAAGTTTTTGTAATGCTTTAATAAATCGAAATTACAATTGTGGGTCTTTGATTTTTGTTTGTTTGTTTGTTTGACTTGATGCTTTACGTCCCAGTCAACAGCTACAGTCATGTCAGGACATTGCCTCCATTTTATGGGACTTTTACCCAAAATGAGGATGTCATGACATCCAACAAGTGCTTCAAATATAACCACCCAACTAAACCAAAAATGCTTATTTGTATTGGAAAGGCTCAAACCTGAGTGGTTTGGGCAGGCTCAAACCTGAGTGGTTAACCAGTAATCAGATGGTCAGTTGGTAGCGTAGAAGCTTTGCCTGGAGACACAAGCAGCCCATCTATTTCTTTAGGCCCCAATGGGCCGGGGGTGGGGGGGGGGTTAGGGGGGGTCTTTGACATTTATAATTATATAGAGCTACAATTTTTCCAGACAGTTTTCTAAGAACTTTCTAAAATGTTTTGATTGCGCAATATTTGAGCCGCCTCATGGGAAAACCAACAATCTGCATATGCGAAAACAAAGACGCAGATCAGCTTCGCGGTAACCGTGCAGCTGATCAGCGCCTTTGTTTTCGCCACTCGGATAGTACAATTCCTCTTCTACTTAAATCCGGAATTTCAAGCTTCTAGCTCTTTTCTGTGCTTGTACAGGCCGGTTTGTGTCGGACCTGTTCGGAAACCACATTGTTGGTTTTCCCATGAGGCGGCTCATTTGTAACTGACAAAAAGCACAAAGTGGAGGTCAACTTGTTCTATCAGGAAACATTCAACATGAAATGAGCTTAAAGTTGCTCAGTTTCTTGTCCATACTTATATTTCGGAAGATATTTCCATATATAGTTGTGTGTAGCATACAGGTGAAATGACCTGCATCTATGAAAACAAAGACACAGATCAGCAGCACTGCTGCTCAACACCTTTGTTTTCCCTGTACATATAGTACAATCCCTCTTCCTGTTAAATCTGAATTTTGTGCCGGACCTGGTTGGAACCCCTGAAGCCCATTTTTTCGTATCGCGACTCAAAGTCACTCCATTAAACACTTACAAACAATGAGCCTAGGGTCTGACAGAAATCAATTACACTGCAACCCAAACAGATGTTCACTCCATTTTCACAATTTTTAACACAATTTAGCACACAATACTACACAGTCAATCTCTGTTCTTCATGTGAATGATGATGAAACACAAATGAAATAGAACTGTCCCAAGCTCCTTTGAGAACCAGATCTTGCAAGCCTTTCTTGTCCGTGGAGTGATAAAATATAACTCGTTCCATTTTCACAATACAACGAGGATCTTACGCGAGTGGTCATTTCATATGAAATTTATTAAACAAGCATTTGGCGAGTTTAATAAATTTCATATGAAATGACCACGAGTGTAAGATTCGTTTTATCATATGACTTTTAAGATAGGCTTTTATCGCCTTCAAAGTGGAGGGAAGCGAGGTAGCCGAGTGGTTAGCACACTGGCTTCTTGTGCTAGAGTTCCCGGGTTCGATCCCCGTCAGCGGCGAGGAAAATTTGTTGGTCCGAACATGCTTCCCCTCGTGTCATTTGCAGGAATGACATGATACAGTGTGCTGTCCTTCGGATCGGGACGTTAACTGGAGGCCCCCTGTGCAGGGACAGTCATCCCCTGTGCAGGTTAAAGATCCCTACACAGGTTCTATCCTCATGCATGTAGGCTCATCCTGCAAACACATCGGAGTGTACAATGTACACCTCCCAAGAATAATCAGAAATTGATTGATGGGAGTAACAAGAAAACAAAACAAAAACAAACAAACAAAGACATATTTTCAATGAAAATTTACATTGTTGTTACGGACGTCGTCAATGACATTACATATTCCCACAAAAGTGTTAATACACGTGTGGTCATATGATTTTTATGACATGACGTTATCCACTGGAAAATAGCGATGTCATATGATAAAACAGCTATACTGTCAATCTTTGTTCTTCATGTGAATGGTGATGAAACACAAATGAAATAGAACTGTCCCAGGCATCTTTAAGAACCAGATCTTGCAAGCCTTTCTTGTGCATAGAGTGATGAAACATAACTCATTCCATTTTCACAATACACAGCTATACCGTCAATCTCTGTTCTTCATGTGAATGATGATGAAACACAAATGATATAAAATTGTCCCAAGCTCCTTTAAGAACCAGATCTTGCAAGCCTTTCTTGTCCGTGGAGTGATGCCACTGAGATAAATCTGAATTACAGTCTGTTTCTGGGGGAGGGGGTTTCACTTGTATGTTGTTGACACATCTCCGACATTTGAACCTGTAAGGAGATCAATAGAATGTGTCTGTGCATGAGAAAACCAACAATTTGGGTTATGACCAGGTCTGACACAAACCAGTCTGTGCAGCTACAGAAGATGGCTAGAAGCCTGAAATTTCCGATTTAGGAAGAAGAGGAATTGTACTAGCCATGTAGCGAAAACATCAGCTGATCTGCGTCTTTGTTTTTGCCAATGCATTTAATTGGTTTTCTCATGCAGTGGCTCAAATGAGGTAGTTTAGATCTGTTGAGATTTGTTTATCAGTTTTGATGCTTAACATGCCAGTCAATATCTATGGTCATTTCAGGACAACACCTCCGTTACCATTACCGGACTTCTACCCAATATTGGTATGTCATGACATCTGTAATAAGCTATAATAAATCACCATCCAATTAAACAAGTTTGATGATCACTTTGCCTTTTGAGTGTGTGTGTGTGTGTGGGGGGGGGGGGTGTAACCAGTACTTAGGTGTTCACTTGGTAAGCATCTTTGACCAGAGGCATTTTAAAAAGTGGGTCACCTTCGTCTCACAGTTCCAATGGACATGGGTGGTGTGGTAGATCAATTTTTAAGCTCTTAGATTGAGTGAAATTGCTGGCTTGAGGAATATTCATTGTTTTCTTGTAATAAATATCAATGTTGGTCTTTAACATACACTGTGAGTACTCACTGAGGCAGCTCAAGAAGAGCATGGGGTATGGAGTATGCTTGGATTAACAGCCGTGATTAATTGATGGTACCTTGTTTGAATGTTAATCTTTGAAGTTGAAACTCTAGAGATGTACTTTATTTTTTCAAAACATGATATAAAGAAGAATCTTACGTCAAAACCTGACAAGATCATCAAATTAAATAAGAAAGTATATCTTACTTTTCATGAGTATCACTGAGGGTGCCTTCGTTGAACCTGAAGAGATCTCTGAGTTCGTCCCGACTGAAATGTCTCTCGACGTCATCTTCTTTGTCCACTACACAGCTGCTCAATGCTTTCTTGTGGGCTTGTCTTTGAAATATCTTCTCTTCTATGGTGCCCGTCTGATGTAAACATAATTGTATATAAGTTTTATGTATCTTGTCAAACACTGCTGCCAAAAGCAAGACTTTTTGCGCTGTAAAAATTGAGTAAATGACATTGCGCAGTAGAAATTGAGAAAAGTGAGAGAATAACAAAACCACAGATATGAGCCGCGTCATGAGAAAACTGGACATTTGTCTTAGCAAAAAAACAAATGTGCAGATCAACTGTACAGATACTGTACAGCTGATCAGCACCTTAGTTTTCGCAACAGGGAAAGAACAATTCCTTTTCTATATTTTTATAGCCAAAATTTCAAGCCTCTACTGTCTATTCACCATCTTCCAGTAAATACATTTTTCAAAATCTCACTTTTCTGAAAGACCTCAAGACAAATATGATCATTTTACCATCTTGCATTCCAAAAGTCTTAAAAAATTGCACAAAAATTTTTAAAATCGGTTTACAAATAAAAATTTTATGCCAGAATCTAATTCTGAATAGGCATTAAATGTCAACAAGGGAAGTAACTTTTTTTCCATGAAAAAAATCTAAATTGGTTGTTTTTAATCTAAAACGAACCAAACCAATACAATGTATTGTATGCATAGCTGAATGCCAATCTCCTAAACATTTTCCACAGATTTGCTTGATTTTCAATTTTAAGGTGTTTGGATTACCTCCCTTGCACATGCAAAATGCCTATTCAAAATAATTTTATGGCATAATTATTATTTTATTAGTGAACCGATTTTCAAAATCTTTGCGACACTTTTTACGACTTTTGGGTCGCAAAAAGGCGACATGATCATATTTTTCTTGTGGTGCTTCAGAAAAGTGAGATTTTGAAAAATGCAGGCCTACAGACAGGAGCAATCTTCTGTGACTGTACATGTAGGACTATGTCAGACCTGGTTGGAAACCCCGAAGACCAGTTTTCTCATGTTGCAGCTCATATAAGAGTAGCACCTTCATTTCCTAGCATGACACTTCAAGTTTCTAACAAGTCCATATAAGAGCAGCAAATGTCAAATGACTTTTAAGCCTGTAATGATTTAGGCATATTTTTTTTATAAAGAGTTAGCATAATGGCATGTGTATAAAGCAAATTGTGCAAACAGGTCCATCAGAATCAAGCCCATTCATTTTGTGTAATGCTACATTATAAAGGACATATCATAGCAAAGACTTCAAAAGGCACAGCAGATATCCAAATCCGTTTGCGTAATCGTGGAGCTAAATGCTGTTTAGGTTTTGTTTCATCCCATCAGATAAATGAGCCGCCTGATGGGAAAACCAACAATCTGCATATGTGAAAACAAAGGTGCAGATCAGCTTCGCAGTTACTGCGAAGCTGATCAGCGCCTTTGTTTTAGCTACACTGATAGTAAAATTCCTCTACTTTCTAAATACAAAATGCACAATTCCTCTACTTTCTAAATACAAAATTTCCAGTCTCTAGCTATCTTATGTGATAGTACAGCCTGATTTGTGTCCGACCTGTTTGGAAACCACATTGTTGGTTTTCCCACGAGGTGGCTCAAGTAACACTCACTGCAATAAGTCTATAAATAAAGCACTGTTTCTTCTGCCCGTCCCGCCAACATCTTGCCATAGCCTGTTCATCATTAGCCGGGTTCCAGTCGGGGTCAAACATGACCAATCGGTTGGCTCCAATCAGATTTAGGCCACACCCACCTGCCTTACTACTCAACATAAAGATGAATTCTGGACTCTGAAAACATGAAAACAATTACTAACTTAATATCATATTTCTCACCAAAAATGATGTTTTATTTGTATGAGTTCAGGTTAACATCCCAGTCAACATTTTTCGGTAATATAGATACAGCCACTGCTTCCTGGGTTTTTACCAGTGCTGTGGGAAGTAACGGTGACACAACCCTGCCAAAGTAGGGATAAAACCCAGGGTCTCTCACTTCCGAGTCAGACGCTCTCCCACTGGGCCATTGCACCACAACAATGGTCATTTTGACTAAGTGAAGGAGTCAATTTATGTTCAGTTTTCTAAAAGGATTGAGTGCAGAATAGATCCAGAAAACAATACTGCAAGCATTTTTCATTTTGATTCCTTGTTCTAAATCTAAGCTTCTCATTGATTAACTGATTACATTAACTTAGAGGGATGAACCAAGATAGTTTCATGCAACTGGACTAAATGTTTAACACAGTAAACTTACAGAAGGGTTGTTGAACCTCTCCACTATTTTGGCTCTCTTCTTTATGGTCATGGAACCATCTAATCTCACAAATATATACCTATAAACATACAGACATTATTATTCTTTTGTCTGTTTATTTTTCATGGAAGGGGACCTAACATATTAACCACAACTTTGGCTTAGACTATTAAATGCATCAGTTTAATGTTTGTTAATAAGTGCATTTTTTTCAGCAAAGACTAACAGTTTTCAGACAGATAAGAGTTAACAAGACAGTCCTAGATAAAGCAGGACCCATCACAATGTACATAGTATTTCAGAAGATTTAAACACAGAAAAATAGCTTACTATGTATGTGAAATATTTTAACTATGAACACTGAAGCAAGCCATACCCTCTTTGCCTGCAGAGTTTCTCAAAGAGATCTAAGGTCTGAGTGTAGTTGGAGACGAGTACCACTTTATCGTTACTTGTCGATTTTATCACAGCTAGTAAACAGTCTAGGACTAGAAATTTCCCTGAAACAATAGATAAATATGGTAAAATATCATAATCATGATGTGGGCTTTCAATTTTTAGGTTCAAAACTTAGGGCTATCAGTACATAAAAATTTGGAAGGTATTTCCATTGGGCAAGTCTATAAAACATGATCAGTCGTTAAAAGAAAAACAACTTATAAGTACATGTATCATTAAATTAGTGATTGTAAATCCCATATTTTCCAGCAAATCACATAAAACAACCTCAGTCATCAAAAACAAGAATGTTTCTTTGAGCCTGTTTTATGTAATAAGAGACTGAACTCAAAATTGTGAGTCATATCAAGTGCTGAAAACATTAGCTGGGCAATCTTACAGCTTCCTAAACTAAGCAAATGTTTTTCATCACTAAATAAAATCTCAGCTTTGTGATTTCAATCTTTATAAATATGACAAGTACTAACAAAGCAATTTACATGTTGCCCTCATAATGACCTTATTACACAACCCCTGAATTACCTTGTTATACTAACAAAGCTTTGAAAAATAAATCCTACATATCTATTCTAAGAATACTCTCACCTGAAAGTTCAGGTCGGACAGTCTTCAGGTTGTAACCTTGAGGAAACAGATCCAGTGCTCCCTCAAAACCATCCGCTTCCTCTAGGCATTTGTCATATATGAGAT
This sequence comes from Rugalucina vietnamica, assembly GCA_964017185.1. NCBI lineage: Eukaryota > Metazoa > Mollusca > Bivalvia > Lucinida > Lucinidae > Rugalucina > Rugalucina vietnamica. The sequence goes on from OZ024873.1 coordinate 28,695,920, forward strand.
CAGGGTCTGAAAGAATTTTTTCACAGTAATAAATAAATCTGTGGTAAATACAGAAACAATCATAGCATAATTATTTAAATTATTTGACTTGGCTGTGGATTCAAATTAAGCAGAAAGATAGTGAAAGGTAAATTTCGTCATTATCCATTGTATCTTTTAAACAGAGGATCTTACACAAGTGGTCATTTCATATGAAATTTATTAAACGAGCCTTCTCGTTTTATCATATGACTTTTAAAATAGGATTTTTCGCCTTCGAAGTGGACATATTTTCAAAGAAAATTTCAATTGTTGTTACGGACGTCGTCAATGACGTTACGTATTCCCGCAAAAGTGTTAATACAGGTGTGGTCATACGATTTTTATGACAAGGCATTATCCATCGGAAAACAGCGACATCATATGATAAATGAGTTTAGTACATTAACTTACGATTACACAATTTCTTAAGCTGTGTAATGAAGGACAAACTGCCCCCTGTCCCTTTGCCTGAGTCACTGTCCAGCAGACAATCTCCAGCTTTAGAAGCCACCAGCAACTTATACAGGGACTGTTGTAGTGATGTTAGGCGACAACAGATCACTTCCTCAACTACAAATACATATGGGCCAGGATCTGACAAAAGGGGTCTTATGGACAAAAAATCAAAATTAAGATATTTATAGCATGTGAAAGACAGAGTTTTTCTGTCAGAGTATTTCCTGAAATTTTGAAGAGATTATCTTCATAAATAGCAAAGATATGATCGATGAAAGTTGTGTAGTTTCTGCAATCTAAACATGACATCATAAAAATTGTTGACGACGTTTTGACATTGATAACATTAACATCTTTATATCACTGTAATGAAAAGAAGAAAAGACTTAAAGTCTTGAAATTCTATGAGCTTCTCTAAGTTCAATATGTATACCACTGTATAGACTATGCAATAGACACAAATTCACACACTGTTTGATAAAACATGCATAACTAGAAATTGGCTGCAAGCAAGGCTTTCAGTATACCCCCCGCAAAATTATCTGAAGCTGGCCAATAACTTCCTAAGTCAAACATGCAGAAAATTTGTCAAAGATATTTTTTCAGCATTATAATCCTTCATGTACATCCCCAGTATGCCAGTCATATCTATAAGATATTAAAAGAATATATTGAAAGCTTGAGGTTGATTTCACTGTATGCACTATGATCATTGTTTATCATGAGAAATGGTAAAAATTGGCTAAGTTAAATTAAAGCTGTAAATTTGTCAAAAATTAAATTTTCAGCATGAAAATTATTCATGCACATCTAAAATATATCTGGAACAAATCTACAAAGAATTTAAAAGAAACACTGAAAGCCCTAGGAGGAGTTGATTTCACAAAGTATGCACTACCAACCATTATTGTATATAAGCAATGGTCAAGAAATGGCTATGTTGAAAAATGATGTAAATTTGTCAAATATCACTTTTTCAGTATTATAATTATTCATGCACATCTTCAATATGTGTGGAACATGTCTGCAAAGTATTGAAAAGAAATACTGAAAGCCCTAGGAGGAGTTGATTTCACAAACCATTTTTGTATATAAGCAATGGTCAAAAAATGGCTATGTTAAAAAATGCTGTAAATTTGTCAAAAATTAATTTTTCAGTATTATAATTCTTCATGCACATCTTCAATATGTGAGGAACATGTCTGCAAAGTACTGAAAAGAAATACTGGAAGCCCTAGGAGGAGTTGATTTCACAAAATATGCACTACCAACCGTTATTGTATAAGCAATGGTCAAAAAATGGCTATGTTAAAAATGCTGTAAATTTGTCGAAAATTATGTTTTCAGCATCATAATTCTTCATGCACATCTTCAATATGTGTGGAACATGTCTGCAAAGTATTAAAAAGAAATACTGAAAGCCCTAGGAGAAGTTGATGTCACAAACTATGAACTACCAACCATTATTGTATATAAGCAATGGTCAAAAAATGGCTATGTTAAAAAATGCTGTAAATTTGTCAAAAATTATTTTTTCAGCATTATAATTCTTCATGCACATCTTCAATATGTGTGGAACATGTCTGCAAAGTATTGAAAAGAAATACTGAAAGCCCTAGGAGGAGTTGATTTCACAAACTATGCACTACCAACCATTATTGAATATGGCAATTATCGAAAATTGGCTCAGTTCAAAATGCTGTAAATTTGTCAAAATTCATTTTTTCAGCATAATACTTCTTCATGCATATCTTCAATATATCTGGCACATATCTGCAAAGTATCAAAAGAGAATATTGAAAGCTGTGGGAGGAGTTGATTTCACAAAGTATGCACTATTAGCACTATGGCAAACATTCTATGTATAGGTTTAAAAAGTCCCGTAACTCTTGCAAAACTGACCCTTTGGCCCCTAAATTCATATCACACATGTGTTGTCTAATGGTGCAGGTGTGTTGAAAATTTAAAGAACATCGGGCAAAAACTACTTAAGTTATTCAGCAAAGATGTCAAAATGTTGACGGAATGACGGAATGACGGAATTACAGAATCACGGAATCACGGACAGGCTGAAAACAGTATACCCCCCTAAAACTTCGTTTTGCGGGGGGTATAACAATGGGCATACCTGGTCTTTAAAATGGAGGTAGTCTTTATGGCGAAATGGGTTGCCATGGCAACATACATGATACAAATAGCTTTGTTTCATAAGAAATGATTGTGTCCTTGATTGTAGATTGTATTACAATACTAAAGCAATCTGACATAAATAAAAAATCATGCAAAATATTTCAAATTTAGATGGGTTTTAAATTTTAATAGCATAATATGTACTTAAAATACCCAAAGACCCCTTTTGTCAGATCCGTGCTCATATTGTAGAAGAATGTAACAGAAACATTCTAATTACATCTTATGAGCCGCGACGCGAGAAAACCGGTCTTCGGGATTTCCTACCAGGTCCGACATAAACCGGCATGTACAGTCACAGAAGCAGGATAGAAGCTTGAAATTTTGGATTTAAGTAGAAGAGGAATTGTACTATCCGAGTAGCGAAAACAAAGGCCCTGATCAGCTGTGCAGTTACTGCACAGCTGATCTGCGCCTTTGTTTTCGCATAGGCAAAAATCCGGTTTTCTCATAACTCGGCTCTTATGATGTACAGTTAGCGCCAAAATAGGTAAACATACTGAAAATTGTCAAACTTTAAAATTAATACACTAGCATTCTCTTAAAATCAAAGCTCCAAACTGAACTGAAAGTAGTGAAGGCCCATAAAAGCAATTGATCTTGGTATACAATGATGACTCAATCAATCAGCTCTAAATGTTATAATTCTATACACCAGTAGTGAGGTTATGAAGTTTTAATCTATCTTCTTAGTCAATGCAAGGATAGCACTCCACTTTAACACACTGTATTTTGATGACAGGCAGTACATCTGTGTACAACTTTTTGAGACAAAGATTAAAAGCGTGAGTTTTGAAATGAAACAATCCTATAAATTCTTACTTTTGACCGGCAGATACTGTGTGAGCAGGGCTTGTGTTCTTCTGATGATACATCTGTTTACTATGGTGGCAAGCTAGAAGGGAAATTTAATTGTATGAGATGTATACAAGCTGATCATATGATTCCAGATAGGATATCAAATAAAGAAATAAGAAGTTTTGTAAAGATATGGTGAGAAGGATATTAGTTTTAAAACTTAAAAGTTTGAAAAGTGAAAAAGGCTGTAAAGTTAAATTTTTGTGTGTGTTGCGACACCAAATCTAAAGGTACTTTACTTGATCAAAGTGTATAAAATAAAATAAGATTATATGAGCCGCATCGTGAGAAAACCGGATTTTTGCCTATGCGAAAACAAAGCCGCAGATCAGCGCCTTTGTTTTCGCTACACCGATAGTACATTTCCTCTTCTTCTTATATCCCAAATTTCAAGCTTCTAGCCCGCTTCTGTGACTGTACAGGTCAGTTTGTGTCAGACCTTGTCGGAAACCCCGAAGACCGGTTTTCTCGCGTCGCGGCTCATATGGCACTTTTGAGTGTTGACATGTTTCCTCATGCTGTCTAAACAATTGAAATACCATTGAAACTGTAAATTATTGTAACATTTCTATATAGTAAACTGGTATAACTGTCACATAAATAGTTTGCATAACTGAGCGGCGTCATGAGAAAACCTTTTTGCTTTTTGCTACACGAATAGTAGAATCCTCTTCTACTTATATAAAAAATTTCAAGATTCTAGCATTTTTCAATAAGTGTACAGGCCAGTTTTTGTCAGACCGAGTCAGTATCCCCAAAGACTGCATTGCGGCTCAATTAAGACACTATTTATACCTCCTGAAGTTTCTCCTGTCCCTTTTTATGGTCACTATCTGAGGATGTTGAATCCCGACCCCTCAAAATAGGGGTCTCAAACTTTCTCTTAAATTCTTGGGCAGTCCCTATATAACATCAAAGAAGTTTTTTGTATATTTTTCCAATCATGTGTCATAATTTTCTTTAGGGAGCACAGCAGCCTAGTGGTGGAGCGTCAGACTCCGAATCAAGAGGTCCTAGGTTCAATCACCACAAGGGTCACCATGTTGTGTCCTTGAGCAGGAAACATTAACTCCCTAGAGCACTGGTTAAAACCCTGGAAGTGGTGGCTTTGTCCTGACATGACTGAAATATTGTTGACTGGGACGTTAAACCTTCAGACAAATAATTTTCTTGAAAGAGGTTTTTCCCATACAAAGTATATATTGACCAATGTTTATTGTCACTTCCACTTGAATATCTTTACAGCACCACCAAAGAATATTTGTTTGTTTTTGTGGTTCAATACTGCCTGGTTTCCACGGACAATTTTTCTTTGACAAAATAGGTATGTTGAAGAAAAATATGCTTGTGTAAACTCAATTCTTTGGTGAAGTTTCATTGTCAAATATATGTGACAAAGGTGAATGAGCTAAGTACTATAAGTAATCTTTGCTGTGTGTAAACGCAAACTCATTGCAAAAGTTCTGTGACAAACAAGAATTGGCAATAAGCAAGGCTTATTAGATACCCCCCGCTGTGAATGCCCTTACCTGTAAACAAAAAGAAGAAAAAATGTCTAAGTTCTCATAGGTGTCATTTTGTCAAAAAAAAAATTTTCACAATAAAATTTCTTCATGCAAATGTCCAATGGGTGTACATCATGTAGGCACGATATGAAATTGTTCCATCAAAAACTGTGGTAGGAGTTGATCGGCCTGTGAATGCCCTTACCTGTAAACAAAAAGAAGAAAAATTGTCTAAGTTCTCATAGGTGTCATTTTGTCAAAAAATATTTTTTCGCAATAAAATTTCTTCGTGCAAATGTCCAATGGGTGTACAGCGTGAAGGCACAATATGAAATTGTTCAATCAAAAACTGTGGTAGGAGTTGATCGGCCCGTGAATGCCCTTACCTGTAAACAAAAAGAAGAAAAATTGTCTAAGTACTCATAGGTGTCATTTTGTCAAAAATTATTTTTTTCGCAATAAAATTTCTTCATGCAAATGTCCAATGGGTGTACATCATGTAGGCACGATATGAAATTGTTTCATCAAAAACTGTGGTAGGAGTTGATCGGCCCGTGAATGCCCTTACCTGTAAACAAAAAGAAGAAAAATTGTCTAAGTTCTCTTAGGTGTCATTTTGTCAAAAATTATTTTTTCGCAATAAACTTTCTTCATGCAAATGTCCAATGGGTGTACATCATGTAGGCACGATATGAAAATGTTCCGTCAAAAACTGTGATAGGAGTTGATCGGCCCGTGAATGCCCGTACCTGTAAACAAAAAGAAGAAAAAATGTCTAAGTTCTCATAGGTGTCATTTTGTCAAAAAATATTTTTTCGCAATAAAATTTCTTCGTGCAAATGTCCAATGGGTGTACAGCGTGAAGGCACAATATGAAATTGTTCAATCAAAAACTGTGGTAGGAGTTGATCGGCCCGTGAATGCCCTTACCTGTAAACAAAAAGAAGAAAAATTGTCTAAGTACTCATAGGTGTCATTTTGTCAAAAATTATTTTTTTCGCAATAAAATTTCTTCATGCAAATGTCCAATGGGTGTACATCATGTAGGCACAATATGAAATTGTTCCATCAAAAATTGTGGTAGGGGTTGATCAGCCCATGAATGCCCTTACCTGTAAAAAAAAAAAAATGTCTAAGTTCTTTTAGATGTCATTTTGTCAAAAATTATTTTTTCGCAATAACATTTCTTCATGCAAATGTCCAATGGGTGTACCTCATGTAGGCACGATATGAAACTGTTTCATCAAAAACTGTGGTAGGAGTTGATCGGCCCGTGAATGCCCTTACCTGTACACAAAAAGAAGAAAAATTGTCTAAGTTCTCATAGGTGTCATTTTGTCAAAAATTATTTTTTTTGCAATAAAATTTCTTCATGCAAATGTCCAATGGGTGTACATCATGTAGGCACGATATGAAATTGTTTCATCAAAAACTGTGGTAGGAGTTGATCGGCCCGTGAATGCCCTTACCTGTAAACAAAAAGAAGAAAAATTGTCTAAGTTCTCTTAGGTGTCATTTTGTCAAAAATTATTTTTTCGCAATAAACTTTCTTCATGCAAATGTCCAATGGGTGTACATCATGTAGGCACGATATGAAAATGTTCCGTCAAAAACTGTGATAGGAGTTGATCGGCCCGTGAATGCCCGTACCTGTAAACAAAAAGAAGAAAAAATGTCTAAGTTCTCATAGGTGTCATTTTGTCAAAAAATATTTTTTCGCAATAAAATTTCTTCGTGCAAATGTCCAATGGGTGTACAGCGTGAAGGCACAATATGAAATTGTTCAATCAAAAACTGTGGTAGGAGTTGATCGGCCCGTGAATGCCCTTACCTGTAAACAAAAAGAAGAAAAATTGTCTAAGTACTCATAGGTGTCATTTTGTCAAAAATTATTTTTTTCGCAATAAAATTTCTTCATGCAAATGTCCAATGGGTGTACATCATGTAGGCACAATATGAAATTGTTCCATCAAAAATTGTGGTAGGGGTTGATCAGCCCATGAATGCCCTTACCTGTAAAAAAAAAAAAATGTCTAAGTTCTTTTAGATGTCATTTTGTCAAAAATTATTTTTTCGCAATAAAACTTCTTCATGCAAATGTCCAATGGGTGTACATCATGTAGGCACGATATGAAATTGTTCCATCAAAAACTGTGGTAAGAGTTGATCGGCCCGTGAATGCCCTTACCTGTACACAAAAAGAAGAAAAATTGTCTAAGTTCTCATAGGTGTCATTTTGTCAAAAATTATTTTTTCGCAATAAAATTTCTTCATGCAAATGTCCAAAGGGTGTACATCATGTAGGCACGATATGAAAATGTTCCGTCAAAAACTGTGGTAGAAGTTGATCGGCCCGTAGAGGCACTACCATGGAACCCATGTTGGAAACAATGCACAAAAATTGTCTAAGTTCACAAAGCTGCAAATTTGTTAAAAATTATTTTTCCAAAATAATATTTCTTCATGCACATGTCCAGTGTGCCTGTATCGTGATGGCAAAGTATCAAATGGCTCCAGCAAAAACTGTGGTAGGAGTTGATCGATTTGGTCCCGTTTCGCCTACTCCCATTTCGCCTACTCCCGTTTCGCCTATTCCCATTTCGCCTACTCCCGTTTCGCCTACTCTGGACTATCTATGAATTCCCGTTTCGCCTACTCGGCACTTTTTGTCAGCAAGCATTTTTTTTCTTTTTTCTTTCTTTTTCTTTCTTTTTTTTATCATTTATTTGTGTTCTACATGTTTGTAGTGAATATGTATGTAAATATGTGAATATTGTACCTTTGTTTTAATTGTTAAAATAAACAAATTTAATTTAGATCACTAATTAATGCAATCTTAATATGTTTGCACAAGCCCATTAAATAATCATTTTCTTCACAAACGAAATTAGATAGAAGAAGAAGAAGAAATAAGTAAATAGAATAAAAAATGTTAAATGTTAAAATAAATTTGTTTAATTTAGATGACTAAGTAATGAGTTTGCAATGTTTATATATGTTTGCACAAACCCATTCAATTATCATTTTTCTTAAAAAATTGAAAAATAAGTAAATAAAATAAAAAAAAAAAAAAAAAACCAATGTATTTGCATGTCTATGCATTTAAATGCATATCATGATTTAAAACAACATTCTTATCTTGTTATTCATCTATATTAAATGAGTAGGCGAAACGGGAATTGTGAACATTTCTGGTGTAGGCGAAATGGGAGTAGGCGAAACGGGAGTAGGCGAAATGGGACAAATCATAGGCGAAACGGGAGTAGGCGAAATGGGAGTAGGCGAAACGGGAACATCCCAGTTGATCGGCCCGTATAGCCACTACCATAGCACATGCACATCCCCTGTAATAGAAAATGCTCATGAAAAATTGTCTATGTTCTCTCAGTTGTAATTTTGTCAAAAATTATTTTTTCACTACCAAACTACTTCATGCAAATGTCAAATATGTCTCCATTGTATTGGTAAAGTTTCAGAGTTATTCATGGAAAACTGTGGTAGGAGTTGATCGGCCCATGAAGGCACAATACATATGCATATAAACACAGCCATTAAGAATTACAAAGGGAAATAACTCTCACAGAACTGGCCCCTAGCCCCTTATGTTTTATCATAATATTTGCCCCATCAATATGTATGTGTGTGCAAGGTTTCATGAAATTCCGGCTAAGGGGCTTCAAGATATTAAAGAATATGCATATAAACACAGCCATTAAGAATTACAAAGGGAAATAACTCTCACAGAACTGGCCCCTAGTCCCTTATGTTTTATCATAATATTTGCCCCATCAATATGTATGTGTGTGCAAGGTTTCATGAAATTCTGGCTAAGGGGCTTCAAGATATTAAGAAAACAAAGTGTTACGGACGGGACGGACAACGTGAAAACAGTATACCCCCCTTATAACTTCGTTATAGCGGGGGTATAATAATCTTTGTCAAAGAAACATTGTCTGTGGAAACCAGGCCTATTCCAGTGAACAATTTTCCAGTCATGTAACTCACGGATATTAACCAGTCCTGTTTGAGGGTTTATGTGTCAAGGTTTGAACCCTGGACCTCATGAACTGAAGCTTGTGCACTAACCACTATGCCACCATGCTCCCTACCATCGAAGAATAAAGTGAGTCATGCCATGAGAAAACCAGATTTCTGCCAATCCAAAAAAAGGCGCAGATCAGCTGTGCAGTAACTGTACACCTATCAGCACCTTTGTTTTCGCTACTCAGATAGTACAATTCCTCTTCTTCCTGAATCCAGAATTTTAAGTTTCTAGCCTTTTTTATGTAACTACACAGGCAGATTTGTGTCAGGCCTGGTTGAGAAACCCATAGACCGGTTTTCTCATATCCCAGCTCATATCTGTCTTACACTTTATACAGAAATTAACAAGGTGTACCTACCCAGAATCCCTCTGTTGACAAAGTGTATGAGACTGAAGTACTCAAGCAGATCATTCTGAATGGGCGTTCCTGACAATAAAATTCTTCTCTTACAGTTAAGCCCTGTCAAAGCTTGGTATGTCTGATTCTCACAATTTTTCAACCTATGACCCTACAACAACAACAAAATGAGCCACCACATAAGAAAACCAACAATCTGCATATGCGAAAACAAAGGAACAGTCCTTACAACAAAGGAAAACAAAGACCCAGCATTTATCTTCACTACACAGATAGTACATTCCCTCTCTTTTTAAATCCAAAATTTCAAGCTTCTATCCTGCTTCTGTGACTGTACAGGCCGGTTTGTGTTAGACCTGGTCAGAAACCCAGACTGTTGGTTTTCACATGCAAAGGCTAAAATATTAATACTAACTTTAATATTATTAAGGGTGTTCAGGACAATAAAGTTCTCTTGACACAATTTTTCTACAACCCTGTGGAATACGAGTATTCTTACACAATGGACATTTCACACAATAAGTTCTTATCCCTCAGCGTAAGTGCTAACTTAGTACCACTGGCATAACCACTGAAAGTCTGTTATAGAGCTAACTGTACCACTCATCAAGGCCTCGTGATGTCAAAAACAGAGAACTACCCAGAGAAGCATTTTTTAGAACAAGGCAGAGCAGTTAAGAGATTAAATAGCATGGTTTGATAAGCCATCAGTTGCAAAGACGATGGTATATGTACACTTGAATCAAGGACCTTTTTGAAGCAGGGCTTGCAAAATACTCTGTTGTATTGGTCAAACTTTTAGCTATGATTCAAATATTTTTGTTTCTAACACTATAATTTAAATATTGCAATTTGAGCCGCCACACCAGAAAACCAACAATCTACATAATATGCAACTAGAAAATGTGTTTATGAAACACTATGCCCCCAACTGGTAAGCCACTTTCAAGATGTAATTAAAACAGTGTTTTCTGAGGAAAACTATGTCCCCCCAACATAAGAAATCATGAGGTATCCATCTTCTACTTTAATACTGCCCAGGGCCGAAGCATCACGGGCAAGTGGTGTCAGCAACATTGTTAAAACATTGTATTTACAATTAAAAACATTATGCAGCTGTGTTGTCTAGGCTGTGTATTTCTGTAGACGGTTATGCCTTTGGTCCGCAGTAACGTAGAATCCGCGTTAAGAACATACATGTACCAACCTACCGTATTTCAGAGAAATAGGTGTTGCGATTGGAAAAAAAAAGCTTTGAGTCGTTGCTTGGATCAACAAATTTGTGTTTTGTTGAAATAATAACGAAAAAAGAATTGTCGAAATATCATAGGTGGTCGAAAACTGCTCGTACCGGGCTGAAATTCTGTGTTGCAATTTCACAACAGGAAACGGAAATAGTTGTAGCGGCTCCTGGTCGTTTCGACCCACAATGGCTACAGGTCATCTCGACCCGTCTCGGACCAGAATGCCTCGACCCAAATCGACATAAATAGGTCGGCTCTTGACACATCACCATCTATAGAAATCCTTTTATTTGCGAGTGTACATAAAACAAATGGTTACCTACTGTTGTATTTATCGGGGTAATCCCTGGGCGGGGTTGAGGGAGGGGGGGGGGCGGTACTCTGATTTTTCTAGGGTGTACTTACTTTTTCTGGGTTAAAAATTTTGAATTTAGTTTTTTTTTTTTTTTTTTTTTTAATTATTTTTTTTTTTTTTAAATCAGTATATTTTGGGATATGCAGGTTTTTAGAGAGTATTTTTGGGGAGGTCCAACAAAAATGTTGTAATTTTTAGGGTTGTTCATTGTTGAAAAAGGACTATTTTTGGAGTTTTATGGCCATTTCAGGCATAAAACATGCTTACCTTTTGTTGTTTTAGTGGGGCACTCCCCAGGGGAGAGAGTGCTCTAATTTTATATACAGTTCAACCTCATTATAACGCACCTCACTATAGTGCGGTTTTCAATATAACATGGCCATGTCATGGCTCCCAAATTAATTATTTTGTTATATATCTTTTGTGAATAACCTCATTATAACGAGGTTCACTTATAACACGGTCTGTTTCCATGGACCCCAAAGATAGCGTTATAATGAGGTTGACCTTTATATATATATATATATATATATATATATATATATATATATATATATATATATATATATATATATATATATATATATATATATATATATATTTTTTTTTTAATTTATGTTTGTGGGGGGGGGGGGGGGGGGAGTCAGTATTTTGGGGGGGGGGGGGATGGGGTATGGAGTTTTTTGTAGGTAATTTTTGGGGGTACCACAAATATTTATTTTCCTGGTATTTTAGAATCCACTGTCATACTGTCATTTTAGAATCCACTGTTATTTTTTTTTTTGGGGGGGGGGGGTACAGAGTAGATGCTGGGGCTTAGCCTATGTATTAGCAAAATGTCAAGAGTACCCTCCCTGGGGGATACTCATATATATCAAACTGGTATGTATGTGCATCCCTGCGCTTAAAAATGGAGGTTATTCAGTGATGATCAGACAATAAATTGGGTGCTTACAGACTTGAAGGCACTGAAAAAATACTGAAATTTATGTTTTTCATCCTTTTTTCAGAATCAGAATAGTTTACTGGTGAAATGCCAAAATGACAATACCTCACAGGGGGTAGGGGTGCTTATCTGACATTTCAGCATAGGAAAACAATGATTCAGGGAGGTTATCCCAGTCCCCAACAATGCTTCTGTGCAAGTTTGGTCAAAATCCATCAATTGCTTTACAAGATATTGCGTTGGAAATACTAATTTCAACAGTTTTTACAGACTCACAACCTTGAAAATTAGGTCAAGGTCACCAAAATCTAATCAACTCTGAGCCTTCTTGCAACAATGCTTCTGTGCAAGTTTGGTCAAAATCCATTAATTGGTTTACAAGATATTGCGTTGGAAAGACTAATTTCAACATTTTTTTATGGACTCGTGACCTTGAAAATTAGGTCAAGGTCACCAAAATCTAAACAACTCTGAACCTCCTCACAACAATGCTTCTGCGCAAGTTTGGTCAAAGTCCATCAATTGGTTTACAAGATATTGCGTCTGAAATACTAATTTCAACAGTTTTTATGGAATTGTCACCTTGGAAACTATGTCAAGGTCACCATAATCTTATCAACTCTGAGCCTCCTCCCAACAATGCTTCTGTGTAAGTTTGGTCAAAGTCCATCGATTAGTTTACAAGATATCCCGTCAGAAAGACTAATTTCAACAGTTTTTGACTAGTGACCTTGAAAATTAGGTCATGATCACCAAAATCTTATCAACTCTGAGCCTCCTCCAAACAATGCTTCTGTGCAAGTTTGGTCAAAATCCATCAACTAGTTTACAAGATATCGTATCGGAAAAACTAATTTCAACAGTTTTATGGACTCGTGACCTTCAGAATTAGGTCAAGGTCATCAAAATCTAATCAACTCTGAACCTCCTCCCAACAATGCTTCTGTGCAAGTTTGGTCAAAAACCATCAATTGGTTTACAAGATATTGCGTTGGAAATACTAATTTCAACAGTTTTTATGGACTTGTGACCTTGAAAATTAGGTCAAGGTCACCAAAATCTAATCAACTCTGAGCCTCCTCCCAACAATGCTTTTGTGCAAGTTTGGTCAAAGTCCATCAATTAGTTTACAAGATATCATATCGGAAAAACTAATTTCAACAGTTTTATGGACTCATGACCTTCAGAATTAGGTCAAGGTCATCAAAATCTAACCAACTCTGAACCTTCTCCCAACAATGCTTCTGTGCAAGTTTGGTCAAAATCCATCAATTGGTTTATAAGATATTGCGTTGGAAAGACTAATTTCAACATTTTTTATGGACTCGTGACCTTGAAAATTAGGTCAAGGTCACCAAAATCTAATCAACTCTGAGCCTTCTCGCAACAATGCTTCTGTGCAACTTTAGTCAAAATCCATCAATCGGTTTACAAGATATTGCGTTGGAAAGACTAATTTCAACATTCTTTATGGACTTGTGACCTTGAAAATTAGGTCAAGGTCACCAAAATCTTATCAACTCTGAGCCTCCTCCCAACAATGCTTCTGTGCAAGTTTGGTCAAAATCCATCAATTGGTTTTCAAGATATTGAGTTGGAAAGACTAATTTCAACAGTTTTTATGGACTCGTGACCTTGAAAATTAGGTCAAGGTCACCAAAATCTAATCAACTCTGAGCCTCCTCCCAACAATGCTCTTGTGCAAGTTTGCTCAAAATCCATTCATTTGTTCAGAAGATATCGCGTCGGAAAACCTAATTTGATCAGTTTTCATGGGCTGGTGACCTTGAAAATGAGGTCAAGGTCACCAAAATCTAATCAACTCTTTCCCCCCTCCCAACCATGTATCTATGCAAGTTTGGTCAAAATCCATCCACTGGTTCAAAAGATATCGCGTAAGAAAGAAGCTACGCGGACGCGGACGCCGACGCCGACGCGGACGCGGACGCCGACGCCGACGGGAACCGCACCAAAAACAATATGTCCCCCACCTTCGGTTGGGGGGACATAAAAATGTCCAAAAAATGACTAAGTTCAAATTGTAAAAAAGTGATAAAAATTAATCTGAGGAGTATATCCCAACCACATGCATATCTTCAAGGTATGGTCACAATGTCTGCAAAGTTTCAAAAGAATCGGTATTAAATTGTAGGAGGAGTTGCGTACACAAGGTACCCTCTATCCATCCACTAAAATGCCCGAAAAAATGACCAAGTTCAAATTGTGAAAAAAATGACAAAAAATAATCCAAGGATTATATCCAAACCACATGCATATCTCCAGACCATGCCCATAATACATGTAAAGTTTTAAAAGAATTGGCATGAAACTATAGGAGGAGTTGCGCACACAAGGTACCCACTGCCCATTCACTTTCATTGTCAAAATGCCCGAAAAATGGCTAAGTTCAAATTGCGAAAAAAGTAACAAAAATTAATCTGAGGATTATATCCAAACCACATGCATATCTTCAAAGCATGGTCACAACATCTGTAAAGTTTCAAGAGAATCGGAATAAAACTTTAGGAGGAGTTGCGCACACAAGGTATCCACTATCTATTCACTTTATCAAGAATTAAAACGGGAAATAACTCTCACAGAATTGGCCCCTAGCCCCTTGAATTTACCTGAAAGAAAAAATACGGGTCCTCTTAATTTTCATATACAAACTACAAACCAAATTTCAAGATCCTAGCTCTAACGGTTCCTGACCGAGTGCTCACGCATCACAGACTGACAGACGGACTGACTGCACGGACAGACCCAAACCAATATGCCCCCTCAACTTCTTCGAAGTTGGGGGCATAAAAACAAAGGTGCAGATCAGCTGTGCAGTAATGCCTCTTCTTAAATCAGAAATTTCACGCTTCTAGTTATTTTCTGTGGCTGCACAGTCTGGTTTGTGTTGGACCTGGTCAGAAACCTAGATTTGTCGGTTTTCACACGTGAAAGCTCAATAGTGACCATGTCCTTATACCCTACCTCATCACATATGACTAGACCAACTTCTCCTTTATGTAAAACTGCCGAGTGTAGTCGGAACGTCTCGTATGATATGATCAGTATTGGATTACACACACGCCGACCCTTCTGCTGCATGAAATGGGCTGTAAAAAGAAAGCAGATATTATAGGTGGTTTTTATGTTCAAGAAAATCAGCTTTGAAATTCATTAATAATTTACTGATAAAATCTGTAACCATATGAGCCGCATCAGGGGAAAACCCATATGAGCCGCATCATGAGAAAACCAACATTTTGCATATGTGAAAACAAAGACAAAGATCACTTTGAATTAACCACAAAGCTGATAATCGCATTTGTTTTCGCTACAGGGATAGTACAATTCTTCTACTTTCTAAATCCAAAATTTCCAGCCTCTAGCCTGCATCTGTGGCTGTACAGCTCTGTTTGTGTCAGACTTGGTCGGAAACCACATTGTTTGTTTTCTCATGACGTGGCTCATATTAACAAAAAGAGGAAATGGATAGAGTAAAGCCTTGGTTACACATACATGTAGGATTAATAATATTGCAACAAACTGACTGTGACTTAAAATGACTGCAGAGACTGTAAGCTCCAAATTCGTCATAAATTACAAGTTAACAATTTCCTTTTTATATTTTTTATCAACTATTTTTACACAATAATGTAGACCTACAGTGACTAAAAATAGAACTTACACAGATTTCTGTCTATTTCTTCTTTGGAACCAGCATCTATGGCCAGAGGATTGATTCTGGTTCCCAGCCACTTGCTAATCTCATTGTACCAGTTCTAAAAATAGAGAAAATAAGGTTCTTATACGACTAGCATGATGTATTTCTGAAGTTTCCTTTGGTTTTTGCTTGATTGCTTTGGTTTACAAATAATTCAAAGATGCATGGTAATAATGCCAAACCATTGTTCGCACGGACAGGTACACAACGGTAAATAAATGTAATCCACACGAACGCCCTCTAGCATTTGGGATAGCGTTTCTAAATGAAATAAGGAAAATATTTAAAAGTTTGTAGTAAATATGTCACACCCTTGGATGGGGCAATTTCATTTGTTTGCTAACAATTTTCGGAAAAACTTTTCAGGAACTATACATCCATAGTAAACAAGTCATGAAATTGCAGACAAATATTCTAAACATACTACTCTTTGGCAACTTCTAAGAGGCAGAATCTTTTTTAAGAAATAATAGGTTTTGGCTTATTTAATTCATGATTTTTCATCATAATTCATAAAGCATCTGACCTGAATCATTTTTTAACCATTTGATAAATAGTTTTGAGTGAAACATATGCGACTTGTCATGACTCAACAAATAAATCCTTCAGCCACAAAGCTGATATTAAGTGCCTGTCTTACAATATGTGCTGCAACTCGAGAAAACTGGAATTTTGCATAGGCGAAAACAAAGGCGCAGATCAGCTGTGCAGTAACTGTACAGCTGATCAGTGCCTTTGTTTTCACTACATGCATAGTACAAAAATCTGAAATTCCAAGCTTGTAGTCTTCTGCTGTGACTGTAAAACCCGGTTTGTGTCGCGCCTGGTCGGAAACCCCAAAGACCAGTTTTCTGAAGTCGCAGCTAATATGCCTGAGGCATTTTCGTCATGACAAATCTCACACTGAGTAAGCAAAGGTATACTCACTTTGACTAGACTACTAGGGGAGACAACTATTGCTTTATCAATCAAGGGGCAGCAATCTGGACTCTGCCGCTGGTAAAACAGAAATTACAGAACTGTAAAAATTAGCAATACATCCAAACCCAGTCATCAGGTGAGAAAGACCAGAGGACCAAATGGTCTTGTAAACGCTCACCTGAGATCTGACTTCCAAAATACGTTTGAATATTATGGTCTTATAAACCCATAGCCGGGGCAGACTAACCTCATTGGTCCAAATTTTGTCTGAATCATAAATCTTCGTTCCATTTGCTAATTTCCTGCAAGTTTTGCTTTCACATGACATTTTACCAGTTTTGCCAATTAAGGCGAACTTTGTTGGTCTTCCTGTAAAATAGGCCAAGGTCATCACAGGGTCATGATTTCTGTACATATCATCCGTGACGCTACAAGCCAAATTTCTTTAACATTTGTCTAATGGTTGAGAGGTTTTGAATGTTTAAATTTTTTACCATATTCAGGCATGGTGGACATCTTGGTCATGTGACCTTGATTAGTTGTGCACACACTGGTTCCCCTTTCCTACAGATGCTCAACTTCATATAAAATTTGGTTTTGATTGGACAAGCGTTTAAGAGAAGATCTTTGAAAATGGTGGACGACAGGTGATGACAGACGGACGGCTGGTACCTGCTATTCCTATAAGCTCACCTGTAAGCCTGTGGCTCAGGTGAGTTAAAAAGGGCAAAACTAGACATCACATAAAGTAAAACAATATATATGACTAGCAAGCTGACCAACACTTTCTCGGCAGGGTGGCCATCTGGGTAACATTATATTTTGGAACATACATCAACATCATCATAGGAGAAGAAACTCTATTATAAAGCTTCCATTATTGTATTCTAAATGATGTATGTTTTGACAATTAGCACATGTGAATAAGCTCTACTAAAATTTTGAGCTAGGAATTTAAATAGATGCATGCATTATTTTTATCAGAGTTATTCAATTTTACAACCATGAAAATCATGCTAAGAATTCTTATGAATTTAAAAGTCAAATACATTGCATTTCTAAGTATTAACTCACCAGGAGTGTCCACATCAGAGTGATGCACTGTAATGTTTTACCCAATCCCTGCGTAAGATAAATGTGGACAGACATCAGACATCATATACTTTATACCTTCTTCTATAGAGACATGCTAAAACAAACTATTTCTGTAATACAATTTTAACATATGAGCCGCATCATGAGAAAACTGTATTTTTGCATATGCGAAACGAGTCGCAGATCAGTTACACTGCACAGCTTGTAAGAGATCATAAACTGCCTCTTCTTCTTAAATCTGAAATTTCAAGCTTCTACATCCTATGAGTATGACTGTGCAAGCCGATTTGTGTCTGACCAGGCCTGAACTCCCGAAAAATGGTTTTTACTCATGTCGTGGCTCATATTCAAGTAGAGATTAACAGAATAAATTAACAAAAATTTTGAAAATAATGGCTGTCCGGCTTTAAAGCTTTTTTTCTTTACCAAAATGGCAGCAGTAGCTTTGTCAGCCATGTAAATACATATTTTTTTTTTTAATTCAGTTTTACGTCCCTTTCAAGATTATTTCAGCTCATATGAGACGGGCCAATCAGTAGGTAAGTGAAAACAGGAGAACCCCGAGAAAAACCAGCTGGCACACCCGCAAGCAGAACTTGAGTTGTCTCACATGTGGCCAATGTGGGGCTCGAACCCACACCAGACACAGCGGTGAGATGTAAATACAAATGTACACAATGGCCAATCAAAGCAACATTGATCATGACGTTAGTTTTCAATGATGTTTTGTCACAAACACTTGAGAGTGTTCTAGCAGAAATTCCATTATTTTTGCAAGACTCAAGCACATTAGGGAACAAGTTTCATTGTGAAAAATAGCTCATGCAATATACAGATATTTTAAGAGTTGTAAAAAGAGGAAATTTTCAGGACAAAAATTTTGATATTTTTTTTAATTCGCTAGGCTTTGCAGTTCTAACGAGTACCCAAAATCTATGGTTTGGATCAAATATAAGAAACACAGGTATACCCCCGTAAACCCCAGTTTAGCTATATATAAAAGTGGGGCTCAAGGGGGTATAATTTTTATGGAAACGTTATACTGATATTCTTACCATTTCATCAGCCATAATACAGCCATAGTTGTCTGGGATTTGAACTCCTGTGGCACAGTCGTACATAAACTTTACTCCCTGAAAAAAAATCATTCAAGATTTTAAACCAAATTTGTTTCTGCAGCAATTTAAGTTTGGCAATTTCTTTGTACAGATTTTGTAACTTTTCTATACAAGAATAATGGTAAAGTTTATCAAAAAATCATTCCCATACTGTCTCTGTGTATTGGTTGGTTGGTTGATTTAACCCATATAAGCCTTGTATCCGTTTTGGCAGAATGCAGCATCCCATCTGGGACTATTCTGTTTGCTTCATCATAGAATTTCGTCGCAAATAAAATACAAATCTACAATCAGTCCTGATGCTCCTAAAAATGAAAGTGGACTCATCCAAATCCTAATGATGGACAAGTCAAATATGGGTTAATACTTTACGGCCACATCATGGTCAACATCTGAGGTCATGTTGGACCAGTCGCCCTGGGAGCACTGGGTGCTTCCTTCGTCCCGATATAAAAAGGTTTTGTTTGACTTTTACTATAGGTCCCGCTAGGATTTGGTTTTGTTTGATTCCGGTATAAGATTTTTTTCTACAATAATTCCTAGAATTTGGTCAAAGATTTGATTTGATTCTTATTTATGACGTCATTGAAAGAATTTCAAATCATAATATGGTGCTATGAATGCAATTTTATAGTAAGATTCCTTTTGATTCGTTAAAAAGTGAAGTAAATTAAGCAATTTATGTTATTATCGACTCTGTTTTGTTGAGATTTACTGTGTTAAAGAAGTAGAACAAAATCTGTTACCAAAAAGTCAAACAAAACCTTTTTATATCGGGACCAAGGAAGCACCCAGTGGGGAGGCAGGTTGCCAGTACTTAGAGCACATCTGAACCACATCATGAGAAAACTAGAATTGTCAGAGGATCTGACTATAGCCCCGCTTCTGAGTTTTTTGCCAGGGTGAGACAAACAATGATGGGCAACAATCCCAAGCTAGTTCTTGTCAGTGTTGATGTGCATACAAAATTTGGTCAGATTCTATCAATTTGTTCTCGAGATATTGCGCGGAAACAAAATTCTGACGTCAAACAAGGGCGGTAACTCTGTCAAAACTTTGCGAAAAATGACGGGCAACAATCCCAAGCTACATCTTGTCAATGTTGATGTGCTAACAAAATTTGGTCAGATTCTGTCAATTTGTTCTCGAGATATTGAGCGGAAACGAAATTCTGACATCAATCAAGGGCCTTAACTCCGTCAAAATTTTGCGAAAAATCACGTGCGACAATCCCAAGCTAGATCATGTCAATGTTGATGTGCACACAAAATTTGGTCAGATTGTGTCAATTTGTTCGCGAGATATTGAGCGGAAACAAAATTCCTACGTCAATCAAGGGCTGTAACTCTGTCAAAATTTTGCGAAAAATGACGGGCAGCAATCCCAAGCTAGATCATGTCAATGTTGATGTGCATACAAAATTTGGTCAGATTCTGTCTATTTGTTCTCGAGATACAGAGCGGAAACGAAATTCTGACGTCAATCAGGGGCCGTAACTCCATCAAAATTTTGCGAAAAATGACAGGCAACAATCCCAAGCTAGATCTTGTCAATGTTGATGTGCATACAAAATTTGGTCAGATTCTGTCAATTTGTTCTCGAGATATTGTGCGGAAACGAAATTCTGACGTCAATCAAGGGCCGTAACTCCGTCAAAATTTTGCGAAAAATGATGGGCGACAATCCCAAGCTAGATTATGTCAATGTTGATGTGCATACAAAATTTGGTCAGATTGTTCTCGAGATATTGAGCGGAAACAAAATTCTGACGTCAATCAAGGGCTGTAACTCTGTCAAAATTTAGCGAAAAATGACGGGCAGCAATCCCAAGCTAGATCATGTCAATGTTGATGTGCATACAAAATTTGGTCAGATTCTGTCCATTCGTTCTCGAGATACTGAGCGGAAACAAAATTCTGACGTCAATCAGGGGCCGTAACTCCATCAAAATTTTGCGAAAAATGACGGGCAACAATCCCAAGCTAGATCTTGTCAATGTTGATGTGCATACAAAATTTGGTCAGATTCTATCAATTTGTTCTTGAGATATTGAGCGGAAACGAAATTCTGACGTCATTCAAGGGCTGTAACTCCGTCAAAATTTTGCAAAAAATGACGGGCAACAATCCCAAGCTAGATTTAGTCGATGTTGATGTGCATACAAAATTTGGTCAGATTCTGTCAATTTGTTCTCGAGATATTGAGCGGAAACGAAATTCTGATGTCAATCAAGGGCTGTAACTCTGTCGAAATTTTGCGAAAAATGACGGGCAACAATCCCAAGCTAGATGTTGTCAATGTTGATGTGCTAACAAAATTTGGTCAGATTCTGTCAATTTGTTCTTAAGATATTGAGCGGAAACAAAATGCAAAAATGTTCACGGAATGACGGAACCACGGAATGACGGAATCACGGAAGGACAGGGTGAATCCAGTATAGCCCCACTTTTCCAAAGCGGGGCTATAACTATGGTTTTCTGACCAGTTCTGACACAAATTTAAATCAGCCGGTATAGTCAAGAGAAAAATGCTTGAAATTTTGGACTTAAGTAGAAGAGGAATTGTGCTATCCAGGCAGTGAAAACAAAGGCGCCAATCAGCTTTGCAGTTACTGCAAAGCTGATCTACACCTTTGCTTTCTCATATACAAAATGCTTGTTTTCTTATGACGCTTCTCATTTCTATCACTACTAATGGACAAACACTCTTCTTAAATCAGCAAGAGAGAGTCTCAGTGTATGATACCCTGTCACTCTTAGTACATGTAAAACCTAGCCTGGCCTCTTGATAAAATGTCAAGTTAGTTAAGACTATAAAACATGGCTCATGTACAATCTTACCTCTCTCTGATGTGGCCGTAATACTTTTGACAATAGAGGGTCAACCACAACATGTACAGGCTGCTTATCTCTGAAACAAAATCAGTCTTCATACGTAAAAAACCCAATCGATCTGGGTTTCCCACCAGGACTGATACAAACCAGCCTGTACTGCCATAGAGGCAGGCTAGAAGCTTGAAATTTCAGATTAAGAAAGAATAGGCAACATACTATCTATGGAACGAAAACAAAGGCGCTTATCAGCTGTGCAGTAACTGTTGCCTTTGGTTTCGCATATGCAAATTTTTGGTTTTCTGATGCGGCGGCTCATATATCAGATGAAATTATATAAATAAGTATCAATGCCAGAATATGTCTTAAGGTTTTCTGACAAGTATCTGTATTGTAGCCCTGACTGTTTAATCACAGAATCACAGAAAATGAGGCCTGAAATTGTTCTGTCTATGTAACCCACAACAAATGTGCTGGACACCTCTGTAGTGGTTTAAAGAAGCATGTTGTAGATTGTATTAAAAGGAATATTGCTATGCCTGGTTTGAATGCTTATTTGCTACAAGTTGAAACACACTTGATTCTAGACTCATTATAAAATTTTGGCCCACTACTTGACATCATCATCATCATCATCATCATCATCATCATCATCATCATCATCATCATCATCATCATCATCATCATCACCACCACCAAAACCACCACCACCACCACCACCACCACCACCACCACCACCATCATCATCATCATCATCATCATCATCATCATCATCATCATCATCATCATCATCATCATCATCATCATCACCACCACCACCACCACCACCACCACCATCATCATCATCATCATCATCATCATCATCATCATCATCATCATCATCATCATCATCATTTTAAACTCTGCTTCCTCTATTAATGGTTCATCTTCTCTTCAAGTATTCCTTGCAGAGCCTTCTCTGTTCAAGCTGATTCTGAGGTTTATTGAAGTCAATTCTAAGCTTCTTTCTGCCATCTTTCAATACTTCATCATAAGTTTACTTTTTTACAGCAGTTATTTGATTGGATGATGTCATATGGAGTAGGCATGTAGTTTTTTTTTCCTCCACATTCTTCAATCTACAGAAAATAGTATGTTTTCCTGTGTGTATATTTCTTTCAATGTTGTTGTTTTTGTATTCTAATGAAGTGCCCACATTGTGTTGAGACAATTTCCAATAAGAAAATGCTAACACTTTTTTGTGGCTTCATAGCAACCACTGTGGTTTATAAACCACAGATTTTTATGCCTGCTTTTTAAAAGTTGGCTTTTGTCATGCCGCAACTCATTTAGTACTGATTTTTCTGTAGGTTGGAACATGTTTTAGCCAGCCAAATGAGCCGCGTCATGAGAAGACCAACAATGTGTTTTTTTAATAGGCCTGACACAAGCTGGCTGAACAAGCACAGAGGATGGCTAGAGGCTGCAAATTTTGTATTTAGAAAGTAGAGAAGTTGAACTATCCATGTAGCGAAAAACAAAGGTGTGATCAGCTTCGCAGTTACTGTGATGCTGATCTGCGTCTTTGTTTTAGCATATGCAAAATGTTGGTTTTCTCAAGACACAGCTCAAGTTGTTTTGTCTCAGGTACAAGAGTTAATTGGTAAACAATGCCCCCTTAGATTTAACAAAGCCCTCATTTGTCGTGAAAGAAGCTCAGTATAATATTTCAGTCATTATTAGAAAAGAAAAACTACTATTTGCCTCTAATGAAGTCATATCAGACCAATATGTTCTCAGGTTTTCACGATATTGGCAGCTTCTGCAGGGAGTGTACTATCACGCTGAAAAAGGAGTTAGCCCAATAAGAGGAAATCTGTCTTTTAAGAGGCTTTATTTGTTTGTATTGAGGTTTAACATTCCAGTCAACAATTTTTCAGTCATGTCGGGACGGAGCCATCGCTTCCTGGGTATTAACCAGTACTGTAGGGACTGAGTTAATGTGTCTTGCTTAAGGACACAACACGCTGACCCCTGTGGGGATCGAACCCAGGACCTCACGATTCAGAGTCCGACACTCTACCACTAGGCCCCTGGGCTCCCTAAAAGTGGCATTAATCTTTACATTATCTGTACATGGAACATCTAAGGTACACAAGACTGAGAAGATACATGAGTTGATCATGGTCCCACCTACTTACCTGTATAAGTTGATGTGATTAGAGAAAAACTGGTCTTTGGGATTTCCGAGCAGGTCTAACACAAACCAGCCTGTACAGTCTCAGAAAAAGGCTAGAAGTTTGAAATTTCGGATTTAAGAAGGAGAGGGATGTACTATCTGTGTAGCAAAAACAAAGGTGCTGATCAGCAGTGCAGTTACTGCACAGCTGATCTGCGCCTATGTTTTCGCATAGGCAAAAATCTGGTTTTCTCATGACGACACTTCATTATAAACTGGTCTGTGTCATTTGTAGGTCTCACAAATCATAGTTAACTTACATGTCAACTTTGAGTTGTTCATGGGCAGACAACTCCGGAGGTATGTACAGAACTAAGGCCCCTTCTTCAAAGGGGTCATGGAGAGGCTGTCTAGCTCCCTGTCTTCTAACCCCTAAAGCTCGGTTTAAGGTTGTTCCTGAAATTCAGAAGAAGTAGTTTTTGTTATGGAGATCAATTATTGCTACAGCCTGATTATCATGACTATTAAATATATAACAAAATTTTGTGGCATATCTGTGGCCACCTATTACAAGCATCTCAATTTTCTCAAAGAGACAAGTTGTAGCTAATACTAGAAGGAGTTTTCAGAGGAAAGCATATGTCCCCCCTCTCTGCCCCAACCCACTTTTAATTTTGTAAATTTTTACATATAACCCTGAAAATATATATACCTACAGACATTTTAAATTAAAACCAATATATGGGTCCTTCTTAGATAAACTGCAACAGCACTAGTGGAAATTTTGATGCAATAAAAATAACTTTTCAAAAGTGGGTGGGGTCAAATAGACAGTTGCAAATGAAAGAAGATATGTTGAAATGACAAAATAAACAATTTTAGAGTATTATCTGGTCGTTTTCTATATTTTTTTAAATTTTCTTTTTCCAAAAAAGCCAAATTTTCGGACGTTTTTTGTGACAAAAATTAGCACAAATTTTTAAGCATCAAAAATAGACTACCTAAGTATGCTTTTTCTGTATTCTTTTATTATTAAACTGTTAACAATGAACTGTTCTGTTATTTTAGCAATGATAATTTGGCTATTATATCTTCCTTGAAACTTACGAGGAGTTTGAAATATGCTGATCGGACGTTATGCTGTCGGTCAAAAAAACATGTATTTTTACCGTTTTTCATCTCCTTAATCATGCTGCTTTTTCTTACATTTGATATTGTAAGGTGCTGTTTATCCTTTTGTCGAACACTAAAACGAATAACAAAGATTGTTTTTGTGAAACAAAGAATTTCTTGTGATATGACCCATATGCAGTAAACCAGCTTCCATTCCAATGAATAGCATGGAGAGGGGCATTGCTAATGGGTGCTAAATAGTTTTACTGACCGTGGATAATTTTATGACACTGATGGTCATGCTTTGAATTGAAAGCAAAACTAAAGAAGCTCTTTACAGTTATTTTTCTTAGTTTTTCAGTTTCTAAGCTTATAGGTTATTGTGGAAATTTGAGCCTTTGATATAATGTAGGTACCAAAATAATTTATTTGATGAGAGTGATTTTGTAAAATGAACAAAATTTCACCAATTATTGCATACTGTATCCTTAAACACTCTTCCTTGCAATGTAATATGTCATTTGCAATGGGAAAGCAATACTAACTTTGCAAAAATGAACTACATAACTTACGATGAGTGTCGGTCATAATATTACGTACTTAACTTCTCCCGTTAAATCATCCTTGGGGCCGAAAACAGCGATGCGCGAATGTTGTGCATATACGAAATAAAACTGTGTACTACGTCATCACTTTTTGAGGCATTCATTCCTTGCTGTCTGTCGCAAAACGAAAGTACAATACGATCGGTCAAATGTTTTATTGGAATTTACGTCCGTATCGAGTTTCGTTTTTAATCGCTACGACAGTTTGGTGACAAACTGCCCAGGGATGACTGTTCATGCGTGCTTGGATTACGCTAATTTGGTGAATTTTGTACTAAATGGGTATGTTTACATGTTGTCGATGTCAGTTTGATTGAAAAATAAACGGATGTCATCAGATGACAATTACGAGATGATTATCACGCATCAACTGTTACGTCTGAAACACAATGGGTGAGTTTGGTAGCATTATCAACGTACAAGGATTCAGTCTTACGTTTGAATCAAATGCTAAACGTTTTTGAAGGTTATTGTTTCGACGATCAGGCAGGGATCTCTATAATGTCATTATTTGTTGGCTGCTTTCATTTGGACGTTGTATTTGACACTGCAATGGTGTGTTAGGGACGTTGTTGTTGACAAGTTATGTAACGTCCATACCGAGATTAAATATATTCTGCATTTACACCAGAGATGATCATATTGTTTACAATGTATCCCTTAAAACAACTGCAGTTTCTTACTTAGAGGGCGACTAGCAGCTAATAGTTGCATAATGAAGGATGAAATGAGAAAGAAATGTTGCGGATGTTACTGCTTGACAGGTTGAATGGAAGTAAGTTTGACAATTATGTGCCAAAATGTCATTGCTTAAAACAGCAATATATTGCAGCTGGATGCACACCAGATATTCACAACCTATGCTTTATAATTGAAAAATAGCTTTGGACATTGTATTTATGAAAAAACCTACTCTGGCATATTCAGAAAAAATCATTTAAGTTCGTGTTTTGGGTGACGTCCGTAACACTAGACCAAAACCTTATTTGCATATGAAATTCTTGTATGGCAAAGAAAACTATTCTTTGAATTTATTCATATGTTTGGGAGTTACATACTCGAACACAGAATGGAGTGCTTGTATAATGTTTACAGCTAATTTTCAGCATTTTGACATGTCAATGTAACATCCGTAATGATCAGTGACTGCTGAAGAAAATGTAAAAAACTGAGCTTAATCGAGCAAGAACTATCTTTTTATGACAAATTTAGGCAAAATGAATAACTGCCCAATATTTCTAGGTAGAAATTGTTGCAAAAAAGTAGATTTTCAATTTGTAAATAAATGTCCAGAAATGTTGCAGTTTATCTCAGAAGGACCCATATATACCAACAGACATTTTAAAATCGGTAAAAAAAACTACTCAAGTTAGAGAGCGGAAACGAAAAAAATGCAATTTTTAACCTCAATCAAGGGCCATAACTCTTAGGTCATTTGACGAAATTTACCCATCTACAATCCCAAACAACTCCTTGCCAGTATCAACTCATATGCAAAGTTTGAAGAAAATCGGTCAAAAACTACTCAAGTTAGAGAGCGGAAACGAACAAAATGCAATTTTTAACACCAATCAAGGGCCATAACTCTGAGGTCGTTCGACGAAATTTACCCATCTACACTTGTCGGTATCAACTCATATGCAAAGTTTGAAGAAAATCGGTCAAAAACACTCATGTTAGAGAGCGGAAACGAACAAATTGCAATTTTTAACCTCAATCAAGGGTCATAACTCTAAGGTCCTTTGACGAAATTTACCCATCTACAATCCCAAACCACTCCTTGCCGGTATCAACTATTATGCAAAGTTTGGAGAAAATCGGTCAAAAACTACTCAAGTTAGAGAGCGGAAATGAATGGAGACACCTGGATTTTCAAACAGTTGACCTTTGTGACCTTGAAAATTAGGTCAAGGTCACCGAAATCTAATCACTCCATTCGGCTGTCCCAATGAAGTTTCTGTGCCAGTTTGGTCTAAATCCATCCAGTGGTTCAGGAGATATCGTGCAGACAAAAAGCTACGCCGCCGACGCCGACGGGATCCACACCAAAAACAATATGTCTCCCACCCCTTCGGAAGGGGGACATGAACAACATCATGTTAAAACCAACATTTTTCTACTCACCTTTGTAGTTGGGTATAGGTATCTTGAACGGCTTTGACAAGATTTTTCTGATGAATGCCTCCTGCAGAAATATCAGGACATACATGATCATAGTTGTTCAGTATGAGTGTATGTCAAATTTATATTATCTTGTTTTATTCGCTGCATCAAAAATTAATGTTTGTTAACAATATTTATTTACAATTCATTACACACATAAATGCATAACATACAATATCAAATAAAGTTGAATCCTATTAATAGCAGACAGTTCTAGACAATGTTTTATTTAATTTGTTTGATTTCAAGCATAGTGTCCATAGATATTATTTATAAATAAGTAGTTTGATCATCTAATCTAGAAGTGGTGGCCCCTGTGGCTGAGTGGTTTAGAGAGTTGATATTTCATTTCAGGTGTGCAGGCTAGAAGCTTGAAATTTCAGTATTATGAAGTAGAGAGATTGAGCTAACTACATGTATGTAGCGAAAACGGAGGCAGATTGTTGGTTTTCTGAAGTGGCGGCTCAAATACTATTCTTGTGCTGATACACTTACATGTGCTGAGAGGCCGGTTGACAGTGTCTGATCATTGTTCTCGATCACCTCTAAAGGCTTCCTGAACGGGTTCATGTACTGACTCGGACAACATTCATCATCTTCACTGGGGACTCTCACCTAGATATACATGTAAAAAGAAATTGGAAAAGAAAGAAAACATTCGGAAATGGATATTATTCAATAGACTTTCAACCCAGTTAATACTATAAACTATACATACATGTATAACATGTATTAAAGTTAAAACCACCAAACCAAAAGCGACTTTGGATTGTAAAATTGTGCTGAAAGTAAAAGCTTTCAATCTCCAGAATTGCAGAATGTGTTCTTTTCTTTTAAACTAGAAAATGTGTTTATGAAACACTATGCCCTCAACTGGTAAGCCACTTTCAAGATGTAAAAATGTCCAAAAAATGACTAAGTTCAAATTGTAAAAAAAAGTGACAAACATTAATCTGAGGAGTATATCCCAACCACATGCATATCTTCAAAGCATGGTCACAATGTCTGCAAAGTTTCAAAAGTATCGGTATTAAATTGTAGGAGGAGTTGCACACACAAGGTACCCTCCATCCATCCACTAAAATGCCCGAAAAAATGACTAAGTTCAAATTGTGAAAAAAATAACAAAAAATAATCCAAGGATTATATCCAAACCACATGCATATCTTCAGACCATGCCCATAATACATGTAAAGTTTTAAATGAATTGGCATGAAACTGTAGGATTTGCGCACGCAAGGTACCCACTGCCCATTCACTTTCATTGTCAAAATGCTCGAAAAATGGCTAGTTCAAATTGCGAAAAAAAGTGACAAAAATTAATCTGAGGATTATATCCAAACCACATGCATATCTTCAAAGCATGGTCACAACATCTGTGAAGTTTCAAGAGAATCAGAATAAAACTGCAGGAGGAAATGCGCACACAAGGTATCCACTATCTATTCACTTTATCAAGAATTAAAAAGGGAAATAACTCTCACAGAATTGGCCCCTAGCCCCTTGAATTTACCTGAAAGAAAAAATACGGGTCCTCTTAATTTTCATATACAAACTACACACCAAATTTCAAGATCCTAGCTCTAACAGTTCCTGACCGAGTGCTCACGCATCACAGACAGACTGACTGACTGCATGGACCCAAACCAATATGCCCCCTCAACTTCTTCGAAGTTGGGGGCATAATCAAAACATGATTGTATTGCTATGAAGCTCAAGTAGGTGTGTATAAATCGTTCATAGATCTAAGGAAACCGTTATAAACATTCTACTCACCTGTGTTTTAGAGTTTACAGGTATGACGTATTTACTGCAAACGTTAAGATATTTTTTTGCTTATTTCAATGTGCAACGCTATCCCAAGTTTTAGAGTTTGCCTATACTGATTGGATTTGTTTACCGTTATTTACCTGTTCATGCAAAAAATGGGATAGCCTTATTACCATGCACCTATGAATTGCCTGTATCTTAACATTACGAAAACATTCCCATGCAAAACATAACTTTTTTTTTCTGAAGGAAAAAATGGAAACTTTTCAGCTGAATTTTTTTAAGATCTTCAATATTTTTGCTCAAAACATAGATTGTGGGTACACATTTGAACCGGCTCAGCGAGGGGGTTCTAGTGAGTACCCACAACCTATGTTTTGGATAAAAAAAAATTGTATACCCATGTATACCTCAGTTTTACTTTATAAAAGTGGGGTTTAAGGGGGTTACTGTTGGGTATACATTGCATGGAAATGTTAGTGTGCTGAAAGCACACTGTTTTAGGTCCGTCACAGTGTGAGTGATTCTTTATGATATCTGCTACTGATTCTTGATGATATCAGGTAACGGATTCTTGACAAATGCTACGGATTCTTGACAAGGATTGATACTCCCAATTGCAAACAGCAAAAAATGGTAATTTTAGATAGTTGTAGATCTAAATTTTGTCAGGAGACAAATTAGTAGCATGGTTCATGATAATCTATGTATATATTCTACATGTTAGGGTTTCAAAATAAAACCAATTAGATAAATTGAGCAAATTTGAAAAACATGGCAATTCGGTATAATTATGTGAATTCCTAAGCAAACATGTTTGGAAACATTGAAACAGTTAATAAAAGTGATATTAGGACCTTCAAATTCTACATAACCCTGCGTAATAACCCTTTTTTCATTTTTTGCATGCTACGGATTCTTGATGATATGTTACAGATTCTGTATGATATCAAAATGTGGGTAACAGATTCTTTATGATATATGTTACTGATTCTTTATGATAAATGTTACAGATTCTTTATGATTTAAAGCAAGTTTATGATGTTCTACAACTTGAAATGCAGATTTGTACCGATGGTCCACCAATGAACTGTGTTTTTATCAACTCCACACTGCAAGAAATGTAATGTGCAGTGTAAAATACGATCAGATTTATCACAAACCAATTAATAATTGTGATTAATGTAGAACCATGTTGTATATTTGTGTATATCACAAAACACTATTATTTATTTATTTATTTTTTAACTTTTTGGTAAAATCAATTAATTTTTTTCAATCAGAAAGACCGACAATCTTATAAGTAGCATTCATGTGTGTACAATTTTACATTTTTTTCTGTTTTGGGTCTCACAAGGATGGGCATTGATCCCATTTCTAACCACCTTACCGCTTCGCTATGTCACCTTATGTATGTTTTCATGTTTGGGTAACTAAGTGACTGACTAGTGGGAAAAAGCCACTCACTCAGATTACAAAATGTTCCCTAAGTATACCAAGTACCTTATTGTCCATGTATTTTTTTCACATTGGTTTTCGGAGTGCGAATTTCTTATTGCACCATTTCCTCTAATCATCATCATTGCATACATTTTTCCTTTTCGGTGCCACCTCAGAGAGGTAACATTTACTGCCAGACTGGAATTCAGGAAATACAAATATATTCAAGGCCACTAACGAGTATTGATTATTTGAAACAGATCCACATTCCTTTCACTGCTGTTTCAGGATCTCATTTCTATGGCAAACCAATTTACTGTTTATTCAAGAAAGCAGATATCTGTTATGCAATATTAGATATCTTGTTTAATAAATATGATATTTATTTCAATTTATTAGTTATCTATTATAAAGAAGATATCTTATATAACAAATATGATATCCATATAATTACATGTATATTAGGTATCCAAAATGTTAATATTAGCTTGGCCCACCGGGGTCCAACTGGTGTTTTTCTTTTGCTCCGGAGTTAGTAGGTTATTCGGCGCCCAGGGATCTCCATCGTCGGGCAGCTTACTCAATCTGTGAGTCCTGGTTTTTGATTCATCAGGATGTTTATCATGATTTATTTGTTTGTTCTTGATGATTCATTGACTAGTTAGAGATTCACCACGAGGACCGAAGAACTAACTAAATGTTATGAACCACTGCAGAAGCTGAGGGTGAGGTTAGGTACCTGTAAAACCGGTTTAAGCCCGCCAGTAACTTTGTGTTACTGATCGTTCCAAGTCGATACTTCTGTGGTGGTTCTTTTTGTTTTATGTCTTGGTGTTTAAAACTTTTTTGTGCTGTTGGCACCTTATGTATGTTTTCATATTTTTAGTTAAGTTAAGGTAACTGAGTGGCCACCTATTGGGAAAATAGCTGCTCATTCGGCTTACGATATGTTTCATGGTATAAGTACCTGATTGTTAGTTTGGTTTTTTCCCACCTCGGTTTTTGGAGTGGGAATCTTTTTTCTGATTGCGCCTTTTCCTGATCTTTGCCTACTTGTACCTTTTTAGATATCTGCAATGTTAATTTAGATGTCTTATATAGTATATTTATATATCATTCAGGCTTAATAAGATATGTTATTTGTAAAAATAGATATCTAAATTGACAAATAAGATATCTTAAAAATTATATTAGATATCTTATTTGTAAAAAGTATATAACATATCTTAATTCATAATTTGTCATAAAGATATCTGATATAGCAATTATGATATACGATATTAGATTTTTTTCTTAATATGACATCATAATCAGCATTTGAGAATATGACATCTTAATCAGCATTTGAGATATCTAAAATATCTATGTTAACATGTAAGCGTTTTATATTTGTCAAATAAGATATCTTCTTGAGTATATAAGATATCTTTATTACATAAGATATCTAATATGCTTCAGCAGATATGGTTTTAGACAAATAAAATATCTTATTTACAAAAATCCTTTATTAGCTATCTTATTGAGCTAAACAAATCAGACACCTTTAGTTTATAATATTTCTTATTTATTTTGCCCAATCACAACCTACAGTGTGATTCTTTTACTTATATAAGATATCTACTATGTCAGTACAGATATCTAATTTATAGCCTTAATTAAGATATATTGTATTAATTCATATATCTGAATTATAAATTAAGATATCGTTTTTCTAATTAAGATATCTAATTTACCGTAAAAGATATCTTATTGACCACTGTATATAAGATATTTGTTTTACCAATTTAGATATCTTATTTGCTAATTAAGATACCTAGTTTAGCAATAAAGTTGTCTTATTAACCAAAGTAGATATCTTGATTTTTCTTGTTAGGAAGATATCTTGATTTATCTTGTGAAGAAGGTATCTTATTTAGGTATAGCAGATCTCTCATTTAGTATATAAGATATCTAAATTATATTAGTTTCATAATCACTCAATCATCTCAGCGCTGTGTTTGGTGTGGTTCAAGTCCCGTACTGGGTAATTGTGAGACAAGCGCGGTGGCATAGTGGTAGAGTGTCGGACTCCAAATAGAGAGGTCCTGGGTTCGATCCCCACAGGCGTCACCGTGTTGTGTCCTTGAGCAAAACACATGAACTCCTTACAGTACTGGTTAAACTCAAGAAGAATTGGCTCTGTACCTACATGACTGAAACATTGTTGACTGGGACATTAAGCCTCAATACAATTTGAGTTCATTTCATTTAAAAAAGGAAGTGTAGTGCGGTAGGGGTAGACTACAGGACTCCGATGCGGGAGGCCCTGGGTTCTAGACATAACTCTACCATGCAAGTTGTGTTCATGAATCTATAGTATTGTTTAAAACACAAGAAGTGGTGGCCTTTTGCCCCAACATGACTCAAAACTTGTTTACTGGGACGTCTAGTCATAACTTAACCAAACCATAATCATAATATTTGAAAATAAATGCTCAAATCTCAGTTTGCCTGATAAAATAATGACTTGTTTACCAAATCGCATAGTACAAACCTGCTTTGTAGATCAGAGACATTAATAATTGCACCCCCCCCCCTGCGGGGGGGGGGGGGGGGGTTCTTTGCTCCCTGCTCCCTGAAAGAAAAATGACCTTTCTCCCAGCTCATAAAATGTTTTCCTCAGCCCCCTACTCCCTAAAACTCCAACAAGTTATGCTTTCTCCCCAAATCCCTTAAAATAATTGACCCTTCTCCCCCAATCTCTGATAATAGATAGCCCTTCTCCCTGAATCCCCGAAAACCCTGGGAGAGCCTCATAATTAGTAGTTTATCTCGATAAAAGAGTGTCATAAAGAATCTGTAACATATCATAAAGAATCCGTTACCCATCATTTTGTATCATACGGAATCCGTGACAAAATTTTGTCACAGATTCTTTATGATACTTTTGATGCTATAAAACACAAAAGTCTGCAAAACAATTCCTATGAAGATTTACATGCATTGAAAAGTGTTAGTTCATAGATAATTAGTTAAATTTCTAAACTGATGATAAAATGTTTTGATGTGTTATGTATTTTAATATTCATTTTCCATTTTCCTTGCTTAATTAACCATTTTAAGGATTTAATCACCCATTAACTTTCAACCTGTATACCAACATTGCCAAAATTGATGGAGAACAATTTCCAGCTCATATATACTATGTATGTGTGCCAAAAAGGTCATTTCAGGCATCAAAAACCTTAGAAACGCCGCTTTCTCATCACCTACCAATAGATGAGCTAAGAGAATCATAAAGAATCTGTAACGCTATCATAAAGAATCAGTAGCTGATATCATAAAGAATCATCTCGCACTGTGACGGACCTAAACCCCTGTGGAAAGTTTGAGTTTCCAAATATTCCTTCCAAGCTTAATCACAGGGGTTTAGGTCCGTCACAGTGCGAAATGATTCTTTATGATATCTGCTACTGATTCTTTATGATAGCGTTACAGATTCTTTATGATTATCTTAGCTGATCTATTGGTAGGTGATGAGAAACCGGTGTTTCTGAGGTTTTTGATGCCTGAAATGACCTTTTTGGCACACATACAAAGTATATATGAGCTGGAAATTGTTCTCCATCAATTTTAGCAATGTTGGTATACAGGTTGAAAGTTAATGGGTGATTAAATCCTTAAAATGGTTAATTAAGCAAGGAAAATCGAAAATGAATATTAAAATACATAACACATCAATACATTTTATCAAAAGTTTAGAAATTTAACTAATTATCTATGAACTAACACTTTTCAATGCACGTAAATCTTCAAAGGAATTGTTTTGCAGACTTTTGTGTTTTAAAGCATCAAAAGTATCATAAAGAATCTGTGACAAAATTTTGTCACGGATTCCGTATGATACAAAATGATGGGTAACGGATTCTTTATGATATGTTACAGATTCTTTATGACATCATAGCCTACAACCTACCACTCTTTTATCGAGATAAACTACCAATTATTAGGCCCTCCCAGGGTTTTTTTTGGGGGGTTCAGGGAGAAGGGCAATCTATTTTCAGAAAATTTGGGAGAAGGGTCATTTATTTTAAGGGATTTTGGGAGAAAGCATAACTTTTTGGAGTTTTAGGGAGCAGGGGTCTGAGGAAAACATTTTATGAGCTGGGGAGAAAGGTCATTTATTCTTTCAGGGAGCAGGGTGCAAAGACACCCCCCCCCCCCCCCCCCCCCCGGGGGGGCAATTACTAATGTCTCTGATCTACAAAGCAGGTTTGTACTATGCGGTTCGGTAAACAAGTCAATATTTTATCAGGCAAACTGAGATTTGAGCATTTATTTTCAAATATTATGATATGGTTTGGTTAAGATATGACTAGATGTCACAGTAAACAAGTTTTGAGTCATGTTGGGGCAAAGGACCACCACTTCTTGTGTTTTAAACAATACTATAGATTCATGAACACAACTTGCATGGTAGAGTTATGTCTAGAACCAAGGGCCTCCAGGATCGGAGTCCTGTAGTCTACCCCTTCGGCACTGCACTTCCTTTTTTAAATGGACAGAAGATTTATGTTTAAGAAGATATTTTGGGCCCAGGGGTTGTCTGCCCCTGCCCCGGGGCTATATACATGTATATGACCATAATATTGAAACGATCTTCTTCTCTAAAACCGCTAGGCCAATCAAAGCCAAACTTTTTGTGGAGCATCCTTAGGAAGAGAGAATGAAAGTTTGTATAAATGGTCAAGATGGCCGCCATGGCTATGAATACCAAAAACGTTTAAAAATCTTCTTCTTCAGAACCAGAAGGCCTATGATTTTGAAACTTGGTAAGAAGCATCTGGGAATAGAGCTCTACAAAGTTTATATAAATCATGACCCTGGGATGACCTTGACCTATTTTACGGTAAGGTCAACTTAGGTCGCCCATGCATTTGAATGGGGAAAAAATAGAAAAAATGTCATGTAATGGCAGAAAACTTGCTAGGAATGAGCAAATATACAGAAGATTTATGCTTATGAAAATATTTTAGGCCCAGGGGTTGTCTGCCCCTGCCCCGGAGCTATATACATGAGATGTTCATAATATTCAATCAGCGTTTTCTCAGAAACGGCCAAGCCAATCAAAGCCAAACTTTATGTGGAGCATCTTTAGGAAGAGGAAATGAAAGTTTATATAAATGGTCAAGGTCACATGACCAAGATGGCCGCCATGGCTATAAATAGCAAAATGTTTTAAAAATCATCTTCTTCAGAACCAGAAAGCCTATGATTTTGAAACTTGGCATGAAGCATTAAGGAACAGAGGTCTACAAAATTTGTATAAATCATGACACTGGGATGACCTTGACCTATTTCACGGCAATGTCAACTTAGATCGCCCGTGCATTTGAATGGAGAAAATTGTTAAGATGTCATTTGAAGGACAAAACTTGCAGTTAATTGGCAAATGGACTGAATTTTTGTGATTTGAAAAAGACATTGACTCCAGGAGTTATTCTGACCCTGCCCTAGGGTTATATACATGCATTGTACCATTCTGGTCTAACAAGTTTATTGGTACATGTATAAATCTCAGGTCTCAGGTGAGCGTTTACAGGACCATTGGTCCTCTGGTTTTAAATTAATTTTACATCCATTTCAGGATTATTTCAGCTCATATGAGACGGGCCAATCAGTAGGTGGGCGAAAATGGGATAACCCCCGAGAAAACACACCTGTCACACCTGCAAGCAGAACTTGCCTTGTCTCACAATTACCCAGTGCGGGACTTGAATCCACATCAAACACAGCGCTGAGATGATTGAGTGATTATGAAACTAATATAATTTAGATATCTTATATACTAAATGAGAGATCTGCTATACCTAAATAAGATTTCTTCTTCACAAGATTAATCAAGATATCTTCCTAACAAGATTAATCAAGATATCTACTTTGGTTTACAAGACATCTTTATTGCTAAACTAGGTATCTTAATTAGCAAATAAGATATCTAAGTTGGTAAAACAAATATCTTATATACAGTGGTCATTAAGATATCTTTTATGGTAAATTAGATATTTTAAATACAAAAACAATATCTTAATTTATAATTCAGATATATGAATTAATACAATATATCTTAATTAAAGCTATACATTGGATACCTGTATTGACATAGTAGATATCTTATTTAAGTAAAAGAAAAAGATTGTGATTGGGCAAAATAAATAAGATATATTATAAACTAAAGGTGTCTTATTTGTTTAGCTCAATAAGATAGCTAATAAAGGATATAAGATAACTTTTTTGTAAATAAGATATCTTATTTGTCTAAAACCATATCTACTTAAGCATATTAGATATCTTATGTAATAAAGATATCTTATATAATCAAGAGGATATCTTATTTGACATAGATATCTATACAACTATTTTAGATATCTCAAATGCTGATTAAGATGTCATATTCTCAAATGCTGATTAAGATGTCATATTAAGAAAAAAATCTAATATCTTATATCATAATTGCTATATCAGATATCTTTATGACGAATTAAGATATGTCATATACTTTTTACAAATAAGATAATTAATATAATTTTTAAGATATCTTATTTGTCAATTTAGATATCTATTTTTACAAATAAGATATCTTATTAAGCCTGAATGATATCTAAATATACTATATAAGACATCTAAATTAACATTGTGAATATCTAATATTTACATTATGTATATTTAATATAATTAAATGGATATCATATTTGCTATATAAGATATCTTCTTTATAACAGATATCTAATAAATTAAAGTAAATATCATATTTATTAAACAAGATATCTAATATTGCATAACAAATGTCTGCTTTCTTGGATAAACAGTAAATTGGCTTGCCATAGAAATGAGATCCTGAAACAGTATTGAAATGAACGTGGATCTGTTTCAAATAATCAATACTCATTAGTGGCCTTGAATATTTGTATTTCCTGAATTCCAGTCTGTCTCCCTGAAGTGGCACCGAAAAGGAAAAAATGTATGCAATGATGATGATTAGAGGAAATGGTGCAATCAGAAATTCCCACTCCAAAAACCAATGTGAAAAAAACTATACTTGGTATACTTAGGGAACATTTTGTAATCTGAGTGAGTAGCTTTTTTCCCACTAGGGAGTCACTCAGTTACCCAAACTTGAAAACATACATAAGGTGACATAGCGAAGCGGTAAGGTGGTAAGAAATGGGATCAATCCCCATCCTTGTGAGATCCAAAACAGAAAAAAATGTAAAATTGTACACACATGAATACTACATGTACTTATAAGATTGTCGGTCTCGCTGATTGAAAAAATTGAATTGATTTTAACAAAAAGTTAATAAATAAATAATAGTGTTTTGTGATATACACAAATATACAACAAGGTTCTACATTAATCACAATTATTAATTGGTTTGTGATAAATCTGATCGAATTTTACACTGCACATCATATTTCTTGCAGTGTGGAGTTGATAAAAATACAGTTCATTGGTGGACCATGGGTCCAAATCTGCATTTCAAGTTGTAGAACATCATAAACTTGCTTTAAATCATAAAGAATCTGTAACATTTATCATAAAGAATCAGTGACATATATCATAAAGAATCCGTTACCCACATTTTGTTATCATAAAGAATCTGTAACGTATCATCAAGAATCCGTAGCATGCAAAAAAATGAAAAAAGGTTATTACGCAGGGTAATGTAGAATTTGATGGTCCACATCACTTTTATTAACTGTTTCAATGTTTCCAAACATGTTTGCTTAGGAATTCACACAATTATACCGAATTGCCATGTTTTTCATATTTGCTCAATTTATCTAATTGGTTTTATTTTGAAACCTTAACATGTAGAATATATACATAGATTATCATGAACCATGCTGCTAATATGTCTCCTGACAAAATTTAGATCTACAACTATCTAAAATTACCATTTTTTGCTGTTTGCAATTGGGAGTATCAATCCTTGTCAAGAATCCGTAGCATTTGTCAAGAATCCGTTACCTGATATCATCAAGAATCAGTAGCTGATATCATAAAGAATCATTCACACTGTGACGGACCTAAAACAGTGTGTTAAGGGTGTTGCTGATGAAAGTCTTTGTTTTCACAATACTTTAACAGTTCCTTCTGGAGTAACTGGTCCCGAGGTTATAATACCTTTTTCATGCTCAGCTCAGCTGAGGCGATCTAAACCTGAAATTTCAATATATTTTGGCTATTTTTGTATTCATGAGCAGTTTAAATTTTGTGCTCAGCTGAGATGAGCATGAAAAAAGTTTTATAACCTCAGGGCCTGATTACTACCCTGGAAAAAAAGATCCTTTGTTACCTTTTTCGTGGCTAGACTAATTTTACTTTGCAATCCTTCGTCAGATTTCCTTTTCAGCAAAGTAGTCTGGCCTTGCTGACTTGGTGCATGGGATCTCCGCTGAAACACAGGGGAGAGCATTACAAAAATACACCAGATGTAATATGCAGTATTTTGTTTTCATCTATGAAAAATAATGATTTTTCACTGAGAAAAAAAAATATGATATTTTCGTATTTTCAGTTCAAAACATTGATTGCCAGTACACGTTAGAATTGAACCGCCTCTGTTGTGTAACCACAGTCAAAGTTTTTTATCAGAACTGAGAAAAATGAGCCTGTGCATGACAAAACCAACAATTTGGGTTTCCGACCAGGTCCAACACAAACCAGCCTGTACAGTCACAGAAGAAACCCAGAATCTTGAAAATTTGGGAATAAGTAGAGGAGGAAATGTACTATCCGTGTAGCGAAAACAAAGACACTGATCAGCTTCGCGGTTACCGCGAAACTGATCTGCGTCTTTGTTTTCGCCCATGCAAATTGTTGGTTTTCTCACGCACAGGCTCAAATTGTATTTATGTACCTAATTGTATAGTATACCCTAGTTTTACTGTATAAAAGTGGGTTTTAAGCAAGTACATCAGGAAAACATTTCCGTGCAATGAATACCCCCTTAAACCCCACTTTTATATAGAAAAACTGGGATTTGCAGGGGTATACATATTTTTCTAAATTTTTATCCAAAACATACATTGTGGATACTAATTAGAACCGCCTCGCCGAGGCAGTTCTAATGTGTAGCCACAATGTTTGTTTTGAGTGGAAATATCTAATAAATTGTTTTTTTCCAATGAAATTTTCAATTTTTGCTTTTGAAAAAAATCTCTTTATATTGCATGGGCAAGTTTTCATAATAATGAAACAATACACTGACATGCAATCATGAAGCACAGGGGAAAGTGTGAACAATATTTTGTTTTTATTGTTTTAAACTTACTTAAAATTCTAAATGCAAGCTTTGTTGGTAACTTGCTTCATGTGGTCATTTAGATACTAATACATGTAGATTTAAATGAAAAAAACTATTCTTACAACATCATGTTTAACAGTTAAGACTGCTTAGACTACTGTCTGTACACTATCTTTCAGAAACTGCATTTTTCAAAATTTCACTTTTCTGAAACACCAAAAGAAAAATATGACCATGTTATCTTTTTGCAATCCAAAAGTTGTAAAAAGTGCCACAAGAAATTGAAAATCTGTTCACTTATAAATTAATTATGCCGAAAATTATTTTGAATAGGCATTTTGCATGTGCAATGGAGGTAATCCAAACACCTTAAAATTGAAAATCAAGTTAATCTGTGGAAAAAAAAATTAAGAGTCTAGCGCTGAGCTAGACATACAATACAAATCTGTTTTGGTTTGATGCGTTTTAAATGAAAAATAACCAATTTAGATTTTTTTTTTCGGGGAAAATAGTTACTTCCCTTGCTGAAATTTTTAAAATGGAAAAAGCCCTGTTCAAAATTATTTTCTGGCATAACATTTTTAATTGTTAACCGATTTTCAAAATTTTTGTGGCACTTTTTAAGACATTTGGAATGCATAATGGTGACATGGTAATATTTTTCTTTTGGTCTTTCAGAAAAATGAGCTTTTGAAAAACT
The DNA here is from genome assembly GCA_964017185.1 of Rugalucina vietnamica. Classification (NCBI taxonomy): domain Eukaryota; kingdom Metazoa; phylum Mollusca; class Bivalvia; order Lucinida; family Lucinidae; genus Rugalucina; species Rugalucina vietnamica. The sequence continues at coordinate 28,736,820 of OZ024873.1, forward strand.
CAGTTTCTGGAAGATGGTGAATAGAGAAACAATTTTTAACGCTCATATCTCAGGGATTGACATAAGCGGGTGCCCGAATACCCAATTGGGCTGAATCTGTTGTGGGCAAGTTGAAACTGCCAGCAGTAAGCCCATCGAGCTAGTAAAAAATCGAGCTGATATTGCCAATTCTGGTACTGATCATGCTGATAGAGATTGTTTTGTTCTGAGAGAAATGTACTTTTTTTTTCTTGGCCTCCTTCGTTTGTGGTAGTGTACAATATGTACTCTCTTTTTTTCTTAGAATTTTGGTGCCTTCAGGGCTAATTCAAAACTCTGGATGGGGGCAAGTAGAAATAATATCCAACTTGCCCCTCTTGGGCAAGTTCAAAGCTTGGGGGGGTGGGGGGGATGGAAGCTGCTTCAAAATCAAGCTTGCCGGCAAGTACTGCTCAACCCTGGTATGAGACTCGCACACTCAGCTGATGTGTACAATCTCCATGGAGCGAAACGTCTCGTCACCATTCCGAATGTTCTCTCAGCCTCGCATCCAGCCGTAAAACAATATGGCGAGAATAAGCCGTTTTTACACAGCTATTGTTTCACCTAGAATTCCATCGTTAATACAAAGAAATGCTCACCGACACATCACTATGTGATCAAACACACATATAATTTTCTAAAAAGCAAGTTTTCCCCACAAAATTTTTGCGTTTTCTTTTTTAACAGATTCATTTTTCAGCTGTTTGTCAATGTGTTCACTCGTGTGGGGCCGTTTCTGGAACGAGCCGAACACATATGCCAACACTACGGAAACTGACGTCGAACATTAATTTATTCCAGATTAAAGGTCAAGATTTAGCCTTGTCCAACGATATGCACGTATTTCTACAAATCATTAATGACATCAATCAGGTCAGCCATTTTGATTACACCGCGCGGCGTTTGACATCATCATGACGTTGCAACACATGCTACATTATACTAATTGATCAATTAAATATTAATTGATCAATTAACTTTCCATATAAGGAAATGGTCGGAAGTCTGTTTTTAACCTGTACATAGAGCCTTCCTTCACACGTGTACATAGTTTTCACAGTGCGACTAATCTCATTGTCTGGGCCCAGCACTTTTTTGGAAGATGAAGATGAAGTCAATTCTCGGCGTAAACCTACGAACATATACGGATGATTTAGTGCACTAAAAGAATGATAGCCAGAAGTTTTTAAACGAGAATAAAACCGCTAAAAACAGACAAAATAGGTTGGATTTTTTTTTCTAAAAGCACAATACACGTTAGTAACGCATCGGTGAAGTGTATTCTTCTTGATTTATCTTGAAAAAGTTGCAATTATTGACAGTTAGATTCATCTTTGGTCAACCAACTGGGATCAGAATGAAGAGATATGTTTAATATAGCGTAGTGAGATTTTGCAACTACCCCTGATATCTGTGCTTTTTGTGGACAATACACGTCAGTAACGCATCGGTGAAGTGTATTCTTCTTGATTTATCTTGAAAAAGTTGCAATTATTGACGGTTAGATTCATCATTGGTAAACCAACTGGGATCGGAACGAAGAGATATGTGTAATATAGCGTAGTGAGATTTCGCAACTACCCGATATCTGTGCTTTTTGTGGAGATAAATCTCTTCAGATTTGCAGGAAGCACTAACAGAAACTTGGCTTTTCACATGTTATAAATATCTTAATTTTTAATTTTATGCCTTAAGGTCCCTTTTGTCAGATCTTGGTCCTTGACTAATTTTTGCTTTTTAAAAAGCTTTTACTTGAAATATGTAAACAAAAGTTCTGTGATGTAAATTGTTTCCAATCAACAATAATAGGTGGTATAAATAATAGGGAAAATACCATGGCTACGCATTTCAAGTAGAGACACAAAATGGAAAAGTAAATAAATTAATTTGGTGACATTTTCAGCTGTTTTCTCTGGCAAATTCACCGAACAACCGAAACTGCAGTCAAAGAAGCCGCCTTTCACCGGATGTACGTGCGTGAACTCCGCAGCCAATCACAATTCAGCAATTTCAGCACGTGGTACTGCGGGCTTTTCCCATTCTGGTTTCCTGCTTTCAATAAATTTTGCGCGAAGCTAAACGCGCCGAATGCAACGAAGCCGGAAAACATGCTTGCGATGCGTGGGCCATTCGGGGTTGTCGCGAAATGTAGGTCAAATTGTGTGTATTAAAATGGACAAATAATCGTGAAAACGGCAAAGTATTGGTTCCTGGAAGTGATCACACAAAGAAAAGGAAGTAAATGGCTAAAGAACTGAAGCTTCATAGCCCTGTTGGGGCTGAGGCGGCCGTGTATTCATGGCCAATTCAATCATCGGTGAGTTGTTTTTTCCCGTTTCAGCAGATTTGTAATTCCATGATTGACACACGATGATGGGTCTAAAAATATTTTCTTTATTTTCAGAATGAAAAAGACGGTGCCACAGAAATCATCGACACGATCAGGTATGTACACATCTGTCAAAATTACTTAGAAAAACATAACTGAATCAGCAGCTAAACACGAGATAAATTTTGGTCGCCATGATCTTTTGAGGCCCAGTGATTTTACAAGTTTGAGGTCACTGACCCACAAGTCAGATTCCTCACATTGTTTGACTATGTAGGCTCTGAAATAATTTTGAGTGAACCATCAGAGGGTCCCCCGCACATCCATGAAATTTGCAATGAGTGTGTCACACTCCCAAGAGGCGGTTATGACAAAATTTCACTTCCTCATCATTTTCAGAGCCTTATCCAGGGGGTGCATTCGTTTATCATGATGTAGCGTTCAACCCCTTAAAGTCGATACACCCCTAAAGTCGATACCATGGTTTGTTTTGTTCTGTGTCAAGTAGGACGATCAGCTTTTGCCATGTGACATTGATAATTTTTTCATTGTCATATTATCTTCACTTTCAAATCAAAATGAAATAAAATCTGTTTCAAACAGGCAAGTTTCAGATCAAAAACTTATTTGCATGCCTATTTTCAGTATTTCTTCTATTACTTTTTGTACCCTAGGCTAGGTATTGATTTTTTCAGTCATAAACAACAGAATGATTTTGCTCTCTGTACATATGTTTTTGTTTACATTTCATCCATAACAGTCTTATACAAAATGTCCAAAAAAATAAGCAGTTAAAGAAAAATAATGTGTTTATTGGTCTTGTGCTGCTTATTAGTATGAGGGAAAATTTCGGATCAGGAGAAGTCAATTTCCACATTTTTCAATCCATCCCATAATAGAATGCTAAATTCCGTCAAGTAAATGACATTGTTGTGATAAATTAGAGAAGTAACTCAGCGTTTATAGCTTTATAAAACATAGTTTACGGCTATGCTTAATAACTATGCTCACCCTCAAGCGGAACGGGCATAATTTTAGACACACTTCACAAAGTACTGCTACTTTTGCATGAATACTTGCCCATATTCATGTTTGAAACAGTTTTTATTTGTTTTCTTGTTATGTGGTATGTCTTCAATATCACATAAACACTATAAACTAAAAATAGTTTGCTTAGCACCTATAGACCGAGTGACGTCCTGAGGTATCGACTTTAGGGGTGCAGCAAGTCGCCATTTTTGAATTTGGGGTCATCCAGATCAAAGCTTGCATTGAAGTGTCTTATGGGGTTATGTCAAGTTTATTGATTGAAAATAATTGGCTAATAGTTGATCGTCTTTGGTGAATATGGTTAACTTATTTATCATTCGACTTTTATTTTTTATAAGCAACTGCTTCTTAATATGGTATCGACTTATGGGGGTTCAAGGATAATGGAAGGGGCATAATTACAGGAATGGACGTTATGCTGTGGCATTGAGTACTTGAAACATATTCTATATGGACAGGCTTTACTTCTGTAGCCATATAATTACATAGTTTCCATAATGTCATTTCATCTGTACAGAAAAACTGATTTCCCACGGTGGATTTAGTCACAAGCTGTGCATATTTAGGCCAATCTGTCTTCCAAAACAAAACGAAAAGTACTCCAGGACACATAAAAATGTTTATTCTGGTAAAGAAACGCACCATTGTCCAGGTCTCGTCTTTAACTAGTGTGTGTTGTGCTACATGTGCATGTTGTGATTTTTTTTTCAGTCAGATCAAGATGATCCTAGATCATCCTATCAGACTTATAGTCAATATTATGTGTCTCACTCTGGCAGTCATTTGTAATTCACAACCCTGACCTGTGGGTTTACAATCTAGCACACGCAGTCCAAGGCTTTTTCTAAAATGCAGGGCTTACATAAATGCTCAGCAAACATTCGCTGAGCAAACGGTCTGTTATTTGTTCATGAGTTACAAATGACAAGTTCACTGCAGCACATGCTGAATAGCTTGTTCTCTTGGTAAAGTAAATATATTTGCCACAGCTCTAAAGTGACAATATTATTATAATTAATTTTGAATTTTAACACAAACTCAACCAACTTTCCTATAAGGTTTTTTTTTCATTATAATAATTTTCAATAATTTTTTAAGATGTCGCTTGTCATTAATAGGTCTAAGTACCTGTAGGTCATTGATTCTTGACTTCAGCAGCAGATCAATACATTGACCCTAGCTAGCCAGCTAAAAGCTGCATTAACAGAAAACCTGTCTTTGGGGTTTCTGTCCATGACCAATTTGAATGTCACAAGAGAAGGACAGAAGCTTGAAATTTTAGATTGAACAAGTAGGGTGATTGTGTGAAAACAAAGGTGCTGATAGTTTATAATACCACACAGCTGATCTGTGTTTTTTTTTGTGTTTTTTTTTTTTTTTTTTTTTTTTGTTCGCTTATGATATTAAAAGGAGGTTTTTTCATGCTGCAGCGCATAATACATGTATAACAGACCTTCAGCACCTTTCTTTTCTGTTAAAGTATTTCACATGGTATGGCACAAAAATGCCCATATTGCTTCATAACATGAGCCACCTCATAAAAAAAACCAACAATGTGGTTTCCGATCAGGTCACAGAAGAAGCATATAAGCTTAAAATTTCAGTTTTAAGAAGAAGATAGGTTGTATTATCTGTGTAGCGAAAACAAAGGCGCTGATCAGCTTTGCAGTTACCGCGAAGCTGATCTGCGTCTTTGTTTTCGCATTTGCAGATTGTTGGTTTTCTCATGAGGAGGCTCATTTAATGTTGAGCTGAAAAACTATAATCTATTAAGATGGATGAGTTAATGTCTCTGTGGTCGTAGAAGATGTATTCTTGTGACAGGGTAGAAAGTACATGTATACTGTACTATAGTTCATTAATGATTGTATAGAAATCAATGACTTAGAACTTGTTCCCTAGTACATCTTGCAACAGATGAAATAATAGTACATGTATTCATTATCAGTTTATAATGCAATTGAATTACATATAAACAGAAATATCATGCCCATCAACAAATGAAGAAATGAACCAAACAGTCGCATGCTGAATCTGGATAGACCTGATTTGGTGTCTCTCACAAAATTTTACACAGAAAATTCCACTTTATTAAAATGCTTCTGAAATGAAGGAGTTTTGCATCCTCCTAGAAAAATTGAAACGGTTGTTGTAAAAACTGCCATAGAAAAAAAAACAACACCCTTTACATTCACCCATTGTTCAAATCGTAGAAAGTAGAAAGTAGTTACTGCGAAGCTGATCAGCGCCTTTGTTTTCGCTACATGGATAGTACAATTTCTCTTCTTCTTAAATCCGAAATTTCAAGTTTCTAGCCTGCTTCTGTGATTGTACAGGCCGGTTTATGTCAGAGCTGGTCGGATCTCCCGAAGACCGGTTTTCTCACGTCACGGCTCATGAAAAACCTATTGCAGCAGCACCAACAAAAAGTCCAACATCCACAATACCAGGGTTTATTCTGGCTCCAAAATACATGTGTAATGAGACAAAATCGCAATTTCAACTGAAATTGGCGAGAGGTTCCTGTCATTTAGCCATTTTGGATGAGATGTGAGCAAATCTCTCACTATCTCCCAAAAAAATAATCCCTGCAATACATGGCAGGTCATGTGAATACATATAGTAAAAAACTAAATATATGGTCATATATGTATGAAGAACTATTGCAGCTACACCAACAAAAAATCCGACATCCGCAATACATGGCAGGTCACCGAGCTTACGGTTAACCAATAGTACAGCATGTACATGTACATCACATTTCATAAATGACAAGCACAGTATTTTGCCATTTTATAATATTTTTGTCATGATGACATGATGACGTGCCATGAGACACTTGAGTTCCATGTTAGACGATTAACCTATAAAAGAAGTCTTACATCAGAGCTGCTGCAGACATACAATCAAAATATAAAAGGACAAAAAAAATCATACGAGAAAACCTGCATTGACAATGCCATTTGGTCAGTCAGTTGAAATTCTGATACATCTATACATACATGTATGATAGAACATTAATGCACCAGTCATTTTTAACCACTGCCCCCTCCCCCCCATCCCCCGGCCCCCACCTACCGGGAAGGGTTCGAATTATCACTTTTCAGCTTTCATTGCCTTGCTATTAGCCTGTCATTTTCCCAGCACTGCTGGGACAGTCAAAAAGTAATTGTCCCACACTTTAGCCCGGCTATCCCCGCCTTCCCTGTAGGGGGAGGGGGTGGGCAGGAGTTACGAATGACTGGTGCATAAATACATGTATAGTGAAAGTGTGAGCCTCCAACATCATTCCTATATTTGAATGTTTAGACTAATATTTTTGAGTTGGTCTGAGACTTTGACCAGTTGTTTTCATTCTAATTTTTTTTTTAGTTTAAATTTAATGTATCTTATTTTAGTACAAGGTACAACAGCTGTTTACATGTATGTGTTTGTAAGCATGCACTGGATCACACAGAGCAACATCAGTTTAAAGAAAGCTTTGACAATCAATGGGCCAACAATGCAGTCAAGATACATCCCATCTCAATATAGTCTTATAGATCTAAGGTTCAACATCTGTTTCTATATTGATCTGCGTGCGTAAAACAGTTATTTGAAATATTGAGGTTCCGTAAGTAACACTGCTCCAGTGACCAAATTCCCTAGAACTTCTGTGCTGATTATCGAATAGAGGAGCTGAAGTTCCAGTATGAAGGGTTTGCATGCTGTGTGTACTCATAAATATTGCCTTGATGAGAAGAATTTTATGAGCACTCACATCATCAGTTTATATGAAGCGCCGACTAGGATTGTCATGAAATGCATACCTTAATATCTTTTCTATGAATTGTTTCATAATATTTAGTATGTTACATGTACCTTGTTGGGAAAGAGCTAGTCATCCTGCTCTTTGAGTGTGTTGTCAGAAAAGATGTTTTGTTATGTATTGTCTTTCCTTCCTGGTGTCTATGTTGGTACTCTAGATTTAATTGCATCGATTCCTGGTCTCACATTCTGCAGGACTACAGATTGTAACATTGACAGGGTTGGGGGCACATGCCAAAAAGTAAATAATAAAAACAGACATTTTCATAACATTGCACAGCTTATCCACACTTCCCTATTTGCTCAGAGCCTCACAACTACAAGTGATCTGTCCCTATTTGCTCAGAGCCTCACAACTACAAGTGATCTGTCCCTATTTGCTCAGAGCCTCACAACTACAAGTGATCTGTCCCTATTTGCTCAGAGCCTCACAACTACAAGTGATCTGTCCCTATTTGCTCAGAGCCTCACAACTACAAGTGATCTGTCCCTATTTGTGCAGAGCCTCACAACTACACGGGTGGGCATCAGGGGAGCTACCTCGAAAATGTGTTAACGCAAATTTGTTCCCACGCCACATCCGGGAACTGTCGAGGTAGTGGAAATCCCCATAATTGGAAGTACACGCAAAGGTGAGCTCTCGCTTTTTTGCTTTTTTTCTTTCAAGGGGCGCATTACTCAGAAATCGGGCGATGCAATCCCATGTAAATATGGTTTAACAATGCATGAAGACCGAAAACCCCATTAAATAGTGGAAAATATGAGCAGGACGACCTAAACATCAGGACTGTCGGACTGCATTTTCGCCGTGTGTTGACATATAGGCGGGCATCTCAGATTTTGTAGCTCAGATTCAGTTTTGGACCGCTGTCACATGTTTTGGTGCAAAATATGATCAAATTGACTACAATGACGCAAAAATTTCAGATCCCCTGTTCTCCTGAATAGATTACCTACCCAAAAATGCATTCGTGTTGTTCCCAGACCAGCGAGGTAGCGGTAATCTAGCGAGGCAGTTCCAACGCGTTTACCTAGGCAAAACAAAAGCAGTTTATTATTTGGTTTATTTGGTGTTCTACGTCCCACTCAGCAGCTAGGGTCATATGGAGACGGGATCTCGGTTAAAAGTCTCGTCCGAAAGACTAGAGAAGCCTGGGACCGAACCCTAGACCCCTGGCTACGTCGAGTGACTTGTCCTTTATGCCATTGCTGTAAACAACATTAAAATATGTGTGAGTTAATAAGAGCGCTAACACACCGCGCCTGTATAGCCAATGCTTTAAAAACGTGTTACATTGAACAACAATTTCACACTCTATGGCGTCAATTTCAGATGCAAACGTGACGTCAGTTACTGCGACAGACGGGCGTTACGTCATTTTTACTGATGTAACAAATTCATTGTAGGCATTAGTGAAACAGTCTATTTTTTGCGGGATTTCTTTAGTGCAATTGCGTCGAAATGGCACTGCAACTGAAGGCTTCAAGTGTAATTTTGTCCATGATTGTGTGTTGGAATGTTAAAAGATCAGCTCTAGTGCGCGAATTGTTCAGTAATAAATCAGTTTGTCGGTCAGTCGTAAGCAGATAAATCACTCGCGCTACGCGCTCGTGAATTGATCTGCTTTACAACTGACATCCAAAAAGTGAATTAATACTCAACAATTCACAGCTAGAGCTGATCTATTTCTTAAACATGTTACATTTTACATGCATCTTTCTTCACAGCAATTTAAGGAATAGGATTTTGTAACGTTTGGCTGGTGAAAGCCACAAGATAACCATACGGCTTACATCAGCTAAAAGCAAATAATCATAAAAAGACTGTCCCTCTATACATTGAGAGCACCTCAAATCGACTTCAAATTCCATTCTGGTTCTCTAATATGTACGTATGAATCATATATGACGCATGGATTTGTTTTAACGCAGTTTTAACAGTTATTTCTCCTTCTTTCTGTTACAGATTGATATATTATGGAGGGAAAACGCGATGAGGGGAAAAGTTGCGGAGAAAAGAGAAAGGTGTACTAATGTGATGAGTGCCAAAAGCTATTCAGCACGCGATTTATGTTGTAATTGCGCCAGTTACTGATCATTGTTTCACTTTAACTTATAAGTTCTCAAAAAACTGCAAAAATCAGAAATCGCACGTGCGTCACAGCTCCGAGACTAGCGGAACTGAATTTCGCCAATAAACCATTAGGTCGCTGTCCTGAATCATGAAAATATATTAACACATGAAGATATGTGAAATAATTTCCAAAATATCTACTATCAATTTCCGGTAACTTTTCTTTGACGCTGAATATTATATCCGTGAGTGAAAAATAAAAAAAAAAGAGGCAAAAAGCACTGAGTTTACATTTTATACAGTTAATCCATTCCGTTTTATATCAACCGAATGGCTAGATGTTTGAAACGCGTTGGAACTACCTCGCTAGATTACCGCTACCTCGCTGGTCTGGGAACAACACGAATGCATTTTTGGGCAGGTAATCTATTCAGGAGAACAGGGGATCTGAAATTTTTGCGTCATTGTAGTCAATTTGATCATGTTTTGCACCAAAACATGTGACAGCGGTCCAAAACTGAATCTGAGCTACAAAATCTGTCTGAGATGCCCGCCTATATGTCAACACACGGCGAAAATGCAGTCCGACAGTCCTGATGTTTAGGTCGTCCTGCTCATATTTTCCACTATTTAATGGGGTTTTCGGTCTTCATGCATTGTTAAACCATATTTACATGGGATTGCATCGCCCGATTTCTGAGTAATGCGCCCCTTGAAAGAAAAAAAGCAAAAAAGCGAGAGCTCACCTTTTGGGTGTACTTCCAATTATGGGGATTTCCACTACCTCGACAGTTCCCGGATGTGGCGTGGGAACAAAATTGCGTTAACACATTTTCGAGGTAGCTCCCCTGATGCCCACCCGTGAACTACAAGTGATCTGTCTCTAGAAGCACTAAGAAGCCAGACAGCTAGACTTGTAAAGTGACAAGTCAATTTCTTTTCTGGGGCAGAAAGTTGTCGGTATTGATTTTCCTAGTTGAGCAAGTCTCGGAGCCAATAACTCCATTTGGAAATAATGTTCGCTGCAGCATTGCAGTCCTCTACAGCATTGCCCCAGTGTAAAATGAGCCACATCATGAGGAAACCGGATTTGTGCTTATGCGAAAACAAAGACGCAGATCAGCTGTGCAGTAACTGCACACCTGATCAGCGCCTTTGTTTTCGCTACTTGGATAGTACAATTCATCCTCTACTCATACTTTCAAGGTTCTTGGATTTCTTCTGTGGGTGTATAGGCTGGTTTGTGTAGGAGCTGGTTGGAAATGCCGAAGACCGGTTTTCTTGTGTTGCAGCTCAAATACTACCATGGATTCTCGATCAGACATATCGGCCGAATAGTAAATATGTACAATAACTATACATATTATCTGAAATTTCAATCTTCTAGCCTTCTTTGCCGGAGTTGTGTCTGACGTGGTCAGAAGCCCCAAAGACTGGTTTTCTAGAGGCGCAGCTCATATGATCAATTTTTTTCCAAACTTTCAGATTGGTGTGCCAGGACTATCCAGAATTAGAGCAGGCGCTCAATAAGAACATACTGAAGAACTATGACACGGACAGGTATGTATCACCCTAAATTATGTTTTAGCTCCCTTTATAGGGGCAAGGTTCACAAAGTGAGCTTTTAGTATTCAGGATTTGCTATGTACAGATTCATTTGATCTTTTTGGTGGAAAGACAAGTTTAATAGTACATGTAGTAGAATCTTATTTACTTTATTAATAAAGATGAATTTTAAATTTAAATAAGTTAATATATAAGCATGTATTGTTTTCCTGTGTCATTGTCTTTAGTCTCTTTACAACAATAAAAATGACTTTCCTTTCTCTTCCTACTGATGTACAGTCAATTTATGCCATAAGTGATGGCAAATGAATGTGCACTTGATAATGGTAATCTGTCTTAATACCACCCCTATGTTTTGTTCCAGCTATGAGAGTATGAAAAGCCTATGTGAGAAGTATAACAGGGCCATTGACAGTCTACTGCAACTGGTAGGTTCTTGCTACTCACTGTTAGGGAGTGTTGTGACCTAGTGGCAGGGCCCCAGACTCTCCAGAGATCTTGGGTTCAAACCCTGCGGAGTTTGTCTCCTTGAGCATGTTAATACATGTACCTTGTAGTACTGGTTAATACCAGAAAAGTGTTAACACCCTCCCCACATGACTGAAAAACTGTTGACTAGGCATTTAGCCAAAAAATAAACAGAAAATACACTAAATAGGCAAAAATTACAGTCATAGTCACACATATAGATCTTTGCTAAACTATACTGACCCAACTTGAAATTTTTGGACCGGTGAACATATATAACAAACATGTTTTTGAAGGTTGGATTACATAATATTCACTTAGTTGACGAATGCAGACTGATCCAATTTCAAAATACACCAAATGTCATTGATTGTGTTATGAGCCACTGCATAAGAAAACCAACAATATGCATATAGGCAGATCATCTGTGCAGTAACAGCCGATTAGCGCCTTTTGTTTTCGCTACACGGATAGTACAATACGTCGTCTACTTGTATCCAAAATTTCAAGCGTATAGCATTCTTCTGTGAAGATACAGGTTGGTCTCTGTCAGACCTGTTCTCATGACGTGGCTCAAATGTTATTGATTGTTACGTAATTTGATTACTATCTCTTACGCAAGCACTTAATTCATTTCCTAATAATTAGTAATAGTAAATCGTAAGACATTCCAACGTGGCAAGCCAACGTGGGTGGATGACAGTCACATAACTCTTCTCAGGATTTCACATGAGCATTATGTGAGTCGTGACATGAAAAAAACGGAATTCGGGGTTTTCGACCAGGTCTGACACAAACTGGTCTGTGCAGTCACAGAAGAAGCATAAAAGTTTGAAATTTCGGATTAAGGAAGAAGAGGGATTGTACCGAGTCTATCAGTGTACTGAATACAAAGGCGCTGATCAGCTGTGCTGTTAACTTCACAGCTGATCTGGGCCTTTGTTTTAAAAATAGGCAAAAATCCAGAAGCAAATATTACAGATTATGATCAAAATGCTTTAATAAGAACAGTCTAACCATGGGTATATTTATATCTAATGGGCAAAAGAAAGTATTACTATTTTGATGTACAAATGTAACTGTATATTTGATTATATACATGTATTGCTAAATTTTTATGCCGCAATGTTGTGGACGCCCATAGTAATGCTGTAGTCATGTGCCTAGATAAGGTGATTGAAGCAGGGCAAAGTGATCTTAATGTGCACCCACAAAGCTCATTATGAACACAGTTTATTCTGATCAGCACCCACAACTTATTCAATTTTTTTTAAATTTCAATGAGCACCCACATTTCTAAATAAAATGTATGAATAACTGATAAGATTTATTATCTTTCTCCTGTCAACAAAATGCCTACTCCATTTTAAATTAGTTTCATTGATTTAAACAACCCACATTCCACTGTATTATTTTGCCCACATATGTCAACAAACCACAAGCATCTGGAAATAAAATGGTTATAAGAGAATGCGGTTACCCATAATTTACCGCCTTTTATTGTTGGCTGAAAATTGAGGACAGATTCCTCGACTTAAAAATCAGTAGAACTACAAGGGTGTTGAGGGAGGGGTAGTCTGTCCGAGTTTTGAAAAAGGTCCACCCTATCTTGCCTTAATAAAAGTTTGTGCCTATTAGAAATGTTTTTATTCCTTATCTGAGAAATATGAGTGGCTGCATGAAAAGACTAACAAGTTGAGGTTCCGAACAAGTCTGACATAGATTGGTCTGTACAGTCACAGAAGTAGGTTAGAAGCTTGAAATTTCAGATTTAAGAAGAAGAGGGAATGTGCTATCCCTGCAGTGAAAACATCGGCACTGATCAGCTGCACCTTTGTTTTTGCATTTATGCAGATTGCTGATTTTCTGGTATCGCTGCTCAAATTTGAATTCAGAGTAAAACGCAGATAATGAGTTCTAGTTGTTGTTGTTTTTTTTTTTCAGATTTTTTTGTCCATATAACAGTGCAATGAATTCTGTCACGTAGATAATTATCGTGATATTGACATTTTTATAGTTCATAATATAAATGTCGGTGAAGTCAGGTTGTCACGAGTCAGCCTCTTCAGTTGCTACATGCGTCATTGCCCTTAATTTACATTAAGCAACGCGAGAAAACTGATCTTCGGGGTTTCCGACCCGGTCTGGCACAAACCGACCTGTACAGTCACGGAAGCAGACTAGAAGCTTGAAATTACGGATTTAAGAAGAAGGAAAATAGTACTATCCGTGTAGCGAAAAAAAAAGGCGCTGATCAGCTACGCAGTTACTGTTATCAGCTTCGCAGTTACTGCAAAGCTGATCTGCATCTTTGTTTTCGCATAGGCAAAAATCCTGTTTTCTCACGATGCGGCTCATATTATATAGGTGCAGATCAGCATGCCTACTACCATTCTTAACATGCACTTGTACAGACATGAGTTGCTTCATGAGAAAATAAAATATAGCACCGGTTTTAAAATCCAATGGAGAATACATGCAATCTGGCATGATAAGTAATTACTGATTTATGCTTGGCTCATTCACTTTAATCATTGTTAGGTCGGCTGTTGCTCCAGTATATTGAACTTGTTAATGAGAAAGAACCTATTCAGTTAGGACACAGCAGTCCAGATCTCGATCAAAGCAAGGCATTCTGATCAGGATCTGTACTGTTTGCCTCCATATCTGCATATTTTTTGTTCGACCTTCCCGTAGTAAGGTGTTTTACTTTTTAGGATGTTTACAGCATTATTTTGTCTCAGAAACTTTAGGACTTTTACATGAGCCGCATCGTGAGAAAACCGGATTTTTGCCTATGCGAAAACAAAGGCGCAGATCAGCTTCGCAGTAACTGCAAAGCTGATCACACCTTTGTTTTCGCTACACGGATAGTACAATTTCTTTTCTTCTTAAATCCGAAATTTCAAGCTTCTAGCTTGCTTCTGTGACTGTACAGGCCGGTTTATTTCGGAGCTGTTCGGAACTCCCGAATACCAGTTTTCTCGTGTCGCGACTCACATGGTATTGATGATGAAATGGAAAGTATAGCTAGTGCAGCATCATCTAAAATCAATAGACTGCAACAATAGCAATACTTTGATTGGAAAACCTGATTTTGTTCATGTTAATCCAGTCTGCGCAGCTAAACAGTCTAGCAAGAGATAAAGGTTACAGAATACACCTGGAAAGGTCTTTGTCAACTTCAGTCTAGGGCCTGAACAGTGAAGAAAATGATCTAGATGCTCAAGTGTTCATGTTTGCACATTCACATTGATAGTTCCCTCCTGAAGCAGCTCACCTTGTGCACTAATGATGTAATGAAGTAAGAAGTTGTCAGGGTGCAGTTACATTGTATTGCTGTCTGCACCAGCATGCAGTAATGATGAAGTCTATGAACAAGGACCGCTCATTAAAAAGCTAGAAATTCACATCAGTGCATGTGTATAATAAAGAACTCTGATCACAAGGCTTTCGCAACATTCGTGAATTTGGTCATGAAAATATTGCTTTGATCACTTTTCTCAATTTATTTAAGAAATGTAAAAGTTTTTTATGTATTAATCAATGGAATGTAGACTAATTACTGGGAGTCTCGCCCAGGAACAGTTTGGCTATAATCACTGACCGACCCAATATATCTGCAGCGCTGTTGACTGTAATTAATAAAGCATCAAATCAAATAAACCGTAACAAAACAATCTATGTTCAAGTCAAGGGCACAGCTTGGGGCCAGTGGTTCGAACCCCAGAAGCTGACAGTCTTTCAAGCCCCACCACAAGGCGACCACACTCCTATAAAGCTGTGTTTGCCTTAATTTTTATGCCCCCAACTTTGAAAAAGTTGGAAGGGCATATTGCTTTCGGCTTGTCTGTCTGTGTGTGTGTGTGTACGTCTGTTAACTTTTGAATGGAGCATGTTAGGGATTTGAAATTTCATGTGTGAATTCCTCATGAAAAAATAGTTGACCCGTATTTTTTTTCTTGTCCGAGTTATGCCCCTTTTCTGAGTTATTTCCCTTTGAAAACAAAATTTGAAAATCTTGTGTGCAAGATATCTCGAAAAGTATTTAAGCTAGAGCCTTCATATTTGGTATACTGGTTGGGGCTGATGAGTAGATGACCTGATTAACTTTTGAGAACTTTCCGTCAAATTTTGACAAAAATACAGAATTTTTAAATTTTGATTGATTTTTGCACTTTTCGGTGAAATTTGAAACTTGTGAACGGTGAATGCTAGGGTTTTGAAATTTCATATACGCATTCCTCATGAAAAAATAGTTGACCCATATTTTTTTTCATGTCCAAGTTATGCCCCTTTTCTGAGTTATGTCCCTTTGAAAACAAAATTTGAAAATCTTGTGTGCAAGATATCTCGAAAAGTATTTAAGCTAGAGCCTTCATATTTGGTATACTGGTTGGGGCTGATGAGTAGATGACCTGATTAACTTTTGAGAACTTTCCGTCAAATTTTGACAAAAATACAGAATTTTTAAATTTTGATTGATTTTTGCACTTTTCGGTGAAATTTGAAACTTGTGAACGGTGAATGCTAGGGTTTTGAAATTTCATATACGGATTCCTCATGAAAAAATAGTTGACCCATATTTTTTTTCATGTCCAAGTTATGCCCCTTTTCTGAGTTATGTCCCTTTGAAAACAAAATTTGAAAATCTTGTGTGCAAGATATCTCGAAAAGTATTTAAGCTAGAGCCTTCATATTTGGTATACTGGTTGGGGCTGATGAGTAGATGACCTGATTAACTTTTGAGAACTTGCCGTCAAATTTTGACAAAAATACAGAATTTTTAAATTTTGATTGATTTTTGCACTTTTCGGTGAAATTTGAAACTTGTGAACGGTGAATGCTAGGGTTTTGAAATTTCATATACAGATTCCTCATGAAAAAATAGTTGACCCATATTTTTTTCATGTCCAAGTTATGCCCCTTTTCTGAGTTATGTCCCTTTGAAAACAAAATTTGAAAATCTTGTGTGCAAGATATCTCAAAAAGTATTTGAGCTAGAGCCTTCATATTTAGTATGGTGGTTGGGGCTGAGGAGTAGATGACCTGAATAACTTTTGAGAACTTTCTGTCAAATTTTGACAAAAATACAGAATTTTGAAATTTTGATTAATTTTTGCACTTTTCGGTGAAATTTGAAACTTTTGAACGGTGAATGTTAGGGTTTTGAAATTTCATATACAGATTCTTTATGAAAAAATAGTTGACCTGTATTTTTGTTTATGTTCAAGTTATCTGCCTTTTTGGAGTTATGCCCCTTTTAAAACAAAATTTGAAAATCTTGTGTGCAAGATATCTCAAAAAGTATTTAAGCTAGAGCCTTCATATTCGGTACACTTGTTGGGGCTGAGAAGAAGATCACCTGATTACATTTTGAAGACTTGCCGTCAAATTTTGACAGAATTACTCCATTTTGAAAATTTTACTCCATTTCTAATTTATCTGCAAAGAGCTTACATTCTGTTTCTGGATCAAGGTCAAAACAGAGGCAACCGAACAGCTTCAGGAAATTAAATTTCACCTCATTCAAATGAAATAAATGAATCATACAGGCTGCCAGTTTAGGGACAAGCATACAGTTGGGGGCATAGTGTTTTACAAACACGCATTTCTAGTTAAGTCTTTGTTGCTTTTAAATTTGCAGACAGTTTTTGTCCGCTTTCTAGGTTCTTTAACTTAAGGATATAAAGATATGTATAATTTCAAACCATACTGTCAACCAATAATTGACCTACAATATTTGACGAGCCAGACACTACCTAATTATAATGGTTATTAATACAGCCGCAAACCAATATATAGAGCTTGACATTTTTTCGGGTCTAGAGAAAAGCTACATTTTTTCTTTGTATATACCCCCTGTATACCCTTGATGCTATCAAATTTCTTACAGCACAGATTGATGCAACATCACACAACACAACACTTGACAAAATGAAGTGCGGTGCTTGGAAACCAGATCTATATGGCTGCAATCTACAATGAGGAAATTAACTTGTCACTGTAGGTTGTTGCTTAATCCAGCTTCTTATCACCACACTCTATTGTGTCACTTCACGTGATGTTGCATCAATCTATGCTGTAAAAATCACTGGTATATAGGGTGACGATTAGCTCCATGTATCAGCACTATGCTATTTAAGGAAGTTTGTTTTATTTATTACCTGGACAGCTTTAATAACAGTTATGCTTCTACATCTTGAATACCTGAAGACTGTAGTGTCTTTATTGCTATTTAGGTTCAGGGATTTTCTAGGCCCATATTGGGGCTGAATATGGGACCCAAAGCTACCAAGACTCCATTTTTTCCAATTTCCAACTTAATTTTCTCAAAAATCTTGCTTAAAATTAAATCCATGCAAGGTTATGTAAAAAAATAGAGCTTTCCACACATGAAAAAGTTTTTGAGATAAAATAAATAACAAATAAAGAAAAAAAGATCTGATTTTCTAACAATATCTGTAATAATTCCAATTTGATACCATGACCGATTCAAATTCCCAATTTCAGGCATTGACCGATCAAAAGTTCCCAATATCCAACGGGACCCTGGACCCGTTTTCAAAATGCCAGTAAAATCCCTGTGGTTGGCTGTGTCTGAACCTAAGGGTAGGTTTTCGTTTTGGTCTGGGTGATATTTTATTTAATAATTGTCACTTTTTTCATATCTTTCATCCTTATTCTTCATTCAACATTGTAACTATAATTGGAGCATGTCCTCCATTCATGATTCTGATTTGGGTGGTTTTCAAAAAAATGAAGTAAAAGTGTGACATTGGCCCATTTTAGGTCAAAATTGAGATGTGCATTTGTCTTTTTAATTTTTGTTCCTGGTTTTTCTATGGATATCAAAATAAGAGAAATCAACATTCAAATCTTTTTGACAACGGCCATTTTTGTGATTTTCTTGTTTTAGTGCTTTTTGTTGTTTATTTTCAAAACTGGTGATATACCTTATAAGTAGTGCTACATTTGTAACACACACTTTATGTTTCAAATTTGTCCTTAGTTTGATAGACCCTAGATTGGGACTAGACTCTATGCCATTAATTTGATAAAATTCTCCAAAAAAATTTTTTTTCACACATTTATTTGATAAATTTGACCCTAAAATTGCTTTCTGCACTTATAAATGTTTCCATGACCACTCAAATGATCAATGTATTTAATGATGAACAGTATCTTACAAGTGTACAATGCTTCCTGTGATTGCCATATAAATTTATAAGAGTGAAAGTAATATGTATCGTTAGGAATTAGTGTTCAATTTTTAAGACTAGTAAATATGCGTTGCACTTGTGACATCACTTTTGTTAATTATTAGAAACCAATATGCATAACTGTATGCAAAGGGTTGTTTTTGTTGGGTTCTTTCTGACCTGTAGGCTAAAATATAAAGCAAAATAACAAGTCATACATGATATGCTTATATGGTCAGTCAAGAAATACAAAACGTTGCACTTGTGACAAAAATGGTTAATGGATTAGATCAGCTACTTTTCAAAATATAAGAGAGGGTTTTTAATGAAGAACCTCTGATAATCAATCCAGATACATCAGACTTGATCAGTAAGAGCATAAAATAGATGTAGGACTTACAATGATTGAACACTGGCTTTCACAAGTTTAAGCTAAGCTATTTTTACTGTAGTTTATTTTTAGTGGTATGGTTATTATTTATAAATGCTGAAGAGGCAACAAAGGCGAAATACATGCATGTTTCATTGGCAACTCTCAAGTACCTAATTGTTTGTAACTTTTCAGAGATTTTGTTTTGTTAGGTAATCAGATAATTGTTTTCTGACCATTTGAAAATGACTTAATGTTCAAAATGTCACGCTAAAACGTTGCACTTGTGACATTTTTAGGTATATATTGTTGTATAAATCTGGTATAGATCCATCTTTTTTAAAGAAATTTTGCATGGAGTTTGACACCTTCATAACACACATTTAAGGTATAAATGAGACCTTATATGTGTAAAGCTTATCAGTTCAGATTTAATATTGAAAAATACTTCATTTTTTTGAAAACCACCCATTTGATTGATGCTTTTTTTTTTTCAAATGAACATTTTGAGAAAACCTGTTTTTTCGCATATGCAAAAGCAAACAAAACTGATACAAATTAGCTAAGTGGAAACCTTGCCCCAGGTTTTAAAACTTTTTTCATGCTCAGCTCAGCTGAGACTAAAATTTATGCTGCTGATAAATGTTATTATTGTTAGCATTTTAACATTTAACAGCAGGATAAATTACCGTCTTATGGGATTTATACCAGATTTTTCAACTGATTTTAGCTATTTTAGTATTTACGAGTTGTTGAAGCTTCATGCTCAGCTGAGTTGAGCAGGATTTTTTTTTATGACCTTCGGACCTTGCAGTTGATTGATACTAGTACCTCTACTTTGCTACAGAGATAGTATTAAGCACTAGTCATTGGAAACCCCGTCCCCTAAGGACCCGGTATAGAGGGGGCATAACCAGGCTTTCCCGATGTGTTCTCCCCATGGATTAGAAGGGGCTTTGATTTTCCAGTCCAAAATGGCCATGAATATAAATTTGAATTTACCCATTGTGAGTTGAGTTGGGCTTTTGGCAGAGCTTTGCCTTTGATCATAATATTTTTCCTGCCGTGTGTGGCATATACCTGGGCCTTGAAAAGAGAAAAGTCAGTATTCCCGCTCATGAGGGGGGCATGGTTGAATGTGACTGGTGCATTATCCTTCCTCTTCTTTAAGTCTCTATATAGCAATTTTGTCTGTTTCACAGTTGTGCAGTTCAATTTGTGTCCTTTTTGGTCAGAGTCTGAAACCTGTAACAGGCAGTTGGTATTGCTCAATTTAATGAGTATTGAGGAAACCAGCTTTTTATGCCCCCAACTTTGAAAAAGTTGGAAGGGCATATTGCTTTCAGCTTGTCTGTCTGTCTGTCTGTCTGTCTGTCTGTCTGTCTGTCTGTGTGTGTGTGCGTGTGTACGTCTGTTAACTTTTGAATGGTGAATGTTAGGGATTTGAAATTTCATGTGTGTATTCCTCATGAAAAAATAGTTGACCCGTATTTTTTTTCTTGTCCGAGTTATGCCCCTTTTCTGAGTTATTTCCCTTTGAAAACAAAATTTGAAAATCTTGTGTGCAAGATATCTTGGAAAGTATTTAAGCTAGAGCCTTCATTTTTGGTATACTATTTCAGTACCTTAATTAATTTTTTAGACCATTGGGTAATTACCCACCCCTTTTTTATTCAATTGGGTATCTGAAATTTTAATTGGGTATGTTCATATTTTTTACCCCCTCTGTTTTCAATCAATTGGGTAAAATTGAAAATCAATTGGGTAAATGGTCACGAAAACAGATTATTTGGGTATTTAGTGTTTATTTTTTTATCATTTATTTAATTAAGTTTATTTTTAAGAATTGCCTGCATCACTGTTGTATTGAACTGAAGGGACAAGTAAGAAAGGGCACCACTCATTGTCAATGGTATTTAGCTGATTTGCATGTGCTACAAGGTACAAACCTGGATCATTACTGATTTGCCAACTTTCTTAATGATTTGATAGCAGCCAAGGTACTTTGAAAAGCCAAAGTTCCAACTCGCTACTTTCGTTTTTCATTACGTCATGTTTACCCTCCATCGAACGTGATTTCAAGCGTATATTCCCTACCAGACACATGTCAAAACGTTCGTTTACAATTCCAGTGATGAAAGGATGAGTGTAGATATCAAATCGCCATAGACTACCTGTTATTTTATCGTAATTTAATTGCTTTGTGGAAGATTGACGCCATATTTGTCATTTTTGAGATTTTCCCCCAATACTGTATCTCGTCATTATCGGATATTGTAATGAAATACTTTGGCGTGCGCTGGAAACCATTCTCGCCACCAGGTCGCTTACGCACTGGCAAACCGGAAACGTTATAAACGCCGGTACTGATAAAAACCGGTACGCATTGAATTTTCCCGGGATTGCGTATCGCCGATTTCTTTTGCGTTTTTGTACGCAATCGGGTCGTCTTGTATTGGGTTTTTTACTAATTGAATTGCGTAATTACGCAAATACGCTGACTAATTAAGCTACTGCTATTTGGTGCTGATGAGTAGATGACCTGATCAACTTTTGAGAACTTTCCGTCAAATTTTGACAAAACTATGGAATTTTGAAATTTTGATTGATTTTTCCACTTTTCGGTGAAATTTGAAACTTTTGAACGGTGAATGCTAGGGTTTTGAAATTTCATATACAGATTCCTCATGAAAAAATAGTTGACCCATATTTTTTTTCATGTCCAAGTTATGCCCCTTTTCTGAGTTATGTCCCTTTGAAAACAAAATTTGAAAATATTGTTCGAAGATATCTCAAAAAGTATTTGAGCTAGAGCCTTCATATTTGGTGCACTGGTTGGGGCTGATGAGTAGATGACCTGATTAACTTTTGAGAACTTTCTCTCAAATTTTGACAAAAATACGAAATTTTGATTAATTTTTCCACTTTTCGGTGAAATTTGAAACTTTTGAGCGATGAATGTTAGGGTTTTGAAATTTCATATACAAATTCCTCATGAAAAAATAGTTGACCCATATTTTTTCTCATGTTCAAGTTATGCGCCTTTTTGGAGTTATGCCCCTTTTAAAACAAAATTTGAAAATCTTGTGTGCAAGATATCTGAAAAAGTATTTAAGCTTTAGCCTTCATATTTGGTATACTGGTTTGGGCTGAGAAGAAGATCACCTGATTAACTTTTGAGGACTTTCCGTCAAATTTTGACAAAATAACTCCAGCTTGAAATTTTTACTCCATTTCTAACTTGTATGCAAAAAGCTTACATTCTGTTTCTGGATCGAGGTCAAAAACCTACAGAGGCAACCGAACAGCTTCTTTAGGAAATTAAATTTCACTTCATTCAAATGAAATAAATGAATCATACAAGCTGCCAGTTTAGGGACAAGCATACAGTTGGGGGCATAGTGTTTTACAAACACGCATTTCTAGTTGTATGTGCTTCTAGAGATATTTCTTGTGCAAAAGGTCAGCTTATCCAAAGAAACAACCCATATAAAGCTTAATCGAGTCTGTCTTTATGTTAAATGAGAATGACGTCTGCAGGTTTTTTTATTGAACGACATTAATGGTTTCTTTAAGTGAGCAGCAACGCCAGAAAACGGGATTTTCGCCCATGCGAAAACAAAGGCGTAGATCAGCTGTGCAGTGACTGCACAGCTGATCAACGCCTTTATTTTCACTACTCGGATAGTGCAATTCCACTTCTACTTGTATCCAGAATTTCAAGCTTCTAGTCATCATCTGAGACTGTACAGGCCGGTTTGTGTCAGACCTGTTCGGAAACCCCGGAGACCGGTTTTCTCGTGATGCGGCTCAAATCGGTTTTGATGTCAACTGTCTGGTAGTAGATGAGCCGCATCATGAGAAAACCGGATTTTTGCCTATGCGAAAACAAAGGCGCAGATCAGCTTCGCGGTAACCGCGAAGCTGATCGGCGCCTTTGTTTTCGCTACACAGATAGTGCAATTCCTCTACTTTCTAAATCCAAAATTTCCAGTCTCTAGCCATCTTCTGTGCTTGTACAGGCCGGTTTGTGTCGGACCTGTTCGGAAACCACATTGTTGGTTTTCCCACGAGGTGGCTCAGATGTCGTAGAGGTCTATATTTGATCGTAAATACGAGGAGGATGACATATAAAGTCAAGCAGGTTCATGAAAATATCTGCTTTTGCATAAGTAAAAAACAAAGGTTCCAAATATGTACATTTACTTTGTTATCAGCGTCACCATTGTATTTGCTATAATATTTATTTCTTTCGTTATCAGAATTTTTTAATCTAAGCACTCTGTTTCCTGTATCTATACTGTGTTATCAGGCTCTAAACAGCTTAACACCATAGTCATGAGAGGTCAATTAATGAATCTCATTCAAGTAATGACATTAAAGGGAAGGTTTGTTAATGACCATTAATATATGAGTTTTCAACTTTCAAGGGCACTCATGATAGTCTATTGCAATGGACAATCGTCCTCCAGTGGTTCTGAATGAGCCTGCAGTCTATTGCAATGGACAGTGGTCCTCCTGGCAGTGGTCCTGAGTGAGCCGCAGGCTCACAGCAGCTCACAGCATAAGCAAAATAATTATATGAGCCGCATCGTGAGAAAACCGGATTTTTGCCTAGGCGAAAACAAAGGCGCAGATCAGCTTCGCGGTAACCGCGAAGCTGATCAGCGCCTTTGTTTTCGCTACTCGGATAGTACAGTTCCTCTTGTTCCTAAATCCGAAGTTTCAAGCTTCTAGCTCTTTTCTGAGCTTGTACAGGCCGGTTTGTGTCGGACCTGGTCAGAAACACCGAAGACCGGTTTTTTCGCGTCGCGGCTCATATGTGATGTATGTCTCACTAATTATGCAGACAGCACATGGAAGCTTATTGCAGCAAATGCATACGCTGGCTGCTTCGAAAACGTTTTTTTCAAAAACTTTCTTATGTCGTCTACTTGCAGTGGAAGGGCACATTATGCTGGTCCTACTGTATATCCATAAACATCCGACAACGGAGCTACTGAAACACATTCTGAATTACAGATTGGTCAGAAAACGAAATGTGTTAAAACTATTTTATCATGCAGTAGTAAATTACATATTTTCATGTCTCCATTCATCTACTTGCAGTGGAAAGGAACATCCCGGCAGTCGAAGATCAGTAAACGTCCGACAACAGAGCTGCTGAAACACATTCTCCAGCAGTGTTACGACCATGCCGTTCAAGATCCCGACAGGCTGAACCAGTATGAACCATTCTCACCAGAGGTATAATTTCTACGCAAAAGAAACATCTCACTTGAGTGGTCACTTGAAAGGAATTTGATTTAATATCTAGTAAATTTGACATGAATGGAAGTACATATGAAAATACCATTAAGGGTATGATTATCTTAAAGAATAAGACAAGCGTAGATTGATCATTTATTTTGTGAGAAAGATTAGTTTCTCTGTCTTAACTCTTAATGTAATAGAATCCATGAAAAAATGCATGTGCATATCTTGATATGTTTAGGGAGTGGTCACGGCTGCAAACCAGATGAGGTCTGCATTTCAAAGGCTATCTTGTACCTTTTCTGAGTAATGATAATCAAAGAAACTTTTGCCTGTTACATGCATTTTGGCCAGGTCCTGCAAAGCTTGCTGGCAAAGCTGAAACTGCTGATTTACATGTATTGTGTGCCTTCTTTCTGAAGGTTTATGGAAGCAATCGCTGTTGCCTAGTGGTAGAGCACAGGACTGGGCTTGATACCTCTGCCATATAGTGTCCTTCAGCAAGACACTTTAAGCTTCCCGGAGTACTTGTTAATAGCCAGGTAGGAAGTGGTGGCTCTGTCCCGACATGACTGAAAATTTGTTGACTAGGATGTTAGGCCATAACCAAACCAAATTTTCCAGGTGTATGGGGAGACATCATTTGAGCTGGTAGACCAGATGATCAAGTCTATAGACTTTACTGAGGATGATTTCTTCATTGATCTCGGAAGTGGTAAGTCTGTAGCCCCTTAGTTTACTAGTCTTACCAATATACGGTAAACAAATTAATTTCTTGAGTTTGGTTTATTTTGGTGAGAAAAAGTTGAATAAAAGCAAAAGATGTCCATTTTGATTTAATGTACATTATTCTTGTATAGGAGAAATTGATTAGCCGCGAAAAAATGTTGGATTGCAATATTGGGGAACAGCAACTCAGGACTGATCAAAATAAGACATTCGGAGAGCAGACACTGATTAGTATGAGCCACATCATGAGAAAACCAAAATTTTACATGTGAAAACAAAGGCACAGATCAGCTTCGCAGTAACTGCGAAGCTGATCAGTGTCTTTGTTTTCACTACATGGATAGTACAATTCCTCTACTTTCTAAATCTAAAATTTCCAACCTCTAGCCGTCTTCTGTGCTTCTACAGCTCGGTTTATGTCAGACCTGTTCGGAAACCACATTGTTGGTTTTGTCATGACGTGGCTCATATGATAAAATTGAAACCAGGAACCCTCTTTGATACAGGAATTCCTAAAAAGCTGCTAAGAATTAGTATTGATACATTAATAGAAAAGCTTTGTAATTACTTTTTAGTAGGTTATGTTCTGTTTCAAAATCAAAAAATTTTCAAAGGTTTCAGCATCTAAACTCAAGCAAAATGCTTTCTATGATTTTACTTTATATAGAATCAATGCTATCAATGTCATGAATTGAACCTAATACGTAATATCAACTAGCCCAAGGGAATCCAGATCGGCAATTTCATTAGAATGTGTGTCTTTGACGTAATCAATTCATGGAAATTACATCACAATCCGGTTGATGAATTATAAGCTGTCAAATTAAACAAGACTGCTGGGGAGAAATCTTTAACAATTATTCCCAGCTTTTCTATTAATGTATCAATACTAATTCTAAGCAGCTTTTTAGCTCACCTGAGCCATTAGGCTCACAAGGTGAGCTTATAGGATGGCCATGATCCGGCGTCCGTCCGTCGTCCGTCCGTCGTCCGTCCACAATTTCAAAGATCTTCTCCTCTGAAACCGCTTGGCCAATCAAAGCCAAATTTTATATGAAGCGTCTATAGGAAGGGGGAACCAATGTGTATATAAATAATCCAGGTCACATGACCAAGATGGCCGCCATGCCCATATATGGTAAAAACCTTTAAAAATCTTCTTCTCCAGAACCCAGAAGCCTAGGATCTTGAAACTTGGCATGAAGCATAAGGGACTCAAGGTCCATAATGTATATATAAATCATGACCCTGTGATGACCTTGACCTATTTTACGGCAAGGTCAACATAGGTTGCCAATGCATTTTAATGGGGAAAACTTTTAAAATGTCATTTTAAATGAAAGCCTTGCAGGAAATGGGCAGTAGGACTGAATATTAATGATTCTGAAAATAAAAATGGACTTTAGGGGCTCATATGCCCCCACCCGGGGGGCAAAATACATGTATATCTCCATAATATTCAAACATCTTCTCCTCTGAAACCACTTGGCCAATCAAAGCCAAATTTTATGTGAAGCATCTATAGGATGGGGTAACCAATATGTATATAAATAATCCAGGTCACATGACCAAGATGCCTATATATGGTAAAAACCCTTCAAAAATCTTCTTCTGCGGAACCGGTTGACTGATTTCAACGAAACTTGGCATGAAGTATCGATGACTCAAGTACTACAATGTATATATATATCATGACTCTGTGATGACCTTGACCTATTTTACGGCAAGGTCTACATAGGTCGCCAATGCATTTGAATGGGGAAAACTTTTGAAATGTCATTTAAAGTGAATGTCTTGCAGGAAATGCACAGTAGGACTGAATATTAATGATTCTGAAAAAGATTGGTCCCCAGGGGCTCATATACCCCCACCCTGGGGCAGTATACATATATATTTCCATAATATTCAAACATCTTCTCCTCTGAAACCACTTGGCCAATCAAAGCCAAATTTTATGTGAAGCATCTATAGGATGGGGTAATCAATGTCTATATAAATAAATCCAGGTCACATGACCAAGATGGCCACCATGCCCATATATGGTAAAAACCCTTTAAAAATCTTCTCCTCCGGAACCGGTGGATTGATTTCAAAGAAACTTGGCATGAAGCATTGATGGCTAAAGTACTACAATGTATATATAAATCATGACCCTGTGGTGACCTTGACCTATTTGACGACAAGGTCAACATAGGTTGCCAATGAATATGAATGGGGAAAACTGTTAACATGTCATTTAAAGGGAATAAATAAAACATAAATTGGCAAATGGACAGAATATTGATTATTTTGAAAACAAATGGCCCAAGGGCTTCATCTGCCCCTGCACTGGGGCTAAATACCATAATATTCAAACATGTTTATTGGCATATGTAGCAGATCTCAGGTGAGCGTTTACAGGACCATTGGTCCTCTGGTTAGGAATTCCTGTATCAAAGGGTTCCTGGTTTCATTTTTATCATATGAGCCATGTCATGACAAATCAACAATGTGGTTTCCGAACAGGTCTGACATAAACCGAGTTGTAGAAGCACAGAAGATGGCTAGAGGCCGGAAATTTTAGATTTAGAAAATAGAGGAATAATACTATCTGTGTAGTGAAAACAAAAGCGCTGGTCTGCTTCACAGTTATGAAGCTGATCTGCACCTTTGTTTTCGCATATGTCATATTTGTAGTGATATCTATACTGATGAGTCTGGTCTGCAAATGTTCGGGTCTGAGTTTCACAATATAAACAAAAGCATTGCCCAAGATATAAGGTCTGACTTGTGCCTATTCATTCTCATTTGTTTAAAAAAAAAGTTCTGTAATTAAGATTTTTATTTAATATTGGGCTTAATTACAGGTGTTAGCCAGGTTGAGATGCAGGTAGCCACGGCAACTGTTAACTGTGTTATGGTATAGAGAAAGCTGAATAGCCCGCACATTATGTTTGAAAAATAAAAATAAAAGCGGCTCAAAGGCACCTTTTTGGCATACGATGGTGTTATTATGGTTTTTGTACATTTCAGGTGTTGGCCAAGTTGTGATGCAGGTAGCTGCGGCAACCCCCTGTAAACTCTGCTATGGTATTGAGAAAGCTGAATGGCCCGCAGAGTATGCCAAGGTATAGTAGCTGATTTGCTTTGACAGTCTTATTTTCGAATGAGTTGATACATATGAGCCGCGTCGCGAGAAAACCGGTCTTCGGGGTTTCCTACCAGGTCTGACATAAACCGAGCTGTATAGCCACAGGAGATAGCTAGAAGCTTGAAAATTCGGATCTAGGAAGAAGAGGGATTGTACTAGCTGAGTAGCGGCAACAAAGGCGCTGATCAGCTTCACAGAAAGATCAGCTTCGCAGCTTCTGCGCCTTTGTTTTTTCGCATAGGCGAAAATCCTGTTTCCGGTGACGTGGCTCATAAAATGGTTGTTGTGGCACATTTTAGTTTAACTTAGATGTCAGCTGCTGTGAGTGCATCCTCCAACAGGTATAGTTGATTGTCAGCAACAAGCTGCTCAGTATCAGGGTTAG
The DNA here is from genome assembly GCA_964017185.1 of Rugalucina vietnamica. Lineage (NCBI taxonomy): Eukaryota > Metazoa > Mollusca > Bivalvia > Lucinida > Lucinidae > Rugalucina > Rugalucina vietnamica. The sequence continues at coordinate 28,765,204 of OZ024873.1, forward strand.
GGGTGCATGATGGATTAATGGTAAATTCGTGAACTCCAAAACAAAATGCTGGGGGTTCAAAACTTACAGCTGTGATGTATAATTGTCCTTGAACAAGACCATTTGAGCCGTGACGCAAGAAAATCTGTCTTCTGGGTTTCCGGCCAGGTCTGACACAAACCGGTCTGTACGGTCACAAAAGCAGGCTATCACTTTGAAATTCCGGTTTTAGGAAGAAGAGGGATTATACTATCCTTGTAGTGAAAACAAAGGGGCTGATTGATCTGCGCCTTTGTTTTCGCTTGGGCAAAAATCTGGTTTTCTCATGGCGCGGCTCATTGACTCATTGTACCTAGTAAAAAGTGGCTCTGTCAGACTGTCACAGCAAGACTCAAAATTGTTTATCCTTGCCCCGAAGTTATAAACTTTTTTCATGCTCAGCTCAGCTGTGACTAAAATTTATCCTGCTCATATATGTTAAAATGCCAACAATCGTAACAATCGTTGGCATTTTAACATTTCTAAGTAGGATAAATTACAGGCTTTGGTGATCTAAAAATAAAATTTTCAATTTATTTAGGCTATTTTGTCATTTATCTATGAGCAGTTTAGATTTTAAACTCAGTTTAGATTTTAAACTCAGCTGAGTTGAGCATGAAAAAAGTTTTATAACCTTGGGACTTGGTGTTAAGCAACAACACAAACAAAGAAAAGTATCAAATTCTAAGCTTTTTGACCAGCTAGGCCATAAAAATAATGATGTTCTTGGTGTATCTCATAATGAAAGAATGTTGCTTTGCTTTATCAGGATTTGACAGAAGAGTTCAAGAAATGGATGAAATGGTATGGAAAAGAGTACAGCAATTTTCAGGTAAAAATGGCCATCTTTACACTTTCTGATCAAGCAATTCTAAGCAAAAATGATCTGCTTTGTGAAAAATCCAATGGTTTGTTCATGTCTTGCACCTGACCTTACTACTATAAGTGCTGTCTATAGAACAGACAAGGGAGCCTTTGCATGAGAAAACCAACAATTTTGGTTTCTGACCAGGTCCGACACAAACCTGTCTGTACAATCTCAGAAAAGGGCTAAGAGCTTGAAATTTCGGATTTAAGAAGAAGAGGGATTGTACTATCCATGTAGCGAAAACAAAGGCGCTGATCAGCTTCACAGTAACTGCGCCTTTGTTTTCGCATATGCAAATTGTTGGTTTTTCTCATACGGCGGCTCAAATGTCTATTGGTTTCATAGTTATCCTCAACAAATTGCTGTGAAGAAGCTCGTGTGGAGGAGTGTCAAAGGCCTTTCAACAAAATTGTGTCATTCTGACCTAGGTTGTCTTGATTTGTGTCACATCTTTTGTAAACCAGCTTTTTGCATAATTATGCGAAAACAAAGATGCCGATCAGCTGTGCAGTAACTGCACAGCTGATCAGCACCTTTGTTTTCGCTTCACGGATAGTACATTCCTGATGCTTCTTAGATCTGAAATTATAAGCTTCTAGCCTTTTCCTGTGAATTTGCAGGCCATTTTGTGTCTGAACTGGTCGTAAACCCAACTTTCGTGACGTAGCTCTTTTATGCCTGATTGTCTATCAACAGACTTAGTTTTCACGACTGTCATTTCCCAAAGGCACGCAGTTTATCTCAATATCTGACAAAAGTCTATTTTCATGCAGAATTAATGTCAGTGACATGCTATTTAACTTGGTTGCTAGTTGAGGTCACAAGAATGCCTCAAGAATGCTGTCAGTTTCGAAATGAGCCGCCTCGTGGGAAAACCAACAATGTGGTTTCCGAACAGGTCCGACACAAACCGACCTGTACAGTCACAGAAAAGAGCTAGAAGCTTGAAATTTTGGAATGAAGTAGAGAAGGAATTGTACTATCCGAGTAGCGAAAACAAAGGCGCTGATCAGCTTCGCGGTGACCGCGAAGCTGATCTGCACCTTTGTTTTCGCTTATGCAGATTGTTGGTTTTCCCATGAGGCAGCTCAAATTGTAGGTGAGCTCGGTGGCCTGGTGATGGAGAGCAAAACTATGGAGTGATAGGTCCTGGCCTCAAGGTTATAAAACTTTTTTTATGCTCAGCTCAGCTGAGACTAAAATTTGTCCTGCCCATAAATACCAAAGTAGCCCAAATAAATTGAAATTTCTGGTTTAGATCATCAAAATCTGTAATTTATCCTGCTAATAAATGTTAAAATGCCAACAATTGTTGGCATTTTAACATTTATGAGCAGGATAAATTTTAGTCTCAGCTGAGCTGAGCATGAAAAAAGTTTTATAACCTCAGGGCCTGGGCTTGATACCTACCTTCACAGTCAGTGTAGTGAAAGGACTGACAAAGTGTTGACCATGATGTATAAAACCAAGGCTGACCTTAAAAAATTCTTTGTTTGCCGTCACCCGACCGATCCACCAAAATTGCCCCTACCCAAAAAATTTTATTGACATTCACATGGAAGGGTTGTTTTTATTTCAATGTCTTAAGTTTCAGTCTCTGAATTACTTATTTTTTCAATATATATTTGTCTGAATGCAATATTGTGCAGTCCTACAATATGAAGAGTAGCTGCCTATATGATTCTGAACAGAAATTTAAACATAGCCTCTGTAAAAGTCATATAAAAATATTATCTTTCAGTTCTGTCCAAAAAAAAAAAAAACCTGCCGACCGACCCAGTCCTAAAACAATGGGTCGGGTGACAACAAATAAATTATTCATTAAGGATGGCCCAAGACAAATCTTTTTTTTTTTTTTTTTTTTTTTTTCTAAATTTCTTGTCTTGTAGTAACAGCCACAATTTGGGTCTTTACTTATGTCAGACTAGAAACTGTATAGTTCATGTCAGAAATAAAATAATGTTATGTTCGTTTGTTTTGCAGTTGGAAAAAGGCGACTTTCTAAACGAAGAGATGAAAGAAAAAATCAACAATGCAACGTGAGTAATAAAGTCTTTTTCTTCAAAATCAGTAATATCATTGAGCCACCGCATCAGTAAACCAACAATTTGCTGTGAAGCTGATCAGCACCTTTGTTTTCGGTACACAGATAGTACAATTCCTCTTTACTTAAATCCAAAATTCAAGCTTCTAGCTTTGTTCTGCGACTTTACAGGCTGGTTTGTGTCAGACCTGGTCGGAAACCCAAATTGTTGGTTTTCTCACGCACAGGCTCATTTTTTTCGAAGAAGGATGAGGAAAATAATAAAGCATTGCTGTGATGATGGAAAACATAAGATAACAAAATGAGCCACCTCGTGGGAAAACCAACAATGTGGTTTCCGAACAGGTCTGACACAAACCGAGCTGTACAAGCACAGAAAAGAGCTAGAAGCATGAAATTTCGTAATTTAAGATGTAGAGGGATTGTACTATCCGTGTAGCGAAAACAAAGGCACTGATCAGCTTCGCGGTTACTGCGAAGCGGTTACTGCGAAGCGGTTACTGCGAAGCTGATCTGCGTCTTTGTTTTCGCATATGCAGATTGTTGGTTTTCTCATGAGGTGGCTCAAATGTTCATCTTTATTTTTTCAAATAATTCATCGGAAATAAATATGATTATAGAAAATATCAGATCATACCTAATTAGGTCTTAGACTTAATAATCCACAATCTCAATGTTCTGTGAATTGAGTCGTGAATTAGTCTCAAAAGTGTTCCGGGTTAGCAGTATAATGGTATGTGTCACAAACTGATGGCCTATTCAAAGCTATTATACCAGCATTGTCTCACGAATATTGCAAAATGTGTATGTGAAATATGGGCTGAAGTTCACCAATTAATCATGTTAATGTCCATCCATGGAGACCACAATTAAACATTGACACAAAGTTGTGTATATTTATGAATATTCCATTTAATTTCAGTGTGATATTTGTGAATAACTTTGCCTTCGGACCTCAGGTGGATCACCAGCTTAAACTCAGGTTCGCCAACATGAAGGAAGGTGCGAAAATTGTCTCATCAAAGGCTTTTTGTCCGCTCAATTTTAGGATAACAGACAGAAATCTAAGCGGTAAGGAGTCCTCCAGTTTTAATTTTATTGCCAACAAAGTACTATTTTTAAAGGAAATTTACTAATTTTGTAAATTCCCTTTCAAATAGCACTTTGTTTCCACAAACCAATATTTCATATTTTATATATAGTTCAACCTCATTATAATATGCCTCACTGTAGTTTGGTTTTCAATATAACGCGGCCATGTCATGTCTTCCAAAATGATTATTTTGCTTTATGTCTATTGTGAATCACCTTATTATAATAGGCTTTCAATTATAACACGGTCTGTTTCCATGGACCCCAAAGATAGTGGTATGATGAGGTTGACCTATACTTTGCTATACAAGTCTGTTGATTATGAAGTAGTTTGAACCAGCATCTTCAGTTAATATTTGAAGCAGAAATATTTAAGGATAAGGAATCGAATTCCTGTCTTTAAAATAATGTTAGAAAAGTCTATGTTTATGTTATGTATCTTTTGCTGTAAGTAGAAATTTTGAATATGATCAGTTGCACAAGTACTGTTCGGAAATGTTAGCCTGAACTAATTTCGTGAATAATTCGCAAAATTATTGTTTTGCCCATTCAAAGTTCTCACTAATAAAGACTTACTTTAGACTTTTTAGACTTCATAAGTATGTGCTCACGAATTATGGAACCAGTTATAATAATTTAGAAAAAGAAATGTTGAAAAAAATAAAAATCGTGAAAATTTCCGAATTTACAGTATGACTGGCCACTTATAAAGGCAACTTCAGCAACATGTTTACAGTGTCTTCAATATTTTACAATTTACAAATTGTTTTCATGTGTAGGCTAGTGCGTCTTTCATAGATCCAACTGAAGAAAAGGCCTAATTATTGATCAGATCATTACACTTGGAAATTTGGAACTAGCATGATTCAGATTGTCTACTGGTAGAGCATTGCACTCTGGACTTTATAATAACTCTGCATAGTATAGGTCCAGAGGTCATAAAACTTTTTTCATGCTCAACTCAGCTAAGACTAAAATTTATCCTGCTCATAAATGTTCAAATGCCAATTGTTGGCATTTGAACATTTATCAGCAGAATAAATTACAGGTTTTGGTGATCTAAACCTGAAATTTCACTTTATTTAGGCTATTTAGTCATCAATGAGCAATTGAAATCTCATGCTCAGCTGAGTTTAGCATGAAAAAAGTTGAATAACCTCTGGACCTGGTTAAGCACCGAGACAGCAGGGGCTCCAGCCTGACTTGACTAACTATTATTGACTAGGCACGCAGAATTGAAAAAATCAGGCAATGTCTAGGTTAGATCTAGATTTCATTTGTATTAGTTTATTTTCAAAACTGCTTAGTATGTTTTGTTCTGTATCTGGTATTAGATAAAGCCCCTATTTCTCTGGAATGTGACAGCCTGTGACTGTTTCGTGAATCGAGTTGAGAAACAGTTGAGCAAAGTTCATTGCAATTTTCGTGAGGATTCGCATGTGTTGCATATTAGTCATCTTTCACCAGTGGTTTGGCGAAAAATAATTTTAAGTTTTGAACATGTTCAAAGTTATTGCATGTTTTATAAATCTATCACAAATGCATCAGAACTAAGGAACATTCAGGAGAAGCTGAAAAACTAAGTGACAGTTGTGTGAATATCTTACAACTTGCATTAGACAGTCTTGTGCCGTACATGCAAATTTCAGCCAAATTTCACAAAAGTGTCACGTAAATGTCCTTTTAGTGACACTGCATCATGATAATCTCGCAAACCTACCTATATACTAGTCTCCAGTTGGTCACATTCCAGTGAGATACAATAAAGAATGGTTTTATGTTTCTTTTTGAAAAGACATTATTTTAGTGGTTCAAAGTAGAATTTTCCCTCAATGCTCTTTGATTTTCAGACATAAGATATAAACAAAAGAAAGTGCTTATGAAATGCAAAACAGAAACAAGACTGCTTCTCTAGCTGTCTGGTCCAATCTGTCTGAAACTCAGAGGATCAATTTTCTAGTCTTGTAGTTTGTGTTGCTTTTTTGTGGGTTTTTCTGTTTGTCCTTTGTTTTGTCTGCTTGTTTAGTTAGTATGATTTTGGTTTGTAAACCTATGTTTTACAGATGTCGGTGCAATAATGCATGTACAGGAACTTTCCCCATTAAGAGGTGCGGTTTCTTGGACGTGTAATCCTGTAACTTACTATCTGCATACTGTTGATAGAACTATGGTGAGTCCGGGGGAGTGATGCCCCTTGTCAGAAGGTGGAAGTGACCTCCCTTGATGCATGATGATTTCTCTACCTCCTTCACTAGAGAGTGATTTACTCTGCAAGAGTTATCTAACCTGTTTTCTACGAAAAGAACTGATCCACTTGTGATGATTTTACAATTTTTTTCAGTTTTGAATCAATCATTTGTCCACAAATTCTGATATGGTAAAAATGTAATTTTGATAAAAGAAACATGATTTCAAAGTTGGCTAGTCATGTAACAAGCATTGGAAACATTTGTCAGATTTCTCTGGGAATCTATCGTGTGATTTTGAAATATCAAAATTAAAAAAAAAATCTAATGAGTTTGACAATGATTAAAAAAATGTGCTGTGAAGAGATCAGTTCTTTTACCTTCATATATCATCATGCAGTCATCGTGTCATCGGCCATAAAAAAGCTTTGCAACATGATAAAATTTTGTAATGCCAAAATGCACAAAACAAAATATGTCTCGATATGTCTCCATAAGTTCTTTCAAAAAGACTCGAACTATGTCATTAGTTTTAAATATGTGTCAAAATTTCTAAGACTAGAATAAAAGCACCATAGATTCATGTGCGATGGCATTAGGTAAAGTTTGTTTCATGTGGCAAAGCTGGTTAGTGTTGTATTATGGTTAAGGAGACTGACAATATTGGGTCAAAATCCAAAACATTTCAATGAATGTTTTAAGGAAATTTGAATCAAACTCTAATGCTGCATTCAATGTACGCTAAGGGCTTTTCCAGGAAAATTTACCTGGGAGACACGGAACTGAACCGAATTTTTTTCATCGTGGTGGTCGGTGTTCAGACAGTTTCAGTTTCCTTGGTCGTTGGGGTCGTTGATATTTCAATTTCCTGGGTGGTAGGGTTAATTCCGAGATGGATTTATTTCTGGTGGGTCAGTTAAGCCACAAATAAACTCATTTTCACGTTAAATCGCAGGTTTTTATTCCCGAAAACAACTTCGTTTGTATTCTGTATTAAAGGTAAACAATGTGGAGTGTTTGTTTGTTTGTTTGTTCCGCGTCGAACGGCGTTACGGTTTACCGATTTTTTTGGAATCCCAGTCGTTTCTTCCCGGGTCGTTTCCCCCTTGTTTTAGGGGTGGGTCGTTTCGCCCTTAGAAGGTAAGTCGCTGGATGGATGGATGGTGGATGGATGGCTGGATGGGTGGCTTGCAAACGCATGATTCAATTAATTAGCCAATAATTGATTGTGCACTTCAAAGACCACAGCTTGTTTTGATAATTAATTATACTCACACCTGTTAATTAAAGTGGAAGCCTTTCTAAGACACAGTGCCAATCAGGAAGAACAAAAAAAGGAAAAACAAAAAAAAGTTGCTTTATTGATCTCTGAGTCTCAGAACCATTTTATCACCCCTGATTTTAAATGACTGCAAACGTTGCTCAGTTGGTTGATTTAGTCCTTTGCGAAATAGATCACATGCTTAACTTTTGATAACTTTCTGTCAAATAGTGACAATAACGGAATTTTGAAAACAATATTTTTCTATCTTGGTATCAAAAAGCATGCATTCCGTTTTTACAAATACGACATGGATCTAGGTTAAAACAGAGGCAACAGAGCAGCTACACCGGGGAATGAAATGTCACTTTATTCACTGTTAAGTGTTCACTTTATTCACTATTAAGTGTGTATCTGTTATCACCAGAAGTCCTCGAGTTTGCCGAAATCCCAGTATTTGTGTCTGGAGAATATGATGTTGGTCAAGATGGTAGATAGGGGTGCTTGCGCCTCCGCCATTCGCAAATGCTCTATGGTCATAGTATGGTTCAGGCATTTGCAGACCAGCATCCTCTTGGTATTTTGATGAAACAGACAAGGGTTCTTCCAGGACAATTGAGGACCAATCCCATTTTCCTGGAAACCATTGTCTTAGTTTATTTGAATACTGCAACCCCATAAACGGATACAAAGGTGAACCGTGTTTATGTGTTTATACTGTTGCTAACAGGATTTTGTAACAACTAATTTCTATCCATGGAATCCATGTCGTTTCGCCGTTATCGCCGAGATCGGAAAATGTTTGCTTCAAAATTGTTGAAATTTATTGAATAAAGTATTGAGTATAGAACATCTCCCTGTTGTATGGTCCTTCCGAAATGAGAAATTTGATGGTCAGTTTCCATTATAGCATGGAAAACACCAATACATAAAACAATAAGAACCACCACAGAAGTATCGCCTTGGAACGATCAGTAATATAAAATTACTGGCGGGCTTAAACTAGTTTTACAGAGCTCTAACCTCACCCTCAGCTTCTGCAGTGGTTCACAACATTAAGTCTACAGCCTACAAAACACTCCTGAGACCACAGCTGGAATACGCCTCCATTGTGTGGACACCTCATATAGCAACCTCCATCAATAAGTTAGAATCTGTGCAGCGTAGAGCTACTAGGTGGGCTACCCGAGTGTCACTGCTATGCTCAAAGACCTTCAATGGCGTCCATTGGCTCAAAGACGCATTGATAGTCGTCTCATAATGCTATACAAGGTCACTTATGACCTTGTTGCCATACCAGTAAGTGATTATCTTGTCCCACATATCAGAAGAGACTCCAGACATAACCATCCTTTGGCATACAGCTTGATTACCACTACAAACTAAAAACTACTACAAATTTTCCTTTTTTCCACGAACTGTCACACATTGGAATGCCCTACCTCGCCAAACAGTCATGTTACCCACCGTGGCACAGTTCAGTGATGCTTTCCCCCTAATCTCAAGCATCTGTTTTTATCTTTTAACTATACTGTACTAACACCTCTACTCGCACTGTATAAACTCGTTTCTTTTACTTCAACTAACCCCCTTCAGTACTTGGTATACTGTAGTCACTCAGTGGCGGATTTAGAGGGGTTCAAGGGGTTCGCTCGAACCCCCCTCTTGACCCAAATTATTTCATGTTCATGGGGAATTTCAATGGATTTTGTGTGAAATTAGGCAAATGAACCCCCTTTTCTACATTTGAACCCCCTCTTGAGAAATCCTGCATCCGCCTCTGTCACTTCTGAAAGTTCGGAGGTTAAGAAGTACTGGCAGCTAGATAGAACATGTGCCGTTTTATTTTTGGGCCGTTTTGACCATCTTCCGGCCGAAACGACTCTGATTTCCTCTGATTGCAAAATCAAGTTCAACGTTGTACTTCCGTTTCCGCTGATAAAAACGTCATGGAGAAATTTTCCGTCGAACAAGTATTAAAAATTTCTGGGTGGGGGGGGTTAAATTTAAAAATTTCTGGGTGGGGGGGTTTATTGGAATTTCAATTTTAGTGGTGGTACCCATAAAAAAATTAAAGTTAGATGGGTGGTCCCCCTAAAAAAAGTTCAGTTCCGCCCCCCCCATGTAATTTTTCCTGGAATAGCCCTAAAATAAAATCATCAGATTTCAGCAAATGAAATTCTGGTTATTTTGGAATTAATACTGTTTCATGCAATTACCCATATTGATTATCTAATATTGTCAGTCATAATTAGACGCAGTAAGTCAAACAATACAATGGTAATGTATTTGGAAATGGTGAACTATCCTCGTGCATTCCAGATATTGGGACAATCATGCACGTAGCGGAGTTAACCCCCCTCACTGGTGCAGTATCGTGGACGGACAAGGCCTTCGTCTACTACGTGCACACCATTGACCGAACCTTGGTGAGTAAGAAATACTGTAAAGATTCTAAATATTTGGACACCCAGACAAACACTGCTTTGCTAGGACACCCGGACAAGTGCAAGTTTAGATTAAATAGAACAGACTTATGTGGGTCTGCCATGTTTGTTTTGGTCAATTTTTGTCCAAAAATTTTAGAATCTTTACAGTACCTGTCTTTACACAACCGCCATCTTTGTTGCCATAGAGATGATGTATATAAAGACAGGAACAAGACATCAAAAAGGCCTTTCTGTTCCTTGGTTAGTTTCATCATTATACATGTATAAAGAATTGTAAAATGTTTTTTTTTACACATTTGCTCAATTAACCAAACACATTTTGTACTGTAGCTCCACCTCTCATTGAAGTCCAGGACAAACATTATAGTCCAGGATTTATTGTAACATATATTCGCAACCAGTCTCATGCATTAGTTTAGGTCTTTGTCACAAGTTTACTGGTCAGTTGATAGGGTGTCGGCTCGAAGCCAAATAGATACGAGTATCTTTCCCTGGTTTCACTGATTGATACAAACAATGGCCAAAAATGAGCCACCTCGTGGGAAAACCAACAAGGTGGCTTCCGAACAGGTCCGACACAAACCGACCTGTACAAGCACAGAAAAAAGCTAGAAGCTTGAAATTTCGGATTTAAGTAGAAGAGGAATTGTACTATCCGAGTAGTGAAAACAAAGGCGCTGATCAGCTTCGCAGTTACTGCGAAGCTGATCTGCGCCTTTGTTTTCGCCTATGCAGATTGTTGGTTTTCCCATGTGGTGGCTCAAATGATGGCAGATGCACCTCACACAATGCCCAGAATTGAGTGGAGGAAAGACTGGCTGACCCAGTTTCATTGTGCTGTCCAAAACTGTATGCAAACTGAATGATAAAGATAACTTTCATACAGTGCTGTTTTCAAAGTTTTCAGACACATATTTTATGTATTTGTATTGTGAACTTGAGCAAGGCAAATTAACCCATAGTGCTGGTTAATACCCGGGGGCATAGGGTCTGTCCCGACGTGACAAAAAAAATGTTGACTGGTACATTGAATTACAATACAAATAATTGCAGACATGCCTAGATTGCTACCAGGACTGTCACAGATTTGGCACAGATACACATTTTATCTTGCCCTCAAAATTTTGGGCTAACCCTACACCCTATGGCGGTTTGCCTTTATTACGTCAGGGTGAACATTTGTCACCAACATGACAGGCATATGTACCAGCCTGGATTCGAACCCACAACCTCTAGATTGCTAAGCGAATACGCTATCCATTACGCCACCGCGGCTGTAACATTATTAATGTCTACCGCATATAACAATTCCAACTTTGTTATGAGATAATCTGCATCTTTTGGGTTCCCATTTCATTTGAAAATGCTGTAGAGCAGATCCAGATCCAGACAACTAACTAAAAAACTAATGATAATCAGCAGATGGTCTGTGCATTTGCAAACAATAGGAGCCGCGCCATGAGAAAACCAATATTTTGCATATGCAAAAACAAAGGCGCAGATCATCTGCACAGTTTCAGCTTCGCAGAAACTGTGAATCTGATCAGCACCTTTGTTTTCGCTACATGGATAGTACAATTCCTCCACTTTCTAAATCCAAAATTTCCAGGCACCATCTTCTGTGCTTGTACAGCTTGATTTGTGTCGGACCTGTATGGAAACCAAATCGTTGTTTTTCTCATGACACGGCTCAATAGGTTTTCTCATGATGCTTCCTTTAACAACATCTTTCTGAATGTCTTTTCTGTGTCTCAGTTATCACTGTTGGCCTCGTTATCACTGCTGTCGAACGCCCCTGTGATGCTCTGATTGGTAATACAGGCCCCAGTGAGTCATAATGACTAATTTTCTTAGCTCTCGACCCATCTATTTAGCCTTGGATTGGTATTTTGAAACTCAAACCAATCAATGTTCTCACTGGGGCCTACATTACCAATCCGAGTGTCATGGGGGCATTCGACAACAATTGTTTTGCCTCGTATTTTCTTCAAATCTATGATTATACCTTAAAATTTATTCAATGGTTGTCCTCAGATTTTAGAAGATTCGAATACGAAAGAGCTTTAGTTTCCATTATGAGGTTGTTAACCAACAACAACAAATCTTCTTGGATAACAATGTGGCTGAATCATTTCTTGATGCCCTGCACAGTGGCAATGGTGAAAGAAATGTGACCTATGTACTGGTACTTGCCTCTTGGAAACTGACCACCTTGACATGATCTTAGCCATTTACTGTGGTGTAAAGCACCAACTTAAGCTCAAAGGAAACTAGTGGTGAAAGGATGAATACTGAAGTGGGGTCAGTGTCTTGTTAATGCACAGGAAAAGTCTGATTAAGATATCTTAACATGACTATTGTTGTATATCATGGCCATTAAGCAAAAATTACCTCTTTTTCTTATATATATATGTACCAAAGAGGTCGGTATTATTTTCATATTTTCATGCAATAACCCATTAATGTTGAATTTTGTAACCCTATTCTATAAATGAGCGGGTCTTGAGAAAACCAACATTTTGCATATAGGAAAACGAAGGCGCAGGTCAGCTTGGCAGTTCCTGTGCCTTTTGTTTTGGATACACATTATGAGCCACCCCATGGGAAAACCAACAATCTGCATAGGCGAAAACAAAGACGCAGATCAGCTTCGCGGTAACCGCGAAGCTGATCAGCGCCTTTGTTTTCACTACTCGGATAGTACAATTCCTCTTCTACTTAAATCCGAAATTTCAAGCTGCTAGCCCTTTTCTGTGCTTGTACAGGCCGGTTTGTGTCGGACCTGTTCGGAAACCACATTGTTGGTTTTCCCACGAGGCGGCTCAGATAGTACAAATCCTCTGCTTGCTAAATCCAAAGTTTCCAGCCTCTAGCCATCTTCTGTGCACGTACAGCTCAGTTTGTGTCAGACCTGTTCATAAACCATATTATTGGTTTTGTCATGATATGGCTCAGATGGTTGCACCAAATAATGGTTTGTTGATACAAATGAGCCATTGCATTGAAAAAACAAATCACACTAACTTTAAGTCTAATATTTCAAGCCTTAACTCATATAACCCTAGCATTGTTCTTATGGGACATAGGCAAACAGTATAGCTCCAGATGTGAAGCCATAGAATGTGGCGTCCAATCTGGGTCTATTTTGTTTGCTCCAAGGAATTTCATTGAAAAATGGAATAAAAATTTAAAAGTACATTTGATGCCCCTAAAAATGAAAGTGGACTCATCCAAATGATATCGATGGGCAAGTCCATTTGTCATATATGGGTTAATATTTGTGTCCTATATGGAAGGAGGTACTTGACTTTGGAGTTATTGTCTGAACAGAGTCAAAGTTGTCAGATCTCATTTGCAATTAGAGATAATGGTGTTTTTTCTGTGATGTTTCCTAATAATGTTGACATAAAATTTTATTTTGTTGGTGTTATTTGAGTCGTGCCACAAGGAAAACCTCCAGTTTCTTGTTTCCAACCATGTATAGCACAAAACAAGGTAAACAGTCTCGTCAAATTGTTGAAGTCTTGAAATTTCAGATTTTGGAATTGTTCTACATATGTAGAATGAATGTATGATCAGCTTTACCATTATGACACTGCTGATCTTCACCTTTGCTTCTATAATTTTCTCATAACATGGTCCACATTTTGTTTTATTGGTGTTATTTTATATTTGATGTAAAGCTGCAGGATATTTTGAGTTTATTTACAATGTTTCCTTTTCCTTTTCAGTTGGAAAATTATTTTCAAAGAATGCGAAATCCTGGGAAAAAGGTATGTGTCATTCAGGGGCCAGTTGTTCAAAACTTTGTTAGCTTAGCGTCATCCCTAAGGCCTCAACTCGTTAAATAAATGCCGACTACATAAGCAAATAAAAAATAACAGTGTATTTACATTATTTACATGTATTCATGTTGGATTTTTTTTTTTTAAATTGAGTTTTACGTCCCTTTCAAGATTATTTCAGCTCATATGAGATGGGCCAATCAGTAGGTGGGGCAAAAACGGGAAAACCCCGAGAAAAACCACCTGACACACCGGCAAGCAGAACTTGGCTTGTCTCACATGTGGCCAGAGCGGGGCTCGAACCCACACCAGTCACAGCGCTCTTAACCGCTCGGCCACGGGGGCCGCCTGTTTGAAAATTGAACGGATAGTTAAGTAACAATGTTGTTAATTTTGAACAACTGGGCCCAGTTATTCAATTGTTAACAAAATGCAGAAGGCATAAGGGCATAGATATATTACTGTAAATTCCAAAGTTTTCTGTGACCTTTTTGTGAATTTTCTTTACCAGAAATATTCATGAGCGAGTACAAGAAAGTTTACAAGAAAGCAATGAGTTTGCAGTTAAGCAAAACTGTCCTCTACAAGATCAGGACTACCAGTATGTGTTTAGTTTAAAAAAACAACATTTAGACATATGTCAATATGGACATGGATGTTTAAAAGGACATAAAATAACAACGAACAGACACAAAGAAGTTGTTTTTAATGCTAATGTTCCGCAAATAAAAACTGCAAGCATATTCTTTTATTGTCTTCAGGTTGAAGAGCCGACACAGCCTAGAAGCATGAGGAGGGACAGAAGGGGGAAACTGGTGCCGTCCTTAACATCATCACTCAACAAACACCATAATCAGGTAAGGAATTGCAGACGTGACATGGCAATCAGGGTCTATGTCCTGGCTCCGAGGGTTTAAAACGTTTTTCATGCTCAGTCCAGCTGAGACTAAAATGTCAATACAATCCTGCAAATCCTGTAAAATACAATCCTGCTCTTTAATGTTAAAATGCCAACTGTTGTTGGCATTTTAACATTAATTAGCAGGATAAACAAATGGTTATGATAGTCTTAACTCAAAATTTCTATTAATTTGGGCTATTTCAGTATTTATGAGCAGTTAAAATTTCATGCTCAGCTGAGTTGAGCATGAAAATATTTCATAATCTTGGGACTAGGAATTACTAAAGAAACTTTTAACAACTTGGAAGCATCAAATTTATGATTTGTTGTTAAAGAAATCATGGGCGGATCCAGAGGGGGGGACAGGGGGTCCGGACCCCCCCCTGGAATTGCCAGATTATTAATTTTTGCCATGTTGAAATTTTCCGTCAGACCCCTCCTGGGAATTTGGACCCCCCCTGAGAAAATTTTCTGGATCCGTGCATGGAGATTGTAATAATATTAATACATCTGTAAAGAGAATTTTTAAAACATCTATTTTCATGTGCAAAATGTAGACATTCTCACGAGGCCATGCATACGAAAGTTACATAAGGCAACTGACTCAGTAACATTGTAGAAGGAATGCCTGTTATCTTGTTGCTTCTTCATAGAATATATACACTTTATATTTATAATGAAATTCATATTATGATTTCTTATTTTAAGGATGACACAAAAGAGAATGGAAAGATTGAAAAGAAGAAGAAAAAGCATCTCGGCCATCTCTATCATGCAGCAAAGCACATCGACTTTGACTCTGAGAGTAACGCGAGCTCCGACGTCACGACCGACGAGAATATTCAGGTATTTGGACCCACGACCCGCCGTAAATGGACGGAGTGGACCGCTAAGCCGGCACCCTCTGCTTCCCCTTCATCTCCGGAGAAGACGGAAAACGTGAGTTGGACAATGGCAACTTATGTTTGTTTGTCTGTGTCTTGTGTAGCTTTTATGTAGATAATATAGTTTTCGTAGATTTTCACTCTAGAACTGCAGTAGAAAAAGCTGTTATGTGAAGTAGAACAAAGTAGTATAGATTTTCATTTTAGAACTACATGTAGTTCTCTAACTCACTTATTAGATATTCAAGCATGCTAGCTCAGTTTGAAGCCTTTCTCATTGTTTGAAATACTGTCAGACCATAGTTCTACCAAATTCTTTTCTTAAAGCCTTCACAGATGTTTTGATTAAATCACCTCGCCCACCTTGCCTTGTAAACCTGGGTCTTGGGTCTGATGTCTTGTAGATGAGACTAAGCACCATCCATATATGACCACATGAATGCCTTTCTGTACTAGAATAAATCTTTATGGCAGTTTTACTGAAGACATGACTTAAATGTACATCTCTTTGTCCGTCTTTTTGTCTCAGAAATTTAAACACCGTTAGATTTTGCTTCAGGGTTTCGGACCAGGTCTGACACAAGGTGGCCTGTACAGTCTCAGAGAAAGGCTAAAAGCTTGAAATTTCAAATTTAGGAAGAAGAGGAATTGTACTATCTGTGTACTGAAAACAAAGTCGCTGATCAGCTGTGCAGCTACTGCACAGGTGATCTGCGCTTTTTGTTTCACACAGGCAATAATCACATTTTCTTACAACGCAGATCATACAGTTCCTTTGAAAAAAAATTATCTTAACCTGTGAGTTGGTTTGGACCAAATAGAATAAACTTAGAAAATAAGAAAGCATAGGAATTGATGAAATTGGCTCTTAGATCTGTATTGTCTACCCCAAACTTAATCCAGAATTATCACCAAAGCAACACCTTATTTTCAATGTACGATGATAGTTATTGTGTTTTTACAGTCTCAAGATGGCGAGGAACATCGGGAGAAGTTGCGTCAACGTCAGATGGCTCGACAGGAGAGACGGGCTCGAACCGAGGCCAGAAATAACATGAGACAGAAACAAGATAATCTGAAAGAAGAAGAAAAGAAGCAGGGTGAGTTACCTCCCTTATGCTTTTCATATCTTCATGGTGGGCGATCTAAAATTTATTTTTGAGAAATAATTTTTGAACATAACCAGTAAGCAAATGGGCCATAGTTTTCTTAAAACTGAATAAAATGAGGTAAAGTGAATTCTGGAATGCTACACTCTAAACTGTTATAAAAATACAAAAGACAGTTTACTGTTATACAATAGACGGTTTAATGCATGTTATGGAAAATGGATTATTTTATTCAGTTTTAAGAAAATGATGGCCGATTTGCTTACTGGTTCTGTCTGAATACTTATATACCAGAACAATAGAAAATCCTAACAAAACATATTTTCAACCAACTCATTGATCACTCCCAACATTTCAACATTATGACAATTTGCCCATGCAACATACAGAGAATTTTTTCAGCAAAAAGAAAAAAAAAAAAAGAAGAATTTTGTTATTTTCAATATTTATGCTCAAAACATTGATTGTGGGTACACGTTAGAACCACCTCAATAATAAGAAAAGTATGTATACCCCATTTTCACTATGTAAAAGTGGGGTTCCTGATGAGTTTTTTTTTTTTTTTTTTTTTTTTTTTTTGATTCAGTTTTACGTCCCTTTCAAGCTTTTTCACTCATATCGAGACGAATCAATCGGTAGGTGGGGCGAAAACCGGAGTACCCGGGGAAAAACCACCTGACACACCCGCAAGCAGAACATGGCTTGTCTCACATATGAGGTTCCTGATGATATTCATTGTTCACAGACATGATATTTTCAGCTCGGAGAAGAAAGGCTCTAGGTGCCGCGGTAAGATCCAAGGCGGTGTTGAAGAACAAAGCTAGACAGAAAGTTTTGGCCCTCGACAGTCTTAATCTGCTGCATAATCATACACTGCTGTCAACATCTACAGGTAAATACAATGGTAAAGTGTTGAAAATGCAGACTCTTGATAATTTGAGCCACATCGTGAGAAAACCGGAATTTTGCCGATGCGAAAACAAAGGCGCAGATCAGCTTCGCAGTAACTGCGAAGCTGATCACGCCTTTGTTTTCGGTACTCAGATAGTACAATTCCTCTTCTACTTATCACCAAAATTTCAAGCTTCTAGCCTGCTTCTGTGACTGTACATACCGATTTGTGTCGCACCTGGTCGGAAACCCCGAAGTCCGGTTTTCTCGCGTCGCGGCTCATTTGATGTAAGTGAAACAAGTAGAGTTCAAGTTAAAATTGTTTTAAAAAAAATGCAGACTCTGGCAAATATGCAAACCTCTATGTAGCTTTTCATCTATGAAATCTGATCTGTGTCTGCGCTCTTGACAAAGATCTGTCAGCCCACGGGCACCTGAAATTCTGTTTTCACTTATCTAAAGCTAGAAAAACACTGGAATTCTATAAAATAATATTCAAAGCGTTTTTGACACTTTTCAAGCATTTGTTGGGCTCAAATGGGATTTCAGATACCTATGGTCAGCCCTTACGACTGAGCCCACCAATCCATGACAAAGTCGTCGTAGGTTCAGCCACTTACCATATTTTCTAGTAACATGTATATGAATAGAGAAAAGAAGTGTTGAGAATTCATAAAAAAAACACAACTTTTGGTAGCCAGAAAAGCCCCATAGTATGGATTATGGCAAACTGGCAAACAAGAACAACATAGAATGTATCTCATAAATCTTACTTCTTGTATTACAGAAAAACAGGAGAGCCATCCAAACTACAATGAGCCCAGCATGACAGCACAGTCCAATTCCTTCTTCAAGCCCTCGGTACAGCCTCAGACTGTGTCCGCTCTTGAAATGGCCCCTGCAGTACAACAACTTATGGGTAAGATTTTCACACCAATGTCAATATTTGCTTGTATAGTTTGTAATTTTGTATGGCTATCAAAATACAGTTATCAAAATACAAGACCAGTATGACGGCTCAGTCTAATTTCTTCTTAAAGTAGTAACTGCACAGCTGACCAGCGGTTTTGTTTCAGCTACACAGGTAGTACAACCCCTCTTCTTCTTAAATCCAAAATGTTGAGCTTCTTGCCTTCTTCTGAGACTGTACAGGCTGGTTTGTGTCAGGCCTGGTTGGGCACCTTGAAGGCTGTTTTTGTCGCATTTTGGCTCATATGTTTGTATTCAGCAGTGTTGTTAAATGTTTCAATTTTGTTGTATAGATCTGATGCGGCAACAGTTCATGCAGTACCTGATGCAAATGCAGACGCCACAGTACCGGGAACAGATCAGCAAACAAATTGATAGAGAAAAGGTATAAACCTCTAGCTTTAGTTTCAACACGGCTAATTATGTTTGGTTTTTGCTTAGTATGTTTTGGATTCAGAAAATATATTCCATATTAGAAAATACATGTACCAGTAAAACCAATTATAGATGTATGATGAAAAAATAATTGAAAAAAAAAATAAGCAACCAAAAAGCAAGTTGTCATTTTTCTGTCAAAAATGGGTACAAAGCACTTGCTTTTACCTGGTAATAATGTAGTGACTGTCCATGTCCTTGCAAGTATATATATGTAATTTAGCATGAGCATAAAGAGACAAAAGAGTTGTTGTTTTTCCACATGACCTATATTTTATTTATATTTAGCTGAAGCAGATTGACCTCAATGCCAAGGTCACCCAGTTGGAGAAACAGATAGAGAATCTTCAGACTGACAGTATGGGGCAGCTAAGGTCAAGGTTGAAGGAGGTAAATATAGATTTCAGTCAAGATCAGTGTTAAATATAGATAGATCTAAATGTCAAGGTCACCCAGTTGGAGAAACAGATCAAGAATCTATAGACTGACAGTATGGGGCAGCTAAGGTCAAGGTTGAAGGAGGTAAATATAGATTTCAGTCAAGATCAGTGTTAAATATAGATAGATCTCAATGTCAAGGTCACCCAGTTGGAGAAACAGATCAAGAATCTCAAGACTGACAGTATGGGGCAGCTAAGGTCAAGGTTGAAGGAGGTAAATATAGATTTCAGTCAAGATCAGTGTTAAATATAGATAGATCTCAATGTCAAGGTCACCCAGTTGGAGAAACAGATCAAGAATCTCTAGACTGACAGTATGGGGCAGCTAAGGTCAAGGTTGAAGGAGGTAAATATAGATTTCAGTCAAGATCAGTGTTAAATATAGATAGATCTCAATGTCAAGGTCACCCAGTTGGAGAAACAGATCAAGAATCTCAAGACTGACAGTATGGGGCAGCTAAGGTCAAGGTTGAAGGAGGTAAATATAGATTTCAGTCAAGATCAGTGTTAAATATAGATAGATCTAAATGTCAAGGTCACCCAGTTGGAGAAACAGATCAAGAATCTCTAGACTGACAGTATGGGGCAGCTAAGGTCAAGGTTGAAGGAGGTAAATATAGATTTCAGTCAAGATCAGTGTTAAATATAGATAGATCTCAATGTCAAGGTCACCCAGTTGGAGAAACAGAGAAAAATACACTATTTGTGGATTTTCACTGTAGTTGCATTTCTTTTCATTACCTTATTTCAGTTGGATCTACAAGTTGAGACGCCCACTCAGTTCATCGAGCAGGCCCGTGGGATCTTGACACAGCAGAATAAGTTAGAGAACCTGGCACAGATCTTACACTCACAGATAGAACAGTTGGAAAAGGAAAATAAAAGATTGGTACGTTGTTAGAGCTATAAATATGGGGAAAATGTGCTTATTGATATATTCAAATAAAAACTTAAATTGCTTTGGCACCGACTAATAATTTGAAAGGGAAAAAAATCAAGGCTTTAATTGTGAACAACATTGCATCTTTTTGGTTGGAGTAAAAATAGACTTTTTTACAGAATTCTAATTGAGTTCTTGATCATTGGGCAGTAGGTTGATGCTGCTTGTCATTTTTAAGGTGAACAATAGAACATAAAACAGTTGTAAAACTACTTCAGTATATATATAGGCAGAAACACTTAAACTACAGAAATGTTCATAAAATGATAATTTCCATTTCAGAGTCAATTCCAACAGCAGGCCATTATACAACACAGTATTACATCAGGAAAAGTCAATGGTAAAAAGGTATGTCTAGCTGCATGTAACCTGAACTTAAGGCCTCAACACTCCACAATCTTTTAAACATATTAAAATGAATTGCCTATGTAATCTGCTGCAATTTTAAGGCTTTTAAGGACCATATTTAAATGAAATCATGACCTTTTGTTAACTTTTATTGGGACTTTGATCAAGTTTATCACTATGTCATTCCAATTTAAGGTTGAGAACAACAAAATTTACTTGGGGAGCATGGTGTCTTAGAACTCTCGAGTTCTTGCCTCCATGGCTTCAAGTTGTTGAGGAAAACTCCCCATAGTACTGGTTAATACCCAGAAAGTAATGGCTCCCTCCCATTAGGGTGAAAAATTTTAAGCATGTGGACATTATGCCACAAAACCAAAAAAAGAAAAAGAAATAAAGTAATTTGTTAGAGTAAGTGAATTCAATTTTTATGTTCCAGAATGGCTTCACTCAGGTTTCACAAACTCAGGAGTATTTAATACAAGAGGTCCAAGAATCCATGAATCATAAGAACAAGCTTTTGACAAAAGCTCAGGAGCTCGAAGCTCAAGTTAAACAACTCGAGCAGCAGCCAACGCTCATCGACCAAAAACCTCAGCTCGCCAACACTGCCATAAATTTATTAACTCAGGGAACCAGCAATCAACAGAAGAAAAGGAAGTATGAGAGTGAAAACATTGAACCGGGCACCAGAGATGGGAAAAATCTGTCGTCTGCTGAAATTGTGACGTCTGCTTTGAAGGATCACCAGGATTATATGAGAGCTAACGTTGGAGTGAATGAGCCGAGTAGGAATACGGTAATTGCAGGTGAAAGTAATGCGATGAAAGGACATCTGATTGATAATAATCCTAATCTATCGATCCGAAAATTACTGGAAAATACTCGACCAGAGAAAAGAAATGTTTCCTCAGATAGTGTTACAAAGGATTTGAACCTTAAACAAAATGGCATGGTTAGAATACCAGTCAAATGCATGCCTGATCTCACAAAAACTAGCAAACCTAGCCTACCCATCAGCATTCCACTGGAGTGCCTTCCGGGGGAAAACGTCAAGGACGCCATGGAGCGTGTGATTCTACAAGGGTTGAAGTCAAAACCGAACTCAAGAAGTAGTTCCGCGAGTCCTTTACCAAGGCCTAATTCTCATGAAACTCATAATATTGAAACTTCAAATAGAGAAAATAGTGCAAGTAAAAGTAGTGCAGAAACTCTAGTAAAAAGTGCAAGTGGGCAGCAGCCGTCATCTTGGACGTCTGCCAATTTTATACCAAACGACAATATAGACTCTCAGAGCAAAACCAGCTTTTCCATAGATAAACTAGTGCTAAATAAGAGAAAAGGACATATATATAATGGAGAGAGAAAAAGTACAGAGCGGGAAAATGCCTCAGCGGAAAGAAGTGCTAATTTGTCGTCTGCTCCAGCATTGCAGGGAACAAGTCAAAATTCTATTTATAGCTCGGAAGCACAAAACCAGTCTGCTAGTGAAGCGGGACAGCAGGGGAAAAGGAAGTATGATTCTGGGGCAGATTCGGCTTCAAAACGTCTTTTTGGTGGACAGACTATACTGGATTCCCCCCAGTCTCGGCCGACGACCGCCATGTTAATATCGACGGCAAATCAGCCACTTCAGATCTCCGCTATACCATCTCCTGATGTCTCTGGGAAATTAAGCAGTACTCTACGCCAAGGAGGTATGTAGGAAAAAGAATGGGATATATTTAAGGTTTCAGTAGTCTGTTATATTTTAATATTTTCAACCTTTGTTTTGCTTTGACTTATGCATTTTGTAGTGGCATTAACTTCTAACAGCATCTGATAGTCTGAAATATGAACTATACCATGATACAACATTTTCACATGTGTCACTCAGACTTCAATTAATGAGCCTTTGCATGAGAAAAGTCACAGGAGAAGGCTAGAAGTTTGAAAATTGGAATTTAAGAAGTTGAAAGACTACTGTCAGTGTAGCTAAAACAAAGGCGCTGATCTGCTGTATAGTGACGAACTTACTGCACAGCTGATCTGTGTCTTTGTTTTTGTATATATGTGGTCTGGTATTCTCATGACTTAGTTCATTTACCATGTTTACAAGGAGTTTAAATTTCTTTCTCATTGAGCATAAACAGAGTTTCATAATCTCAGCTCATGGTTTCTTTTGGAAATTACATGCCTGTCAGCAAAATCAAGAATATATTTATTTCCTTGGCATGGCACTGGCATCCAAGTTTCTACCTAATGGAATGTAATTATTATTGATCTAATTATATAGTAAGAATTTTGTAATGGATAAATGCAAGAAAGGTTTTTGTCAAATTTTCACATAATCATAATTTTTTACACTCATTGAAAGTAGGGCAGTTCTAATGAGTGCCTGTAACTTGTGTTTTTGCATAAGGACAAACAAGCAAGTACCCATTAAATCTTGTAATTTTGCAAAATACATGTTAACAAAAAGTTACCTAATATTTAAGTCTTGTAAAGAAAGCATGATTTTATGTTGGACAATAACAAAAGTGCAGAACAGCTACGCAGTAACCTTACAACCATTTTTTGCTCTATAAAACGGACAGTATCTCAATTTCTTTATGAATATGTGAAATCCAAGCCTATATGTATCCAGCTGTACTCTCTAGCACGAAACATAAATTGTGGGAACATCTTAAAACTGCCTTGGTGATTCGGTTCTGACGACTATCCACAACCTTTGTTGTTATAACCATGCAAACCCTATTTTCACTATATTAAAAGTGAGGTAGCCTTATAAGTGGGCAACTTTTTTTTCGCTACACGAATAGCACAATGCCTCTACTTTCTAAATCCAAAATTTACAGCCTCCAGCTTTCTTCTTTGCTTGTACAGCTCAGTTTGTGTCGGGTCTGTTTGGAAACCACATTGTTAGTGTGGTTTTTTCATGACGTGGCTCAAACTTCTGTTTTTGTTGCAGATAACAAGGCCTGGACAAGTAAACCGACTGCAGACTTTGATGCTCTGGTCGCCCACGCGTCAGAGGAAAGAAATAGATCTCTTAACAACTCGCAGTCAGATGAAAGACTTTTCAAATCATTCGACGAACCAAACAGAGCTCAGGTATCTTCAACAAACAGCAGTATGCCGGAGAAACGAGGAAAGAGAAACTCAGCAGGCTCGCCACCTAGGCGGTCCAAGAGTCCTCCAAGCTCGCCAAAGCGAAGGAGGAAGTCTGATTCTGCGGATAAAAGATCTCAGTCGGCCTCCTGTAGCAGAAGTAGGTCGGCATCGTCTCGGCGAAGTTCGAGTTCAAGTTCGTGTAGTCGAAGCACATCTCGCAGTAGCAGAAGTCGAAGTAGTAGTTGTAGCAGTGTATCAAGTGATGAAGGCAAAACTAAAGAAAAAATAGAAAGCAAGAAAAACACACCAAAAGCCGAAAACAAATCGAAAATGGCAACAAAAACAACCCCGCCATCCGTTCAACCAACTATTCAACAGTTGCCAAAATATACCCTTCATTTACAAAATACCACAAGTATACAGAACACCATTATGTATACAACACCAGTAATGGCACAGAAAGGTTACAAGGTCACGACAAATCCTGTGTCGTCTGCAAGTGGCAACAAACTACCAACAGCCGTGAAAATTGTAAACAGTTCGAACCTTAGCGGTGGAGGGGTTAAGTTTTTGACAGGATTAAACAACCAATCATCCACAAGCCAAAGTAATTCTGCAGTACCTTTACAAATGGCTTTTTTGTCTCCAAGTAGTAATGGCGTGGCTCAAGGATACCAAGTATTGTTTGCAGGAAATCCAGGATTAAGTTTTCAACCAGTCAGCAATAGCAGCAGTCTTCAGGCTTTGCAGAATAGAAGACCCAGTGGTGACTCGAAATCTAAGCAGACGGCACCAGGGTCATCAAGTGCACCTGCACTTTCATCTACAAGTGTTATGTCCAGCTTGTCCTCGGTTGTACAGTCACGAATGGCAAAAACTCAGAATAATCCAAACCTTAACTTACAATCAAGTGCATCCCAAATACCAAATCTAAATGTAAGTGGCAGTGCATCATCAAGAAGCAGTGACCCATCCGCGAGAAAGGAGTCAGCCCCTGGCAGTACCAGTGCAGGGTCAGGATCTGTTGCATCATCTATACCAAAAGTTGTGACGTCTGTTTCAAATGGCGGTCAAGCAGAGAAATCAGGAGACGTTCAGAGTAATACCCAACCCCTGAGAACAAGTACACCATTTACTGTCAGCAGTATACCAAGAACAGCGTCTGCTCCACCAAAACCAAGGGCACCTTCTCGCAATCAGAGGTCAAAGCAGCCTCCGTCTGCATCTCATATACCACAATATGGCACGCTAGTTTCTTTAAACAGCAACTTGTTTACTGTTGCTAACCCTGTGTATGGCCTATCATCCAATGGCATTATACCTGATTTTTCTAAGGCACAAGGCTTGGAGACACTAAGCAGAGGAACCGTTCTTCCAATGTTTAATCCCAACCCACCCCCTCCCCCTCCTCAAAGTGTATCTCCCACATCAAGGACAGATAAGACCCAGAATCACACACCAGCGCATGCTAACACAGCTCCCAAAATATCACCCTACGGTATGACTCAGCAGTTTAGCGGTCCACCAGGAACAGTTGACCCACGATCTCTCCTCACATCACCAGTACCCAGAATTCCTCATTATTCATCGGCAACATCACCGGGAAAGACATCAGAACGACCAGACGATCATTTTTCGAACAGACCAATCCAGGGTCCACAAGGACTGCTTCTACAAACTAGTATATCATCCCGGCTGCCTAGCAACAGTGCGACCTTCAGCAGTGGAGGTCAAGGTTACTCTCGCAGTCAGTACAGCATAGAACAACAAGGGTTGCCAACTGTGATTGGTTTGCGACCTGAACAGGCAGGGAGTGGTGGAAGGCTTCACCTACAGGGGTTCCAGAGTGTCCCCGGTCCAGGACTGGTACCAGACCAACGCCATGTGAGACCAGGCTTCCAAGTGTATGCTCCCAGAGGTAAATGTTTGATCATTTTGAACTATTTGAGCCGTCTCGTGGGAAAACCAACAATGTGGTTTCCGAACAGGTCCGACACAAATCAGGCTGTACAAGCACAGAAGATGGCTAGAGACTAGAAATTTTGGATTTAGAAAGTAGAGGAATTGTACTATCCATGTAGCGAAAACAAAGGCGCTGATCAGCTTCGTGGTTACCGCGAAGCTGATCTGCGTCTTTGTTTTAGCATATGCAGATTGTTGGTTTTCCCACGAGGCGGCTCAAATGTTTGATAATTTTTAACTATTTATTTGATTGTTTCTGCTTTAAAGTTCATTTTTACTCAAAATTGAGGTATTTATTGAATGCTAGATGATGAGAAAAAAGCTTCTTCCGAATATAAAATTCTTCAAGCCCTGTTCTTGCAATTTAGTTGTGTCCAGTGAAGACTGGATCAACGGACTCAGATCAGCCTATGCATCCATGTCATCTGGTCTATCTCCATTGTTTGCATAAAATAAAAATTAAAATGTATTGTTTTATTAACTAGCAAGACAGTGGAAATTACTGTGCCCGCATTGTTCTTTGCCAACCAAAAGGACATTTGACATGACATGTTTACAAAATACCATTATAGCTAAAATATTTATGACCAGAAAAATACATTTTTTGCCAATTTTTATCCCGTTGTTTTGCAGGTTGGAATATTCGATGATGTGATATGTTGATCCACTAAGAAACTGGCAGAATCTGACATACAGGAAGTACATCTAGTCATATGATTTTACAGAATTCCTGTGTTTGCTTAGATAAGCTTTGTCTCGAGGAACAGTTTTTGTCGTTAAATACTGCTGAATTCCTGGTTTTGCTAAGAGTTTAAGTCTGATCAGATAGTGGAAAGATATGATAATTTAGCCGCCACCTGAGAAAACCAATAACATGCACATGTGAAAACAAAGGCACAGATCAGCTGTGCAAGTAAGCAGTAACTGATCAGCACCTTTGTTTTCGCCCCCATAGATATAACAATGTAACTTCTTTCTAAATCTGAAATTTCAAGCTTCTAGCCTACAGCCTATTTTTTTCTTATGAGCTGGTCGTTGTGTGAAATGGACTTGCGCATGGGTTAGAGTGTTGGACTCCTGTCCCAGAGGTCCGGGGTTCGATCATCAGCCGGGTCTCCATTCTTTGTGGCCTTGAGCAAGTCACAATTCCACAGCTCCTTGGGTAATGGTCAGGAATTGATTCAGTACACAGTAAAAAAAAAAAGGGGGGGGGGGGTTTCTGATGTGGCTGCTCAAATTATATTTTTCCATGAATATCATCTTTGTGTTAGTAAATAGAAAGAAGTTTGCTTGAAACTTCGCTTACCATTGTATTATCCATGATATAGTGCTAACATAACACGAACAGGCCTATTTTGAATGACAGTTTGACTATGGGTACCTACAGTCCACGAACTAAAGATGGTTAAATTGTGTAACCATGGATGTCCCAGTTTCACTAGACTGATGGCTTTTTGTGAAATCACACAAGTTATAACACTCAGAAAACAAAAAATCAGATCTCAGAATATTTGATGAATAAATGAATATGTATTTGACAAACCAGCAAATAATTTGAGATAGACTCATAAAACATGTACACAGTTAATTTAATCAACCCTGTAGTGGGGAACATGCCTATTCACAAATTACAGGTTATCCAGAGACAACCAACTCGACTGAGAACCACCATCACAAATGAAAGGAATGAAGGTTGCATACCTGTCTGGGAAGAACTTTTTTTTTTTCTTTTTTTTTTCTAATTTTGTCTGGGAAGAACTTAACCATGGATCACTCTGATTTCATCTGCCTTTGTTCTCTGTTGTGTTGATTGTCTGTGGATAACCAGTACGTAAAGGATTGGCTGGTTTAGCACAATGTGCATACAGCTTTACGATATATGAGCCGCCTCGTGGGAAAACCAACAAGGTTTCCGAACAGGTCTGACACAAACCGGCCTGTACAAGCACAGAAAAGAGCTAGAATCTTGAAATTTTGGTGTTAAGTAGAAGAGAAATTATACTATCCGAGTGGCGAAAACAAAGGCGCTGATCAGCTTCGCGGTTACCGCGAAGCTGATATGCGCCTTTGTTTTTGCCTATGCAGATTGTTGGTTTTCCCATGAGGCGGCTCATATGTTTCATGTATAGGTTAAATTGACTAAGTTGTAGTTAAAAGTACTAAGTTTTATGGCTGATAGGGGTAATGTAAACTATGCTCTAATCAGAAGGTACAAATAGGCAACGATCAGGGAAAGGCACAATCAGAAAGAGATTTCCACTCAAAAAACCAAGGTGGGAAAAAACTAAACAAACAATCAGGCACCTATATTATGAAAACACATCATAAGCCAAATGAGCAGCTATTTTCCCAATAGATGGCCACTCAGTTACCTAAACTTAACTAAAAATATAAGAACATACATAAGGCGCAAACAGCACGAAAATTTAAACGCCAAGACATAAAACAATAATCTACCACAGAAGTATCACCTTGGAACGGTCAGTTATATAAAATTACAGGCGGGCTTAAATCAATCAGGGCCCTAACCTCATTCTCAGCTTTTGCAGCGGTTCACAACATTTAGAATGCTGTATTTAGTGTATTCAGACCTTAGATTGAACTGCTTGCATGCTTTTGCATCTCTAGTTTAGAAATGATAGGTGGAAGTTCAAATGATAACAGCATTGGTGTAAAAGGTATTCAATTTTTAGGATTTTTACAATGTTTTATAGAGCATGCAGTGTGAACTATTGTTAAGTCATTTTGATAATCAGTCATTTTTTCAACACATTTTTCCATCATTGCTATAGTAAAAGCAATTTCATCAAATAAATTATGCTGTCAGTTGATTGTACTTGAACCACAATTATTTCAAATATTTTTACTGTACTTAGTGAAGTTTTATTGTTCATATCTATTAGGGCAAAAGTGGCTTGAATTGGACATTATCCTTTTTTAAAGGTGGTGCAATTATGAATTGCATTGGCAGAAAGGTTCACTTTTATGTTCAATCACAAAATTCACCAATACACTACATGTACATTGTATAATGTCAGCGGCACACATGACTATGTTACAGTTTTTTTATTTAAACTTTATTTTAATTGAGCCGTCTCATGGGAAAACCAACAATGTGGTTTCCGAACAGGTCCGACACAAACCGAGCTGTACAAGCACAGAAGCAGGCTAGAAGTTTGAAATTTCAGATTTAGGAAGAAGAGGAAGTGTACTATCCGTGTAGCGAAAACAAAGACGCTGATCAGCTTCGCGGTTACCGCGAAGCTGATCTGCGTCTTTGTTTTCGCCTATGCAGATTGTTGGTTTTCCGATGAGGCGGCTCAGTTGTTGAACATCCAAGATGCAATTACATACAATACAGGATCTGACAGTAAGCTAAAGGCTTGTCCTAAGATCATTGCCTGTTACAGTTTTATTATACATAAGAAGCTCATTTGTGATATAAACATTCTATCATTTTCATCATGCTGCTAAAGTATGCTGTTTTTTTGTTTGTTTGTTTTTTCTGTTTAAAAACATATATACTTTTTAATTTTATTACATTTTTCCCATTGGCTGAATCAATTTCTGGGCATGCTGAATTGATTTTGGGGCAGAAATATAGGGCTAGCATTATTTTGCTCAAATGCTTTTTAATTATTTAAAAAAAAAATGAAACATTTTATTAAAATTTGTTTACTGTTTTAATATTAGTATTTCATTTAAGCTTTTCTGAAGACATTCAATCATTACGAGGGGAAAGCAAAAAGTTCGTGGACTTTCTTAATAACTTTTATAATTGACGTCCGATTGTTTTCGTATTTTCACAAGTGTAATAATGGTCTATTGTCGACATTCATGTAAAATGTTGTTTGTCGAATCTTATTTTTAATTGGTCAAATTACATCAACAAACACGTGGGGTTTGCTACCCCGGAGCACGCCGTAAAATCTCTGTTTACGTGTTAATAAATATAAAAATATTTTTAAAAATGTCATTTCTAAATCTCCATAAATTATGGAAATATTGAAAATGATGTAATTCGGCTTGAAATGTGAAATTGCAGTTCTCGCATTCGAAAGACAACGCTACAGTGACAATTTTTGAAAGACAAGTCTAAGCAAAAAACAGTAAAAATGACGTTACTGGTAAATGGCGGAAACTTGCACATTGATAAAATTTGTGCGAGACTTCCGAATAAAACCTACAGAAACGTCTGATTTGTTACAAACAGCTAGAGACACATCAGAACTGAAGCATACAACAGTGTTCAATGATGTGCAAAGTGTTAGTCACAACGAAATAGCTGTTAAAAACAACAAGTAAGCACAAAAATCTACGCGAACAACTTTAACGTCATGGCATGCCCCGTATAATCTTAGCGTCTGTCGCAGAAATTGTCATAAAAACTAAATTTTTCTAGCGATTTGCCTTAAACTTTCTACTGTAATCCTTCACGGATGCGGAATAAATATATGAAAATTTGCTTGAAGTCGAATGAGAAATAATGTTTTATAGGAACTTTTGACTCGGCTAGCGTATACAGAAAACCCGTTGGCAAATGACGTTAACGTCTTGGCGTGCTCCGGGTAGCAATAACACGCATAAAACAAATTGCCATAGAAACGACATTTATCAAGCGATTTGTCTGAAACTTTATATGCTTGTTTGTATTAAATTGATTGCAAACATACGATAATATCAGAGAAATCGCATATGTACTTTTGATTTTATTGACAAAGTCCACGAACTTTTTGCTTTCCCCTCGTAGGTTCAAAAGTTTTTTAAAAATCAGTCATTTGATTAGCCAAACATATCAAGTATGCTTTACTAAAATTGACTTCGGACAAGGCTTATTTGAAGTTGCATTCTGAACAGTACATTCTGTCTCAATAGTAAAGTTGATCTTCATTAGCTTCTTAAGTACACCTGGACCTTTTTTATAACACTGTTTGTTACAGCATGGTTTTGGATGTAACACGGACCCTTCATGGACTCCAAACTGTAATATTTTACTGTTTAAGCTATATAGCTGAACATTTTACACTCATTGTTATATACCTAATGTATCTCTACAATAGAAACTTGTCGTGTTGTAACGGACAGCACTTTCTGCTGTTTTGGGCGTCGTAGGGCATTAATACCATTTATGCCCTGAGATGACGTCATATCAGGGCAATAATGGTGTTAATGCCCTGAGATGACACTGTAGCAGGGCAATAATGGTGTTAATGCCCTGAGATGACGTCATAGCAGGGCAATAATGGTGTTATTGCCCTAGGTGTTATTGCCCTGAGACTATGACATACACCTGTTTACATGTTATGGACACTGACAGGTGTTCATTTCATCTAAATTTAACATGGCAGGTGAGTGTACATTTCAGACGTATATTTCATCTTAATTTAACGTGTCATTTTGCGTCTAATCACTTACCAATCAACGGCTGTGTGCTTGTCATCATGCGCGATTTCAAGACATAGCATTCACAATAAATAAATAAATAAATAAATAAATAAATAAATAAAATGTACATGTATTGGAGGAAAGGTATATAACAATGACGATATAACATTCTTTTCCAAGTGCATTAACGTTTGCCAAGCCCTCGGGCAATAAGTGTTGCAGCCCTCACCGCTACGCGGTTCGGGCTGCAACACATTATTGCCCTTGGGCTTGGCAAACGTTAATGCACGGAAAAGAATGTTTTATCCTCTTATTATAACACAGATTGGATAGATAACATTGAAATTGTCTTGGACCCCAACAAGTGTTATAAAGAGGTTGTGGTGCAGTTCTTTTTGTGTGTGCTCTTGCTTTTATTTGCTTAAATTAGAATTTAAAAAGTCGAGCTTAGAATCTTAGGTGAGCATGTAGTCAAGTCTGATTTTTTGTAACAATTATTATGGAATCATGTCCATGCAGTGTACAGAGAATTTTAGAGATGCAAAAATTGGAAAATTTCCGTTGAGAAATTTTGATATTTTTCTTATTTTTGCTCAAAACATTGATTGTGGGTACATGTTAAAATCACCTAAACAGTCTATGTTTTAGAGCAAAAATAAGAAAAACAGGTATACCCTTGTTCACACCAGTTTTATGATATAAAATTAGGGGTTTAAGGGGTATACATTTCTTGGACAGGTTTTCTTGATGACAATTGTCACCTACAAAGGGTGCCGTACACATGAATCTTGCTTATTTCACTGATACACGTTTCATTGTATACTTCACCTCTATCTAATAAATATTTTTATAGGCAGCATCTCACATAGCAGAATATAGAGCATTATCATGGTGATATTTTAGAGTATCAGAAAAGGCTTCATAGTGGTTTTCATGCCCATTTGATTGTAATAGAGTTGTGTCATAAGAAATATGTCAAAAGTTGGCAATTTTAAGATACCAACATGCCTTACGATAAATCCTGCCTTTGAGCTTTCTGACCATTTCCAAAACAAATCGGCCTGAAGAAGATTACTATATACTTGCACTTTTTTGCGTTAGGAAGTAGAGGTTTTATTCCCTCTTTAAATTTCTATCTTAAAAAAAAGCATTGATCACTTGTGATGCAAATATATATGAGCCATCTCATGGGAAAACCAACAATGTGGTTTCCGAACAGATCCGACACAAACCGGGCTGGGCTGTACAAGCACAGAAAAGAGCTAGAAGCTTGAAATTTCGGATTTAAGAAGAAGAGGAAGTGTACTATCCGTGTAGTGAAAACAAAGGCGCTGATCAGCTTCGCGGTTACCGCGAAGCTGATCTGCGTCTTTGTTTTCGCCTATGCAGATTGTTGGTTTTCCCATGAGGCGGCTCATATGTATACATAGTAGGTTTAATGTGACTTGCACAAGCACATACAACATAAAATTATGCATGAAAAATTGTCAAAACAGAAAGAATGAGTAGTTTTAATCAACTAATAACGAATAGAATTAAATATGACAGTAGTTTTCTATGTAAAAATTAGGAAAGCATTTTAAAAGCAATCATGCACATAGATACATGATGATCCATGTATGTTTACTCCAAAAAGTTTCAAAGATATTTTGAATTCTGTTCAAATGCTGCATATACATTGTCATCTTTTATTATTGGGTGAAAACATTACACTATAGTTGTATAGTTTCTCATTGTATAAGTGAGGTAGATAGGAAAGTTCCATTTTATATTCATATGAGCCGCCTCATGGGAAAACCAACAATGTGGTTTCCGAACAGGTCTGACACAAATCAGGCTGCACAGTCACAGAAGCAGGCTAGAAGCTTGAAATTTCGGATTTAAGAAGAAGATGAAGTGTACTATCCGTGTAGCGAAAACAAAGGCGCTGATCAGCTTCGCGGTTACCGCGAAGCTGATCTGCGTCTTTGTTTTTGCATATGCAGATTGTTGGTTTTCCCATGCAGCGGCTCATATAGTTTCTCATTGTATAAGTGAGGTAGAAAGGAAAGTTCCATTTTATATTCATATATTGCATTGTGAGCTGTTTTATTCTGGTTGTCAATAGTAAATGGAGTATTTATCTTGACATACTGTGTTGACTTTATCACACCTGATATCTGGAGACAACCAGCGCAGAGACAATAGGTAGTAAAATCCTGCTGGGAACAACTTGCCACAGATCAGGATGAGTTAGGATCAGCAAGTTGTTCCAAGATAGGTACACCTGGACCTCTTTATAACATGGTTCATTGTAACACAGTTTTGAATATAACACTGATCAATGTGTTTGACCCCAGTTTGAGTATGTTTGCTCAATATCTATACATTTTACTCTCGTTATAACAAGGATTGGATAGCTAACATGGAAATTGGCTTGGACTCCATTAATAGTGTTATAAAGAGGTTGAGGTGTGTTTGCATTCTACAGCCCT
Organism: Rugalucina vietnamica; assembly: GCA_964017185.1. Classification (NCBI taxonomy): domain Eukaryota; kingdom Metazoa; phylum Mollusca; class Bivalvia; order Lucinida; family Lucinidae; genus Rugalucina; species Rugalucina vietnamica. The sequence continues at coordinate 28,798,736 of OZ024873.1, forward strand.
ATTTTGATAAACCAACAAGCAAGTAAATATCTGCTTGGGATCGATATTTGCCACTGATCAATTTGTGCCAAGTTTTTCCCAAGTCAGTATTTACATCCTCAGTTACTTTGGTTGTCTCTGGATAGCTAATGTTAGTATTATTTGAGCCACCTCGTGGGAAAACCAACAATGTGGTTTCCGAACAGATCCAACACAAATTAAGCTGTACAAGCACAGAAGACGGCTAGAAGGTAGAAATTTTGGATTTAGAAAGTAGAGGAATTGTTCTATCCATGTAGCGAAAACAAAGGCGCTGATCAGCTTCGCAGTTACTGCGAAGCTGATCTGCGCCTTTGTTTTCGCATATGCAAAATGATGGTTTTCACATGATGTAGCTCAAAATTTTGTTAGAAAATTTATAGTGTGTTACTATGAAAGTTACCATTTAAACATTCTAGGAGTATAGTGATGTTAAACAGTTGACCCTTGTGTATAAATACATATATCATCTACATAGTGAATTTGTGAAGTATGTGTTAGTCTCTGTATACATATAGTTAGTTTTGCTGTAATTTGTAAAATTTATGTAGGTAGATTTTCCAAAGAACATCTTGGCAGTGTATTTGAGTGGCATTCTCAGAAAACCCCTTAGAACTAAGAAGCTTGAAAAAGTTGGTCTGTATACTCATGATCCAATTTGGTGGTTCTAGATCCTACGGTTGTTATTGTTTTCTGTTTATTTTTAAGGGTTTTTTTTATACAGTCTGTGATTTATCAGTACTACTGTTAACATTATCACTACAAAATGCAGAAGTGTGTGGCAAAACACCTGGACAGGAAAGAGAGCCAAAGCTACTGAGATTGACAGGTCCTTTGAATAACAGTAAAGGTAGTCTTTGAGCTTACCTACACTGTTACTGTAAATACTTTCAAAGAAACAATTGACAGATTAGAAAAAACTAGTATGGATATATGGAACTGAACTAGACCATTATTATCATCACCATTATCATTGCAACCACATTCACAATCATCATTATCATCAACAAAATAATTTTCACAATAGAATTCAGTATTTTTTACCTATTTTATGAAGATTCCTCCTTAAAAAATCAATACTTCCTTTGACAGTGTTTATGGTAAGATCAAATACTACATTTACTTTATGTTTTAAGGACATGTCAGTCATCTTACTTGGTCTCTTTGATGTTTGAATTTTTAACTGGATATGCCACTTTCCAGTAGGACTGCTTTTGTTTGGTGACCACCTGGTTTGCCACACAATTCTGCATTTTGTAGTATTTTTCTATGTTTCTGTTCACAATTTAACCCATATAGGACAAATGGACTTACCCATTGTTATCATTCATTTTTAGGGGCATTATGAGTGATTTAGATCCTTTATTCCATTTTTGACACAATTCCTTTAAGCAAACAACATTATATGAGTTAAGGCTCCCTCAAATTACATGTGTAAAGATTTTCTTTCACAACTTTGGAAAACAAGCATTTATTTAAAACACTAGAAACACATTAATTGGCCTTATATTTGTTTTTACTTTTTAAAAATGTGGGTACATGTACTTTCATCCTATACAACCAACAAATTGTCTAGCCTGGAAGAAAGTACACAAAAGACATCAGAATAATATATTGTAGCATCTATTTAGACTGCTCCTATTTTACCAATACATGTAATAATAAGAAGACTGGTCTGTATAATAGATGTACTGGTAAACCGCTCAGGTATGAGCCTGCTCAGGATAAGTGGTTCAAGTTAAACCATCCATACATAATTATAAACGTGATTATATTTGAAGCATGAAGTCCTACTTTTCGGTAAAAGTCTCATAAAATGGAGGCAACGACCTGACACGACCATAGCCGTTGACTATGATGTAAAGCATCATTTCAAACAAACATACACCCACACTGTCCAGAATATGTGTAAGCTTCATAAAGCCATTGTTAAAAATCATTCATTTGTGGATATTTTAATGTCATAAGCATGTTCTGAAACTGACTTACGCCTTTCATTATTAGTCATCTGATTTTAGCCATCACGTGAGAAAAACAACAATTTGGGTTTTGGACTAGGCCCGACACAGAAGAATCTGTGCTGTCACAGAAGAACGCCAGAAGCTTGAAACTTTGGATATAAGTAGCAGAGGAATGGTACTATCCATGCAGCGAAAACAAAGGCGCTGATCAGCTTTGCAGTAACTGCACAGCTGATCTGCGCCTTTGTTTTCGCATATGCAAATTGTTGGTTTGCTGATGATTCGGCTCATTTGTTATTAACATCAAGTCAGTGAAAGAATAAAGCATACATGAAAAGTGTGGACATTTTGGTCAAAAGTCTAGTAGGTGGATTACACTCAAAGAATTCTTTTGTTAGATTTGTCAAAAATTAGTTATAATATTTAGGATTTGCATTTAGAAGGCAGGTAGTTGAATGTAGAAATAGCCATATGAAAAATTAGCAACTTGTGTACACCTATATTCCATACTCTCTTAAGAAATGGTTTTACAAGGGCAGCCATTTTGTTAGGTATGGTTCATAGTTGATACACCCTTAATTATTAGAGTTTATAGCGATTTAATGTCGTATAATTTTGTTTAATTGGTTGTCACAGAACTGCTATGAACATGTCTCTAACATCGGAAGTCCTTCTTTTCATTCTCTACACAGTAGTAGAGAATGAAAAATGACCCCAGAGAGCAAAAAATGACCCCGAAAACCAATTACAAAATACACATTATCTTACTTTGTTTCCAGAGGGTTACCAGAGAGAGAAATTGGTGTAAGATGAGGGCCAAAGGATCTGAAATGAAACTTAACTTCTATGGTTGTTACCTCTAATGGCAATGAGAAAATCTTTGTGGCAGTTCTGCTCCACCATAGTTTTAGTTACTGTATCGTCTACAATAATGGGTTAGAGAATGTTTCTGTTGTATTGGTTAACGTAACCCTACACTTCATTGTTGTTTCTTCTTATTTCACCTAATTTTTAAGAAAAGCTCAACTATAATTTTGCCACATGTAAATAAAGCTTGTAAGTTATGGCACTGCTTTGTTCTTGTCTTCTTTTAATGCCCCAGAAATGAACTGTACCTTATGGTCTCATAAAGTGCAAGATAGCATCCCACTGGAGCTAAGATCCAAGAAATTCCTCTTTATTCTGGATCCAAAGGGGGGGTCTCATATGCGCCCACGCACCAATTGTGTTCTTGCTTTGCATGGTGAATGCCTTCATTCTAACACCTATAAAAATGCACTTATTTATTTTGAAAAACATTTTTAGGTCTCAGGATAGCACCCTGACGTACTCCATCTTTGTGACCATACCTGCCTTATACTTTGTCTATATGTTATCACTTAAATAACTTTTATTAGCCCAATTAAAACTGGAATTAAAGAAGGACTCCATATGGTTTACTTTGATACCATTTTGGCTTAAAAATATAAACAGAGAGATTTTCTATGGAAACTTAAACTTGAAATTGTCAAATTTTATCAAATTTATTTTCGAGAATGACAAATTGTGTCTCATATTTTGATATGTTCTAGTGCTTGTCAACCTATGATACTGTCTTTAAAGTTGGCCAGCGGTACCCTTTCCATGCTGGTAAAGTTTTTTAAATTTTCAAAACCGGTAACAGTGTTGAAATGTACATGATATACATGTTGGTCAATTTTTGACAAAAATGGAATTTAATGTTTTTGCTGTTTTTTCGTCTAAAAACATATTATTCCACAATTTTATCATTAGAAATGATAAAACGCTTAAGTAATATGAATTCTTAGTATAAACTGCTTATTTGATTTGGCAAATTCACATATTTAATACTGGCCTACCTCACAGCTTTTAATCTATTATACATATGATCAGCAAACATTTTCAGGTCTCAACAAAAATTTCAAATATATTAATGAAAGGTTCTATAATTTCATCACTAAATATTTCTTTACGTTTAGATGTATTTGGATAATTTTATTGGAGTAACATTAATTTAATTTGTGATTGACCACCGTAATGGTAATAGACATTTGATTGATTCCTAGATTTGTTTTACCATCTTGTATTGTCGTTTATAAGATTGTACATAACTTTATTTATCTGACTGTTGTTGATGCCAACTTTAGTTAAAAGATTGACAAGGATATCAAATACAATGTACTTTTCTAACGTTTCTATCACCGTTATCTTGATACTTATCCAGTAAGTACATAATTCAGCTATGTGACAGGCTTTTCTCTTTGTAAGTGTTCAGATGTGATGCTCGGGTATAGCTTTCACTTTAAATATCAGATTGTTTTAATACATCCATTATTGACATTATTGTGAATATTGTCTACTATTTAAATGTGGATCTTTTTTTAATTTTTGAAATGAATATTAGAGTAATGAATAATGCAACTGAAGTTACTGAGCACTCAGACAAATATTTAAACTTGATGTTTAAAAATCTCAACATTTATGACTCGTGTTCATGCGTTTAGTAGTCAATTATAAACACAGCGAAATGTTTGTAATTTCATGTTGATAGTTGTCTAGATACTCTTCTTTAATACCATCCTTGGTTAGAAATTATGGCTGTTTTGTCAATTATCTGTCAGCTAGGTAAAAAAAACTCTCAGCTACAGGTAAGTTTATAAGTTCAAAAGCTCCATTGTGGGCTAGGGTTTCCAATTATGAAGTGTTGGAAGTATGTTTGAAACTTCCAGCAAACGGTTTGCCTGCTGTAACAGATGATTGAATGCATGCATAAGATTAATAACTTTCATCTGAGATTTGATATATGGTATAAAAAGGTACAAGTAGGCAAACATGTTTCAAACATGCTATTATGTATTGTTAAAATGCTGTCAAGTACATGTATATTATGCACCGAATGATGGAGAAAAGAACAACACACAAAAGTAGTTAACCGGTTCCTGTTGTTAGTACTTTATCATAATTTTATCTATTGAAATTTCGTTATCTCTCTTCATCCTATTGGTTTTGCTTCATTATATACTTGGGTGGGTGGGGTGTTTTCTGAGATCATGATATAATCAGCAGGGAATAAACTGTCCTTAGTCTCATCTGTTTATTTTATGCAAAATGCTAAATCCTTTCGGTTTTCCATATAGCATGAGTTACAGGATGTGGAAATCAGCAATATAGCTGTATAAGACTATAAGTTCATAAATATAATCAATACTTAATTTAATTAACAACTTATTTTTTGAAAAAAAAAAAAAAAAAGAAATTAAACAAAACAGTAAAAACTATGTAATTGCAACATAAACACGAATACATGATAGAGAATGGCTTACTAATAGATAGAATCATGTTCTAAAATCTAATTATGAAAACTACCAGTATTAAACAATGATGGGCAGATATGCTTTTTAAGGTCCAAGACAGGGTGCAATTTTCTTACTTAAATCAGTATTCAAAATATGTATAATAGCATTGATGGTAATGCAAGACACAAAATTGCTTATCTGGAGCATTTTTCACAAAAAGTTTGCTTTGTAACATGTTCATAACACGAAATACTTATAATTTAATAAAAATCATTGATAATTTTACGTTTTTCAGAATTCCGACTTGTATCATTCAATGTTCTAGAAAAAGATGTTACCGGTCTTCAAATTTTACGAAATTTTCAGCATATAATCTGTATATGTGTAGCCTAATTTAAGGTAAAAATTATAGGTTGACAAAACCGGGAACATGATAAAATTGAAAATCAAACTTGTGATTACACCATTATGGAGCTAAAATTTGGGGCCATATGCGAAACAAATGATAATCAGCTGAATTTAATATTATAGCTATCAACAATTATCAATACAAATATGATCAGTGATCATTCTAAATTATTTTACAAGCAAACAGAACCAGGAACTTGCTATTTTAACGGTTATTTGCGACTTTAATTACACCTACCCCTATATTCAGACCCCCTCTAATACAAAATGCTGTATTTAAAATATTATGTGGTTAAGAGAAAATCTATATCACTAATAAAGTGGTCATGCACCAAGCAAGCAATATGCATAATATTATAAAAATCGGTGCGTGGGCAGAACCCTATGTAAATTTCATATACCGTGAGACCACCCCTTTTAAGTCATTGACCACCAGCTGTACAGCTAGATTCGTGTGAGACCTTGTCCATCAGGAAAACATGTCCGTGCAATTAATACCTTAAACCACACTTTTATATAGCAAAACTGGGGTATGCAAGAGTATATCTATTTTTCTTATCTTTGCTTCAAAACATAGATTGTGGGTAAAAATTTTCTTTTTTTTACAACTTTAAAAATTTCTGTACATTGCATGGGCAAGTTTTCGTAATGCTGAAACACCTACATTTTTCTTAAAAAGTGATTACTTTACTCATTTACACATGCAAATGTGAAAGTCTTTGCAAACATAATAATTTAGCAGCAGCTGCTCTTTCTCAAAAGGCAGTCATATATTTACTAGATGAGCCTTTGCATGAGAAAACCAACAATTTGGGTTTCCGACAAGGTCTGACACAAACTGGCCTGTACAGTCATAGAAGCAGGTTAGAAGCTCAAAATTTCGGATTTAAGGAGAAGAGTGATTGTACTCTATCTGTATAGCAAAAAAACAGACGCTGGTCAGATCAGCTGTGCAGTTACTGCACAGCTGATCTGATCTGCATCTTTGTTTTCGCCTATGCATGTCATTGGTTTTCTTATGCCGTGGCTCAATATATTTAGGCATATTTCAGTAAAAGCATAAAGCTACTGAAACAGACATCAAACCAAGATACAAAGAAAAAACATACATACAGCCTTAGTAATCAAGTTACTGGGAGGCGTAAACCAGTTTAACAGGACACTAACCTCAGCTTTGTAGTTTACCAAGATATTTTGTTGTTCAGTTCTCAGTAAAAACTAAACTGGTCAGTCAGTTGTCAATAATTGATCTGTCATGTTCGGGACAAGTCATACCTTTCTTGGTACTTAACCAGTTAAATAAGGAGTAAAATCTTGTACAAAAGCACACAACACACTGTCTCAAATCTTCTACCCATGAGTCTACAAATCACAAAAACAACAAATACATGTAAATCATAAAAGCAGCATAGGGAATAGACATGCAGCTGAAGTATCATCTTACTGAAAATCTGAAGATAACAAGTAGGGCTTGGTTAAACTACTTGTTAGATTTCATCCTAATAAGCACAGACTAAATAAACAAGAACACCGCGGAGGTCGATATCGCACCTGCATCGGGCAAAATAAATAAAAACGTGAAATATAGGTCAAGGGCACCAGGTCAATGTGTGCGCTTAAAGGGCATGTCCAGGACAATTACTATGCAAGGTTTCACATTCCCAGCTACCTTAGGTGCAGAGAAAATCAAACTTTGACATAAAAATAATTGAGCCGCATCGTGAGAAAACCGGATTTTTGCCTAGGCGAAAACAAAGGCGCAGATCAGCTTCGCGGTAACCGCGAAGCTGATCAGCGCCTTTGTTTTCGCTACATGGATAGTACAATCCCTCTTCTTCTTAAATCCAAAATTTCGAGCCTCTAGCCTGCTTCTGAGCTTGTACAGCCCGGTTTGTGTCGGACCTGGTCGGAAATCCCGAAGACCGGTTTTCTCGCGTTGCGGCTCAATTAATAAAGTTGATGGACAGTAAAATATAGGTCAAGGGCAACAGGTCAAGGTGTGTGCTTGAAAGGTACATCAAGGACAATAAGTATGCAAGGTTTCACACTCACAGCTATCACAGGAGCAGAGAAAACCAAACTTCGACATAAAAATTAACAAAGTCAATGGACTGTGAAATATAGGACAAGGGAATCGGGTTAAGGTGCATGCTTGAAGGGCATGTCAAGGACAATTACTATGCAAGGTTTCACACTCACAGGTATCACTGATGCAGAGAAAACCAAACTTCAACGTAAAAATCAACAAAGTTAATTGACCGTGAAATATAGGTCAGGGACACTGGGACAAGATTTGTGCTTGAAGGGTATGTCAAGGACAATTACTATGCAAGGTTTCAGACACACGGCTACACTGATGCAGAGAAAAGCAAACTTCGACGCAACTTCGACGTAAAAATTAACAAAGTCAATTGACCGTGAAATATAGGTCAAGGGCACTGGGTCGCATTGCGTGCTTGAAGGGTATGTCAAGGACAATTACTATGCAAGGTTTCATACTCATGGCTATCACTGATGCAGAGAAAAGCAAACTTTGACATAAAAATTAACTAAGTCAATGGACCATGAAATATAGGTCAAGGGTACTGGGTCAAGGTGCATGCTTGAAGGGTATGCCAAGGACAATTACTATGCAAGGTTTGAGACTCACTGATGTAGAGAAAAATGAAACTGACGTAAATGTTGACAGACTTGATGAACGGACGGACGGAAATTTGGACTCCTATATCGCACCCTGCTTTTAGCAGGTGCGATAAAAACAACATAAACTGTGAAGTTAACAGGAGCTCCAAAATTGTGGGGAGCATTACAATACTGATGGGTAAAGCATTCCAATGTACTGCAGTTCTTGGGAAAAAGCTATGCTTACAGTAATTGGTAGAGGTGTAGATTTGTCTGTATGCCAGTAGGTGGATGAATTTGGACTCCCTGCAGTTTGGTGTGAGATAGTCAGTTGGAGGGACTGCTACAGCCTCACCAGTTATGTGCAGATTTACCACAAAAGACATTAAAGGGTGTGTTTATCACGGCTAACAAACCTTTAAATGCGTAACCGCCGGTTAAGAAAGAAAATCCGATTCACGCCCTTCCGGTTCCGCATATGAAGACCAAGAAAAGGTAAACAAAACATACACTACAAAGATCGATTGATGATTATATTTTAGTACAGAAATATATCGATTATCTATGAATGCTATTTTGTCACTTATTTACTATTGTAACTCAGCACCAAAGTAGCTCGCAAAATAATTTGATGGTCTTTGAGTTATTTATTCCCTTCTTCGAACCTGGTGTTCCAACAAGGCCAAAGTCGGCGAAATACAACTAAAAATTGGACAATTTGCTGGTAAATATCAAATTTTAGTGATTGTTCCACGACAAATTTACAGATATGTATTAACTAAATTGCATCTGATGTCTGTGCCAGTATATCGTTGTGTTAGTGCCCGTCATTATCGATTTGAAGGGAAGGAAAAGATGGGTACGCATTTAATCATTAAAATATGAAGGATATATTTCAAGATACGTTTGAAAACCTCAACCTGTTCAAGTTATGGTATTTATTTCCCTGTAAAGCGTTTTGAAAGACATAAAACCAAGAAAAAACAAATTAAAGTATACAGAATGCTGTAAAATCGTCTTCATGAACAGGAATATCATGCATGTGAACTATTGTATTACATGTATTTCATAGACAGTTTGTATTATTTTATAATTTTTTATCAAACATTTTCACTGCAAATATCACAAACACACCAAATGAGTAAGCAACTATTAAGAAAGGGCGAGAGAATGTGACAATAATCTTCAGCGTAAAACAATTAACAAAAACAAAAACTTTAATACATGTGTTCTATAATGACTATATTGCTATCATTCTAATGATTAAATTCGTAACCGAAATGTTGACACAGCTTTTAACCACATATGCATAGAACGCATTGGCCACAGGCAACGAAACTGTCACCAGATCTCACACAATGTTAAAATCATCTGCGCACTGTATTGCTTTCCGTTAATATGGACGTAGTGAGCGGAAATCTAAAAATATCCCTGCGACTGACCCACATTTTCGTCGTGTACAATGCAATCCCAACATGTGTTTTGGGGTAGGGAATAAAAATCATGATTATAAAGAAAAAATTCTGGAAATCCTTTGGGGTCCAAATATAGCAATGTCTAACTAATAAAATAGCATTGAGAGAATTATAATATTTGTCTTCGAATCGAAATATTTTACTCGGAAACACGAGCTGCAAAAGTTTGTTTACCTTTTGTTGGTCATCTGATGCGAAACCGGAAGGACATGAATCGGATTTCTTTTCTTAACCGCGGTTACGCATTTAAAGGTTTGTTAGCCGTGGTTTATTGGAGCATGTGTGCTACATAGAGTGAATATGGCATTTACGTAACCCAAACTTTTCTGTTTGTGCAAGGTAGTTATGTCTGTTTTTCACTCTGGCACAAGTAGTGACACCACAGCACACTCCAAAAATGTTTCCGGTTCGCTGATGTTGGTTCCGGGTTGTATCCAGCTCTTATTTTGCGGTGTTTAGTTCGACCTGCGCGTGACGTCATTTGTTGATGGTGACAGCGCGGTCTGCTCAAAAACCGGAGAAGCTCAGAAAATGGGCTGCAGTGGCTGTTGTAAAGAGTCTGAAACAAAGGTACGCCCGTTTAAGGTATGCACATATTCATAAATTCACTTTATTTACGCACCTGTCAGATTGCCTTGTCATTTTGATTAAAATTTTTGTTGACAATCTTTCAACAAATTGAACAATGCATGCAGTGTCCGTATTTTCGCGGCAGTCATATATTCGCGGCAAAAAGCAGAGGTCAGTTTTGAGAATAATGGATGTTGGAATGAAAGATGGAAAAAGCTTAATGTGTTTAAAATTCAATTAAATACTTTTATAAAAGAGAGAATTTTCGCATTGAATTGAGGATCTGTTTTTTTCTCTAGCTCTCGCTCTAAACTCTGACACAAACCAAGTGGCTGAATCTGCATCATGAGATTATTTTTTGAGGTTTGGAATTTCAGATTTTTGGCAAAAATGTCATGGCTACAGGTTGGCGAGATTTATGGTCGATTCGCGACCTTCCTGTTCGCACCCTATACCTGTTCGCTACCTGACCTGTTCGCTACCAACGCGTTCGCTACCTGTACATGTTCGCTACCTGAAATTTTCGCTACCTTACATTTTCGCCACCTGATGTTATAGAAGTGATGGTGAAGTCATATAGATATATATAATATTTAATTTTGTCGCGGCAAAAAAAGGAATGAATGAATGAATAGAAACACTAAGATATATACATGACATTAAAAATAAACTCAATGACATTAAAATAAAATCGCACTGGACCGCAGTTGTCTGCTTGTTACTTTTTAGCTCGCCTGTACGAAAGTACAGGAAGAGCTATTGCAGTCACCCCGGCGTCGGCGTTGGCGTTGGCGTCGGCGTTGCTCAAAATGTTAAAGTTTTTGGTTAAAGTTTTTATGAGTCTATATCTCTTGAACTTGTTGATGGATCAAGTTGATACTTTGCATGTTGGTAGATATTGGTCTGAAGTTTTATTCTGTACCATCACGACCCACCTGGGTGACCTTGAGGTCAAGGTCACGGACTTAGAAATTTTGTGTTAGAGTTTTTGGTTAAAGTTTTTATAAGTCTATATCTCTTGAACATGTGGATTGATCAAGTTGATACTTTGCATGTCGGTAGATATTGGTCTGAAGTTTTATGTTGTGACGACCCACCTGGATGCCACCTGGGTCAAGGTCATGAACTTAGATTTAGAAATTTTGTGTTAAAGTTTTTGATTATTGCTTTATATGTCTATATCTCTTGAATATTTAGATGGATCAAGTTGATACTTTGCATGTTGGCCTATATTGGTCTGAAGGTTTATGCTCTACCATCATGACCCACCTGAGTGACCTTGAGTTCAAGGTCAGAGACTTTGAAATTTTATGTCAAAGCTTTTGCTTGAAGTGATTTGAACTTTATATTGCTGGAACAGATGGATGAATCTAGTTGATACTTTGCTATTAAATATTATTCTTAAGTTTTATGCTGTACCATCTTGACTCACCTGAGGTCAAGGTCACAGACTTAGAAATTTTATGTTATAAGTTTATATCGAATATGTAGATGGCTCAAGTTGATACTTTGTGTGTTGGTACATACTGGTCTGAAGTTTTATGCTGTACCATCACGACCCACCTGAGTGACCTTGAGGTCATTGTCATGGGTCATAGATTTATTCAATTTAGTGGCAAAGCACAAGTCAGGCGAGCTACGCTGTCCTGCGACAGCTCTTATTTAGCACAGTGGATACAATTAAAAATTTTCCGTTTCCCCATGGTTTTTAAAAGTAATCAATTAATTAAAATATTAATATTCTAAAAACATTCTAAAATCGAATTATTTAAAAACCATCATTTTAAAATTTAAAAGTCCTACTTGTGAGCAGGCTACTAACCAATTGTGAAGTTTGGTAGTGAGTGAAAATTAACGGCCATAATTGGCGGGAAGCTGTGAGGTTCAGTAATGAGTGAATAATAAACGGTCATTATTGTGCGGGAAGCCGCGAAAAACATCGTGGTAGCGATCCGACTAGGGTCGATAAGGTGCGAAAAGGTGCGAAAAATACCGAGTAGCGAACGGACCAATGGGAGGTAGCGAACGGACTAAGTGCGAACGAACTAGGTCGCGAAAGATCCTGCTACCGGTTGGCGACACTTGCACAAATGTCGTACAACAGCCGCGCGACAGTCTTGCGATTGGTTTGTGAATCGATTGGTTTGTGAATTGCACAATTGTTGTGCAAAAGTTCTGCAACTGAATTCACAAAACCAGGGCTTTATCCAGGTATTTTGGGAATGGGGCCTTTTTCCTAAAATTGGGAAAATATTCTGCTATTTGGCAAAATTGGGAATTTTGCATGATTTTAAGAAAATTTCAATTGGGAAAGGGACCTCTTTTCTGCCCCTGAGGATACCTGGATAAAGCCCTGAAAACAGTCGCGAGGAATTCGCATGCCAGTGAGATAATCACTTAAGATGCAGTTTATTCCGTAGCGGGGACAGTATATTGCCAGATTTTCACGCCAGAATGCCATTTATTTCTGTGCTGTAATTAGATAAGGACTTGGAAGTCAGTACAGGATTCGGAAGTAGTCTCTGATGTGATGAAATATTAAATGCATTTACTTCTCATTATCAATACAAAAGTAGTCAAGGTTGAATTCCTTTGGCATTATATTGGGCTATAGCCTCAACCGAACAGTTGTTGCTCTGGTCATAATGACGCCTTTTGACCTTTTAGCCAAGAAAAACCTGGATGAGGATTATAAACCAATCCGATTTCCCAAACCAGAGTTGATACAACCTTGCCGATGAGTCAATTTTATCAGAGGAGAATACCAAATAATGGTAGAGCAGCTATAGCGGCCAGAGCTATCGCTCCAACTGGATCCAGCCCAAGTTTTTTTTTGAGCTTGGTGCCTCAACCAGGTGGCAATATAATTAAATATTGTTCACAAGCTTCTCATTTCTGAACAGGAGGACTCGGATGAAGAGGGAGCAGATTTCCACGGCCCTATACATCACAGAGAATGTCGAGACATTTTGTTTCTTATCATATTCCTAGCCTTCATTGTTGGAATGGTAAGCCAATTATTAAAAATCAAAGTAGATCAATATGACTTGAGTATACCAAACATCATTTTAATATCGGTCCAAATTATTATTTTGCAGATATATATTACTTTACTTCAATCTATGAAGCTTTTCTATACTTAACAAATGTTAAAATACTACACTGTAACACATATTCTAATATGAATATTTGTCCTTAGATTCATTTCAAGAAATTCATTTATTTGCTATAACTGCACTAAGGACGACTCACAGAAATGATCGCTTGACACCTCATGAGAAAACCAACAATCTGCATAATCGAAACCAAAGGTGCAGATTAGCTTTGCGGTAACCGTGAAGCTGATCAGCGCCTTTGTTTTCTCTACACTGATAGTACAATTCCTCTACTTTCTAAATCCAAAATTTCCAGCCTCTAGCCATCTTCTGTGCTCGTACAGCTCAGTTTGTGTCGGACCTGTTCAGAAACTATGTTGGTTTTCTCATAATGCGGCTAAAATGTATTACCTGATGCAATATTGCATAAACTAATTAAACTTTATATAAATTAATCATACAAGCAATAAAGCATTTCAGACAACTTTCTGCGTACACTAAACTTTGTCTTTCAGGGTGTTGTTGCAGTTCTTGGCATTATGAATGGCAACCCGCTGAGGATTGTATACGGCTATGACAGCTGGGGCAATGTGTGTAACCAACCCAACAAGCCCATAGCAAATGTCACCCCAGCCCTCACTGGAATAGACATGACTGGGAAAACGTAAGTTACTTTGGAACCGTTTGGTTCAGTGTATGGTATGATATCTATCTGGTCGATGGGGTTATGATCCAGCGCAGACAGCTGACCATGGTCTATCTCCACAGGGCACAATTTTTCTGGTTTTGTCTGTGAAAATTTTTTCCCATGATGCCTAATTCAAAAAGTGATGGAATTTGCAAAGTGGTTCTTTTGAAACTGGTCACTAGCATCACTATCTGTAATATTATCTGAAATTCAGTTTCAGCTATTCTAAATCTTGCCAACGCTTGAATTCTATGTAACATTGGGAGTCCCAATATTTCTCACTTTTCAAGCATTAAATTCACTTTTCAGGTGTTTTGGTGGGCTGAAATGGAACCTCAGATACCCATGATGGCTTGCCCAGCAATATTTTGGTTGAGTGACATGAGTCAATGATCTTTTTGCCGGAATCGTTATTCAATATTGTATACAATGGACATAACATATGAAATGAAATGGCAGCTAGATGAACCAAAAACTAGATATTGAAACCAAAGCAAGCAACTCAAGTAGCACAATAGATGAGCCGCATCATGAGAAAACGGGATTATTGTCTATGCGAAGGCGCAGATCAGCTTCGCGGTAACCGCGAAGCTGATCAGCGCCTTTGTTTTCGCTACTCGGATAGTACAATTCCTCTTCTACTTAAATCCGAAATTTCAAGCTTCTAGCTCTTTTCTGAGCTGGTACAGGTCAGTTTGTGTCGGACCTGGTCGGAAACCCCGAAGACCGGTTTTCTCGCGTCGCGGCTCAGATATCATCTGGGAACAGTCAGTGAGTCAGTAATAAATTACGTGTACATAGCTCTAGGCTTGAGAGCTAAGATGTTTTACAGTATCACCCCACCGGGTCTATTTTCAGCAAGCTGTTCTACCTGGACCCGATGTATTTCATGTCCATGATTCCAGACATGAACCTTCCAACATTCACGGAATTCAGTTTTGTACACATCTGTGTAGCCAGTTGCCCTGAGAACAACTCGGACGTCCTTGACCTCTACAACACGGAGGGGATCAATTTGTGTCGATATGATGTCACGCCATATGAGAATGATTTACAGAAATGTCCAAACACTCCTGTACAGAAACAGTAAGTTTTGTTTGTAAAGTCAGTTGATGACATCATTCAGAGCTTCGATTGGTCAAGCAACATTTTGCTATACAGCTTTTAGAATTTTTCATTGAAGTTAATAGCTGTGTCTACCAAAAAATGTTGTTGGTATATAATCACTTACATAGTTGAAATGCAAAAATGTTTCTTCATTAGAACTGTTCCGCTACTATAATGTGATACGTAGGCAAAATGATGAAAATTGTTGAGGTATGCATAGTTTGACAAACCCAAGTACATGTATAAGTAGTGGAGACTACTTATTAATTACAACTGATAATTTTGTAGCCAATTATAGCGAGCATAATATCCCTCATTGTGTAATAACCTCATAGCAGCCAAGTACCAAACATTTGTGAGTAAACTGCTTTGTTTCTATGTTTGTTCCAGCGTGAGCATGTTCAATCGGTGTGTACCCGAGACAGTATTTCTGATGGCCAAAGCCATAACGTCCTCTTTTACATCAGTTCTGGGGAAAAGTATGCTGGGAAGTGAATTGCCGCAGGTAAACATGTGAGCCGCCCCGTGAGAAAACTAACAATGTGGTTTCCGAACAGGTCCGACATAAACCGACCTGTACAGTCACAGAAGCGGGCTAGAAGCTTGAAATTTCGGATTTGAGTAGAGGAGGAATTGTACTACCCGTGTAGCGGAAACAGGCGCTGATCAGCTTCGCGGTTACCGCGAAATCAGCTTCGCGGTTACCGCGAAGCTGATCTGGGCCTTTGTTTTCGCCTATGTAGATTGTTGGTTTTCCCATGGGGCGGCTCATGTATAATCAATGTTGCAATTAATGCAAATT
The DNA here is from genome assembly GCA_964017185.1 of Rugalucina vietnamica. Lineage (NCBI taxonomy): Eukaryota > Metazoa > Mollusca > Bivalvia > Lucinida > Lucinidae > Rugalucina > Rugalucina vietnamica. The sequence continues at coordinate 28,814,778 of OZ024873.1, forward strand.
CTAACTTTACCAACAAAACTATCAATGTATTAACATGTCCTTGACATGAAAAAAACATAACATAGTCTAATTAACCTACATGTTTTTAATATCCAGTACAGCTTGTTTCAGGTTTATAATTTTTAGTTAAAGCTGCATTAAACGGGATCATATGTTAATGTATGATGTTTCATTTAAATGATTTTGGTATATGAGAAAACCAGTCTGCATATGCAAAAACAAAGAGGAGATCAGCTTCCCGTGAAGCTGATCATCGCCTTTGTTTTCGCTACACAGATAGTACACTTCCTCTTCTTCTTAAATCTGAAATTTCAAGCTTCTAGCCTGCTTCTGTGACTGTACAGCCTGATTTGTGTCGGACCTGTTTGGAAAACACATTGTTGGTTTTCTCACGAGATGGCTCATATTTGTTATACAGAATACCTTGTATTAATGTTTCGATGGATTAGAATTACCATTACATTTGTCTATAATTTTTGCTTATTCGTGGTCCAGTCAAAATCCAGGTAATGTGGTCAGAAAAAATCAATATTGGCAGAAATTAGTGGAAAATAGCCCTGAAAATACTTAAAACGTTCTGCTTGATATACAGAAATTATGATATTTTTTTTTAAGGTTAACCCTGAAAATTAGTGCAGAATGTGCACAATTTAACTAGCTTTCCAACAGTGTAAATTTTATTGACATAACATTTTAACTTTAAGAGAAGTATTACGCACCAAAATTGTACTGTTGGATCTCCAGGTACTTTTTTCCAGCGGGCACATGACGTCATATCAATGTCGATGCGACGTCATGACGTCGATCTGACGTCATTTTGACATCATGTGCCAGCTGGGTTTTTCCATTTTCACTGTATTTCATATCATTATTAATAGGGTTAAACTTTATTAAATTAAAATAATTTGATGATGATGTTATTCTACAGTCTTTTCTCTTTTATAATATCTAAAAATTATTGTACTTGAATGTACCATTAATTTGCTTTATTATGCACCAATTAACCATGTTATCAAAAAATTTTATGATGTTATTGAATTGTCATGTCAATTAGGGATTATTGGTTTTATGGTTTACCTGGAAGACAACGCTTTATGTAAAAATTCAAGTTTCATACGCCAGAATACGCAGTGTAGAATCACCCTAATCTGGTCTGCTTCTTTTCCAGAAAATCTTGTCTGATCTGAAGAATACATGGAAGGAAATCCTATATCTCTCAGCTATATCAGTTGGTAAATTGCTTCTCTTTTTCAGTTTTACGTCCCTTTCAAGATTATTTCAGCTCATATGAGACAGGCCAATCGGTAGGTGGGGCGAAAATGGGAGAATCCCGAGAAAAACCACCTGACACACCCGCAAGCAGAACTTGGCTTGTCTCACATGTGTCCAGTGCGGGGCTCGAACCCAAACCAGTAGGTGAGATGATCGAGTGTTTAAGAAACAGCACGCTTAACCGCTTGGTCACGGGGGGTATTTAGCTAATTAGCACCAAACATGAGTTTTGTTAGTTGCATCAAACCAGTAACATGAACAGTATGACACAAGAAGCATGCAGTGATGTGAGATTTCCAAAGGTACAAATATCTTAAATTTTTTGTCACAGATTTGATCTACCATCAGTCATATTAAACTGGTACTAAGGCAAACACGCTGGATACCGGGTATGCAACAATAGGTAATAAATACCTGTCTGGCAATAACTTTCCACAGATCAAAATTATCCGTGCAAAGTTGTTCACAGACAGGTATTTGAATACATGTACTTCATTCTTACATTGATTGTATCAGCATCAATTGTTTCCCAGTCTCGTTGGTTGTCTCTGGATAACCGGTGTGATGCAAATGACCTGCTAGAATTTCTGTTTTATCCAGGTGTTTCCCTGATTATTGTTGTCCTGATGAGGTTCCTGGCTGCCATCATAGTGTGGACCCTGGTGATTGGTGTGATTGTACTGTCGATAGGAGCTTCAGCTTACTGCTGGTAAGACTGTTTGTGTTTGTCGATCTGTCTAACACGACTAACAGGCTGTCAGACTGCAGATCTATAGTATTTCCATTTGCTTTTAGTGCATGTTTTGCATTATTTATGGTTATTTGTTTATTTTCAGGCATGTCATAACCAATCTATTTAAAACTTTTAATTGGAAATGACTGGTTTATTTAGTACATCATTGAATCCAACATTAAACTACCACAACTATTTTGGTTGTGAACTAATAAGTGAGCCACCGCATCAGAAAACCAACAATCTGCATATGCAAAAACAAAGGCGCTGATCAGCTGTGCAGTAACTGCACAGCTGATTAGCGCCTTTGTTTTTGCTTCACGGATAGTACAATCCCACTTCTTCTTAAATCTGAAATTTCAAGCTTCTAATCTGCTTCTGTCAATCTGTGACTGTACAAGCCAGTTTGTGTCGGACCTGGTCGAAACCCCAATTTGCTGGTTTTCTCATGCAAAGGCTCAAGTGTATTTGTCATGGGCCCTGGTTATATGGATTTTGATCATACGATGGATCTGGTGACCCGTCTGGTGATCACCTAATTAGGCTACTAGTTCATACTCTACCACCCTAGTGCTGTCACAGATAACGGGGCCTTTTAGTTTTATCACCATGAAACAAAACATTTGTGCTTCCAAATGCCTTCAGGCTCACTACTATGGGTGTGCTTACATTAGACAATTTAGTACTGATTAGACTGATCTGGATTAATTTAATTTCATCCAGATGTACATGTTCACACTAGACAGATCACCCATATGTGAGCTTATGTAGTATGCCTACATACATATGTCACCTGCGGACCATTCAACAAAGTGTTGAAACTGCTTAGCCAATCATCAAAGTCGCTCTGTATTTCTGGGGCATCTTTCTGAAAATAGGGAGTGGAAGGGTTATATAAATTACATTTACATGAATATGCCCATATTGGGTAAAAGCTTTTTTAATATCATTCAGTTGGAAAATATGTCTTACAGTGATTTTGGCAGAGTCACTGAATATCATACTATTGTAAAATTCAGATGCGCATAATGCACATTTCAGCGTTGAATTAAGTAAGGGAGCAAAGAAAACTAAATTTCTTTGGCCATGAATGTTGACTCTTGTAAAACTGCTGTCAACTGGAGGTCAGACAACACTATTTTGTTTGCATTTCACCACATTCATTTCACTTCAATTACCTGTAATGTTTTTGCAAACAGAAGTTCTAGGCATTGAGAACTTTAATAGATATTGCAAAAATTGATTCAAACATGTCCATAAAAATTTGTCAAGCAAAATTGAATAAAGGGCAGTTTAAGTGCTGCATGTTTGAAAAGGTCAAATTTGACTAAAATTGTCTTGACATTTATGAACTTTATGGTCTGAAGTTTCTAAGAAATTTTGAATGGAAAGGCAAATATTTTTAATTTACTATGTCAGTCAATTATAGGAAGGCAATATTATGTAAAGAAAGCAATTATTGGTCGACTTATAAAATGTTTAAATAAACAGCAAAACTTAGACCTGCAATTAAATGTTCTTTGAATCTTGTGATGAAAAAAATGTAAATGAATGAAAGTTTGCTTCAGTAAAATATTGACTTGAAAATAAATTCAAAGTAAGTTAAAAAAGAAAAGTACTGTTAAGGTGGGAAAGTGATAGTCAATTTGTCATTCCTGACTATAAAACATGGTTGTAGTGCTCGGATATTTGTATTCTTGTCAAATGTTGCTCTGCTGAGGTCTTGCAAATGTTTTAATGATTAAATAAACATTTCTGCTCAATTAATTGACAGAATTTTATAGTATCTTAAGCAACAAAAATGAACTACAGTACACCAGTGCTGTGTGTGCTATGCATATACTTGTTTCTCCAATACGGTAAATGTACTTCACTTGTGAACAACAAAACCATGGAACTTCATGACACCCTTCTCTCCTACTACAATGAAGACATCCGACCCTGCCTAGGCTGCGCAGGACCACTCAGTATCAACCTCAGCTTCTATCTTACATCATTGAACGATCTAGATGAGGTTCGTGGAGAAATGCACACAGTCGGCTATTTGGTGGTGATGTGGATTGAGGACAGGATGACGTGGAATCCTGCAGACTATGCTGGCGTCACACATGTTGTGTTTCCTGCTGAAAAGGTAAAGTGATACATTGTATTTGTTCCTTCTTTTCATCACATCAGGAAAACATGTCCGTGAAATGCATACCCCTCAAACCCCACTTTTATATAGCAAAACTGGGGTATGCAGGGGTATACCTATTTTTCTTATTTTTGCTCAAAAACATAGATTGTGGGTACACGTTAGAACCGCCTCGATTGTGGGTACACGTTAGAACCGCCTCGCCGGCGGTTCTAACGTGTACCCACAATCTATATTTTTGAGCAAAAATAAGAAAAATATCAAAAATTTTCAGCCAAAAATTTTCAATTTTTAAAGCTAAAAAAATCTGTATATTGCATGGGCAAGTTTTCGTAATGAGAAAATGTCAAAACCTTGGTTATGCAGACAAATGGAGCTAACATATAAGCCAAAGAACAAATAAAGTTCATATGGGGAATATTTCATTGAATATCAGTATGTCATGCAAAAAAGGTACAAACCAAAAATTTCAAAACATATCAAAAGCTTAGCAGGATTTTCCCCCAGTCATCTCATTTTTTTAAAAAAAAAATATAAGTATTGAAATAGGCCTGTGCAGGAAAGCTCACTGAAAAGATTATATGAGCCACCTCGTGGGAAAACCAACAATGTGGTTTCCGAACAGGTCTGACACAAATCAGGCTGTAGAGCTACAGAAGCAGGCTAGAAGCTTGAAATTTTGGAGTTAGGTAGAGGAGGAATTTTACTATCCGAGTAGCGAAAACAAAGGCGCTGATCAGCTTCGCGGTTACCTCGAAGCTGATCTGCGTCTTTGTTTTCGCCTATGCAGATTGTTGGTTTTTCCAAGTCGATACTTCTGTGGTGGCTCTTTTTGTTTTATGTCTTGGTGTTTAAAATATTTTTGTGCTGTTGGTGCCTTATGTATGTTTTCATATTTTTAGTTAAGGTAACTGAGTGGCCACCTAATGGGAAAATAGCTGCTCATTCGGCTTACGAAATGTTTTCATGGTATAAGTACCTGATTGTTAGTTTGGTTTTTTCCCACCTCGGTTTTTGGAGTGGGAATCTTTTTCTGATTGCGCCTTTTCCTGATCTTTGCCTACTTGTACCTTCCCATGAGGCGGCTCAATTATATTTCCAATCTATACAAATTTCACCATCATATGTTTCTATCTTGTCAGATTCTTGTGCATCATGGTATAAAGAGTCCTGATTTTCATAGGTTTTCTTCTCTTGACAGGTATGGACACCTATTCTCCTTGTGGCCAATCCATCAATGAAAGTTGGCACACTAAATGGTGACGTATCACCCGTTAGAATCTACTACAATGGTCTGGCCTGGTGGCGCCCTGGGGACGTGTTCAGGACAAGCTGCTACCCTGACATCTATAAATATCCCTTTGACAACCAGGAGTGTAGAATATCTATCCTAGCCTCAGGGTTCACAGAGCAAGAGGTCCTACTGCAGATTCCTGGTTCTGAGGCCGACACGAGTTTCTACGAAGATAACGGAGAATGGGTACTGTTGAAAACTCGGCCTCGTACGTACGACCAGAATCAGCTCTCGGTGGCCCAGTGGTACTTCACGTTCAAACGACGTCCTCAGTTCTTTTTCTTCAACGTCATTCTACCGATCATCTTTATGAGTTTATTGGACTGTCTGGTATACTGTATTCCGGTCCAGTCAGGAGAACGGATCTCGTACGCAATCACTGTACTCCTGTCTTTTGCAGTCTTCATGACCCTGATCAGCGACAACATTCCAAAGACATCAGCACCTATGTCCCTGTTCTGTATCTACCTGTTCTCGGTCTTCACAGGTAGCGGCATGATCATGATCAGCACGATCTACAACATGAAGCTGTTCTACACAGACCAGAGTAAAGAAATATCCCCGATGATCCGTAGCTTCACTGTATTCATGTTGCGGAAAAAGTGGTGCCAGGGTCGTATAATTCAACCAAATGGTACAACTGTCATTCAAGTTCTTGAGAAATCGGAGAAACCAGGCTTGGAGAATGGCATAAACAAAAAGGGCATGAAACCCAGTAAAGCGCAGGAACCAGAGGTTTGGTCACATGACAAGGTTGATGATGACATCACATGGAAGGATGTGGCATACGCCGTTGATCGTCTCAGCTTCTTTGGCTTTGTTGTATACTTTACTGTGGCTACAATTGGTCATCTGCTTGTGATTGCCCTGTAATATGAGCAAGGACTCGAGAAAATGGTCACTAGGGTATACTAGCAGGTGCAACACAAATCAGACTATGCAGTCACAGAAGCTAGAAGCTTGAAATTTTGGATTTATATTGAAGAGGAATTGTACTATCCTTGTAGGGAGGTGCTGATCAGCTGATTCATTTTATCAATAAAAAGCACTTATATGGAAACATCTAAAATCATGCTAACTGCATGTAAATGTCATTTTGCACCTATCAATATTATCCCCAGAGGAGGGATGGGTTCAAGGGAGTAAGACACCAAAACTTTCTACACCCTAGGGAGACAAAGCAGGCAAACCCAATAGTGGGTAAAGAGATACTTTTCAGGAAGTTCTAAATTTAATTTTGTTTTACAAAATTGATGACCATGCCATTTTAGACTACAATTTTACCCATTGGAAAGATTTTCGAAATTGGTCCCACTGCTCTCACTTATCGGGATAAGATTGATAATTGCAATACAACTTACTGTAAGCCAACATATTTATGTGGTATATTCTTTTTGCATTTATAGTGAAACATTTTTGTAAACTGAAGAACTTGAATACGCAAGAATATTATACAGAATGAATATACGGTCAAATTGGTGCAATTTGTGAATTTTTCTTGGACGCAAAGTTATTGAAAACAAATTGGATTACAAACCTATAATTGACATTTTCTAAACATATTGAACTCTTAGAACTGCTCAGTACCTTAGGTTTAGATGTGCAAAAGTTATGGCAATAGCCTTTTATATACAGAAGTGGAGCATTGTAAAATGTAGTAGAAATAGCTCTGCATCTTTTTGGCTACATAGTAGAAACCACTTCTAAGAAATCTAAAATTTTGAACCTCTAGATTTCTTTCTTGGTTGTGTACACAGTACCTTAATTAATTTTTTAGCCTATAGGGTATTTACGCACCCCTTTTTCATTCAATTGCGTATCTGGAATTTTAATTGGGTAAGTTAAATTCTGTTACGCACTCTATTTTCAATCATTTGGGTAAAATGGAAAACAATTTGGTAAAAATGATGTTCGAGGTGTACTTTCCTTATTTTCTTCTACTTTCGCTTTTGCATAGCATAAAATAAAAGGGAAACATTGATTGGTTGAGAGAATTAACTAAAATCGCAGTCAACCAACGAAAAAATAGAAAAGAAATGGCTTCCAATCGATCGATTTGCGCATGTCCAATGACATTTTGTTTAATGTAGACGGCGTAAGCCGTTGTGCGGCGCAACCGATAAAAACCGGTACGCAATTGATTTTTCCGGTATTGCGTATCGGCGATTTCTTTTGCGTTTTCGTACGCTACCAGATCGTTATTAATTGCGTTTTTTCATATTTTAATTGGGTAATTACGCAAATACGCAGCCTAATTAAGGTACTGGTACAAACCAGTTTCGAGTCTGACAGAGTTAGAAGCCCTGATGACATAATCAAGCACATTGTATTGCACATGTTTGTAACATTGTACTTGATTGGTATTGTGACTGTGGCACTACTTGAACCTTTCCAATGCAAACATATGTCTACTTAGAAGAATTGTCAATTATTAATTGTTAATTAAGTTGAACTATAGACAACTTTCTTGAAGTATTGACTTGATATGAGCCTCTGAATGAGAAAGACAATAATTCGTGGTTCCGACCAGGTCCGACACAAACCGACCTGTTCAGTCACAGAAGGAAGCTAGATGCTTGAAAGTTTGGGTTTAAGAAGAAGAGGAATTGTACTATCCAAGTAGTGAAAACAATGTCGCTGATCAGCTGTGCAGTTACTGCACAGCTGATCTGCGTCTTTGTTTTCACCTATGCATGTTTTTAGTTTTCTTATGCAGGGGCTCATATAATAGTTTGTATACAAATTTTCATACAGAACAAATAATGTATGTTCAATAAAATTTGTAAACTCAGAAATCAATTTAGAAAATTGTTTATTGATTATATCAGTACCTTAATTAATTTTTTAGACCATTGGGTATTTACCCACCCCATTTTCATTAAATTGGGTATTTGGAAATTTAATTGGGTATGTTCAATATTTTCACCCACTCTGTTTTCAATCAATTGGGTAAATTGGAAAACAATTGGGTAATTCGTCACGAAAAAAAATATCAATTGGGTATTATGTGTTTAATTATTTTTTTTATCATTTATTAAAGCTTATTTTTTTAGATATTACTGTTTCACTGTACGTTGTACTGAACTGAAGGGACAAAATGAAGCCAAATGTAAGAAAGACTATAAAATTTTGACCGTAAAATAAAGACACCACTCAATGGATTTTAGCTGATTTGAATGTGCTGCAGACATGGGTCAATACTGTTTTGTAGGCTTTCTTAATGATTTGAGACCAGCCAAGGAACTTTAAAACGCTAAAAAGATCTCTCATTCGCGAACTGAATCTACTTTCATTTTCAATAAAATCATGTTTACCCCCCATTAAAAGTGATTTCAAACCCGATTTCAAACGTAAATTCCCGACCTGACAGTGACAAAACGCTCTTTCACAATTCCATTGAAGAAAGGTTGCGTATAGAGATAAAATCGGCATAGACAACCGTTTTTTATCGTTATTTATTCGCTTTGCGGCATATGGAAGACATGTTTTCCATTTTTGAGAAAATCCCCCGATAGTGGATCTCGTCGTTATCGGATATTGCAAATACTCACTTTAGGGCGCGCGGGAAACCAGGGACAAACCGAGTTATTCCGAATGAAATTGGTACAACTACTTGCCGAAAAGAAACGGCTCGAAATTTTGATAAAAACCGGTACGCACTTGATTTTCCCGGAATTGCGTATCGGCGATTTCTTTTGCGTTTTCTTACGCTACCGGATCGTTATGAATTGCGTTTTTTGATAAAATAATTGCGTAATTACGCAAATACGCACGCTAATTAAGGTACTGATTATATCTCACCCTGTAAGGGTTGGAAATTATATTGTTTTTCCCCTTGCATTTTTAGCTCACCTGAGCCGAAGGCTCACAGGTGAGCTTATAGGATAGGCAGGCATCCGTCGTCCGTCATCGTCCGTCGTCGTCGTCCGTCCACAATTTCAAAGTAGAATATTTCTGAAGCTAGTAGGCCGATCTTGATCAAATTTAATGTGAACCATAATTGGGTTGGGGGATTGATGGCATTAGGTTTTGGAGCAGATTGTATCAAAATTGTGGTTTCCATGGCAACAGATAGGTCCCATAGACTTACAATGGGAAAAACTAAAAAAATCTTCTTCTCTGAAACCACTAGGCCCACAGCTTTGATATTTGGTATGTAGCAATGGCTAATGGTCGTCTACATAAATTGTGCCATTCATGCCCCTGGGGTCAAATTTGGCCACGCCCCGGGGGTCGATAGTCTCCATAGACTTACTATGGGAAAAAAATTAAAAAATCTTCTTCTCTGAAACCACAGGGCCCACAGCTTTGATATTTGGTATGTGGCAATGGCTAATGGTCCTCTACATAAATTGTGCCAGCTATGCCCCTGGGGTCAAATTTGGCCACGCCCCGGGGGTCGATAGTCTCCATAGACTTACAATTGGAAAAACTAAAAAAATCTTCTTCTCTGAAACCACTAGGCCCACAGCTTTGATATTTGGTATGTAGCAATGGCTAATGGTCCTCTACATAGATTGTGCCATTCATGCCCCTGGGGTCAAATTTGGCCACGCCCCGGGGGTTGATAGTCTCCATAGACTTACTATGGGAAAAAAATTAAAAAATCTTCTTCTCTGAAACCACAGGGCCCACAGCTTTGATATTTTGTAGGTGGCAATGGCTAATGGTCCTCTACATAAATTGTGCCAATCATGCCCCTGGGGTCAAATTTGGCCACACCCCGCGGGTCGATAGTCTCCATAGACCTACAATAGGAAAAAAACTAAAAAAATCTTCTTCTCTGAAACCACTAGGCCAACAGCTTTGATATTTGGTATGTAGCAATGGCTAATGGTCCTCTACATAAATTGTGCCAGCCATGCCCCTGGGGTCAAATTTGGCCACGCCCCAGGGGTAGATAGTCTCCATAGACTTACAATGGGAAAAACTAACAAAAATCTTCTTCTCTGAAACCAAAAGGCCCAGAGCTTCTATATTTTGTATGTAGCAATGTTTGGTAGTCCCCATTATAAATTGTGCCAGTCATGCCCCTGGGTCAAATTTGGCCATGCCCCGGGGGTCAATAGTGTCCATGCATAGACTTTCATTGGTCGATTCTCAATTAATTTAAATCTCATGAGCTTACAATGTGATAATCTCTCAGGTGAGCTACAGGACCAATGGTCCTCTAGTCTGTTTGTATGTCGGTATAATCAATCTGTATGAGGAAGACAATTTAATGTGTCTTGCACAAGTATCGCAAATCTTGCTTGCATTATATTGTAAGGTAGTTCCCCTTTATTAATAATAAAGCGTTATACATTATGTTTCAAATTTTTCTTTGTGAAGAAACCCAACTGAGTGGTACCCCTTGCCTCCCCTGATGGGAGAAAACTACCTGTGAAATATACAAATATGAGTTGGGGAAATATGGTTCGAGTTGGGGGAAAAGTCGGGGAAAAGTCAGAGAGTTTCGCTTTCCTCAAATTGTGGACACCCTGATTGATGATTGAGGCTAAATGAGCCGCATCTTGAGAAAACCGGATTTTTGCCTATGCGAATACAAAGGCGCGGATCTGCTTCGCAGTAACTGCGAAGCTGATCAGCGCCTTTGTTTCGCTACACGGATAGTACAATTTCTCTTCTTCTTAAATCCGAAATTTCAAGCTTCTAGCCTGCTTCTGTGACTGTACAGATCAGTTTGTGTCAGACTTGCTGAAAAACCCCGAAAACCGCTTTTTTCTCGTATCGCGGCTCAAATATTTATATCACAAACACAAATACAGGGCATCCTGGTATTCGCTGGATGAAGAATATAACTTGTTGCCGGCGAACAGACAGACAGCAGAAGCTGCTGACTATGTTAGTACATGGATGGTTTACTCTATAATAGCGACTGTCATAACGGTAAGTCTGATTAATTTGTCCAAAATTTATCTGTTTTCTACTCTCTCACTGAGTGAGTAGAAAACTTTAGATTTTTCTTTAGCTGTAAAAATTGAAAATTTTCTGCCGAAAATATTTGAATTTTTTCCTATATTTATTAAAACAATATATAAAGTTGAATAATTTTGAATTTTTTCTTACATTTATTCAAAACATAGATAGAGGGTACATGTTAGAACCACCTCAGTGAGATGGTTTTAATGGGTACCAACAATCTATATTTTGGGTCAACTTTATGTTACGTCTACACCGGGCCACGTTCTCACTACGTCCTTACTACGTCCTAAAAAAATTAAGGACGTAGTGAGGACGTGGTACGGTCTTGTAGGACGTGGTAGGAACGTAGTAAGGACGTAGTGAGGTCTTGATGGACGCGGAGGTCTTGGTCAAATTTTGAACATGCTCAAAAGAAACGTGGCGAGGACGGGGTGGAATAAGAACCCAGTAAGGACGTGGTAAGGACGTAGTAGGAACTTGTAGGACGTAGAAAGAACGTAGCGCAAACGTAGTGCGGTCTCTGTGGACGCGATGCAAATTTTGTTGCAGACCATCAAGACCTCGCTACGCTTCTACTACGTCCTCGCTACGTCCATCAAGTTCTCGGCAAGACCATACCACGCTTCTTGTACGTCCTTACCGCGTCCTAGAAGACTGCACTGCGTTCTTATCACGTCCTAGCCGTTCCTAACACGTCCTTAGTAGGTTCTTATCACGTTCACGCCAGGTTCGAACTACGTCCTCCACGTTTTATTAATTTTGTTTTAATTGTCCCGTACCCTCAAGCAATTGCTTTCGCTTTTATTTAAATCATATCGAAATCGAAACATGAACAGAGAAGTACTCTTGTAACTTGCTCTCTTTCAAGGACATCATGCCTTACTTGGTGCACAGGCTGCACTTGTGCTATTTCACAGGAGGAATAGAAGGGCAAGATCTTGTTGGGTGCGCCCTTGGCTATCAGCTGAAAGGAGGCTTCAGTATGGGCATTACGACCGACTACTAGCGGAGTTGAGGATAGAGGCATTCTTCAATTTCATGCGAATACCACCGGAAATGTTGTCCGCCCGTCATTTTCTTACTGCAATTTCAAGCTGTTTTGCAACTTATCTGACTCTTAATACACGACTGATTAATATATTTACAGTTAGAACGTACTGGAAACGTAGTTCGCGCGTGGTATGAACTGCTTGGTCTTTGTGAGGACGTAGCAAGGACGTAGTGGAAACGGGATGAACTTGGTTAGCGCGTATTGAGGACGTAGTGGAAACGTGAAGGACGTAGTAAGGACGTGGTGCGGACGTAATAAGAACGTGGCGGGGACGTAGTAAGGACGTAGTGGGAACTTAGAAATCCGAAATTGTTTCATTTTGACCCCGTCTTCGTCACGTTCTTGAATTTTTAGAACGTGGTAAGGACGTAGTGAGAACGTGGTCCAGTGTAGACGTAACATAAAATAGGTACACCCCAGTTTTATTAAATTAAAGGGGTGTATGAGGGGGTTTACATTTCACAGACATTTTATCCTGTTGTTTAATTGTTGCTATAGTAACATTTCTGAATCTGTCAGTTTTACATTTATACATGTCCTATTATAGTCGGCTTCTCTGATGTAGGTGTGTTTTAAAGGATTTAGATTTTTAGCTCACCTGAGCCGTTAGGCTCACAAGGTGAGCTTATAGGATGGCCGTGATCCGGCGTCCGTCGTCGTCGTCCACCATTTTCTAAGATCTTCTTCTCTGAAACCACTTGGCCAATTAAAACCAAATTTTATACGAAGCATCTATGGGAAGGGGGAACCAATGTGTTTATAAATAATCCAGGTCACATGACCAAGATGGCTGCCATGCCCATATATGGTAAAAACCCTTCAAAATTCTTCTTCTCTGGAACCACTGGACCGATTTCAATGAAACTTGGCATGAAGCATTTGGGACTAGAGTACTACAATGTGTTTATAAATTATGACCTTTGGATGACCTTGACCTATTTTACGGCAAGGTCAACATAGGTGGCCCATGCATTTGAATGGGGAAAATTGTTAAAATGTCATTTGAAAGGTAAAACTTGCAGGAAATGGGCAAATGGACTGAAGGTAGGTAATTCTGAAAAAAATTGGACCCCAGGGGTTGGTCTGCCCCCACCCCGGGGCAATATACTTGTACAGGCCACCTGCGCTATCTCAAACTCTGTTGTCTCGAAAACCCCACTTATGTCGAATTGATCCCTCACTCCCAAGCATCTCTCCCTATATGTTATTGTATTTTAACCTTGCTTGTGTCGAACACGGTTATGACGAAAACTCGGCTGTGTCAAAGAGATAATTCGCTTCCCACAGAAAAAGAACATTAGTTTCACCCTTCATGTGTCAAACTTCGAAGTCAAAAAATCGGTCTTTGATATCTACACACAACCTTTCATCACTGGAATTGTTAAAGAATGTTTTGAAATCATGTGTCAGGTCGGGGAATATACGTTTGAAATCACTATCGATGTGGTAAACATGGTGGAAAGGAGAACCACTCAGTCCGAGAATGTGAAAGAGTTGAGATTTTCTAAGAACATTGGCTGGTCTCAATTTGCTTATCTCAAACTTCGCAAAACTCGAAGTGGTTTCTCCATTCCCTTGATTCCGAGATAGCGAAGGTGGCCTGTATATTACAATAATATTCAAAGATCTTCTTCTCTGAAACCACTTGGCCAATCAAAGCCAAATTTTATAGCAAGCATCTATGGGAAGGCGGAGTCAATGTGTTTATAAATAATCCAGGTCACATGATCAAGATGGCTGCCATGCCCATATATGGTAAAAACCCTTCAAAAATCTTCTTCTCCTGAACCAATGGACCGATTTCAATGAAACTTGGCATGAAGCATCAGGGACTGAAGTACTACAATGTGAATATAAATCATGACCTTTGGATGACCTTGACCTATATTACGGCGAGGTCAACATAGGTCGCCAATGCATTTGAATGGGGAAAACCTTTAAAATGTCTTTTAAAATGAAAGTCTTGCAGGAAATGGGCAGTAGGGCTGAATATTAATGATTCTGAAAAAAATTGGACCCCAGGGGCATATTTGCCCATACTGCAGGGCATTATACATGTATATTACCATACTATTCAAACATCTTCTTCTGTGAAACCGCTTGGCCAATCAAAGCCAAATTTTATGTGAAGCATTTATATAATGGGGGAATCAATGTGTATGTAAATAATCAAGGTCACATGACCAAGATGGCCACCATGCCCATATATGGTAAAAACCCTTCAAAATCTTCTTCTCTGGGACCGGTGGACAGATTTCGAAGAAACTTGATGTGAAGCATCTATGGCTTAAGTACTACAATGTATATATAAACCTGTGATGACCTTGACCCAGTTTATGGCAAGGTCAACATGGGTTGACCATGTATTTAAATGGGGAAAACTGTTAAAATGTCATTTGAAGGGAAAAGCCAGCAGGAAATTGGCAAATGGACAGAATATTGATTATTCTGAAAATAAAGAAGAAAATGGCCCAAGGGCTTCATCTGCCCCTACACTGGGTTTAAATACCATAATATTCAAACATGTTTATTGGTATATGCAGCAGATCTCAGGTGAGCGTTTACAGGACCATTGGTCCTCTTGTTGTATTTTCTGGAATAAAACTTGCATCAAAATATCCTATAATTAAGAACTACATCAGAGGTTTGTTTAGCACCATCAGTAAAATTTGTATAATGTAAACCCCCTAACATCCCACATTTATGTAGTAAAATTGTATACAGGGGTATACAGATTAACTTAGTCCTGATCCAAAACATAGTTTGTGGGTACTTGTTAGAACCGCCTCTCCGACTGAGGCTGTTCTAACGTGCACACACAATGTATGTTTTGAATATAAATATTAAAAATTATGAGGTTTTTTTCCATGAAATTTTCTATTTTTAACGCTCAAAAAATTCTCTATTGCATGGGCGTGTTTTTGTAATGATGGGCAAGTTTTCAAAATGTAGATTGCTGCGTATGTGCTTCAGTCAGTGTTCTAGTCAGGGTAAAGTCTTGGCAGGGTAGTCGTCGCCCGTCCAAGGTTGGTAGTTTTCTGCAAGTTTTCTGGTTTCCTCCACCATGAGAACTAAAAGGTGAACATGCTGCATAAATGAATGCAGTGAGTCTGCGTAATTGAAGTAAAACAAATAATATTTATACGTTTAATTAAACTGTTGAAATTTAATGCTGATTTGAATATAGCATAAATGAGCCACATCGTGAGAAAACCGGATTTTTGCCTATGCGAAAACAAAGGCGCAGATCAGCTTCGCAGTAACTGCGAAGCTGATCAGCGCCTTTGTTTTCGCTACTCGGATAGTACAATTCCTCTTCTACTCATAGCCAAAATTTCAAGTATCTAGCCTGCTCCTGTGACTGTACAGACCGATTTGTGTCGCACCAGGTCGGAAACCCCGAACACCGGTTTTCTCTCGTCGCGGCTCAAATAAGGTATAATAACCTCAGAATCAGTGGCACAAAATGTCTCTGTTTTGTTTTCAGGTCATTATACTGCTGATACTCCTCGTCATGAGAAAACGTATTGCCTTGGTAAGTTATGTGGCCATTTATTCTTTATGGCTGTAAAAATGACTTTTAGATGAGAGAAATTCAAATGTACATGTATTTTTGCATATGTTTGGTGATTTATAATGTCCCAGTCATCAAGTCTCAGTTGTGATGAGTGAGTAAATTCACTGCATTCTGCCCAGGGCCCGAGGTTATAAAACATTTTTCATGCTCAGCTCAGCTGACCTTGAAATTTCAGTTACTCATAAATACTGAAATAGTTCAATTCTATTGAACTTAAAAGGTTTAGAAGTCCAAAGCCTGTAATTTATCCTGCTAATAAATGTTAAAATGCCAACAATTGTTGGCATTTTAACATTTTATGAGCAGGATAAATTTTAGTCTCAGCTGAGTTAAGCATGAAAAAAGTTTTATAACCTCAGAGCCTGGATGTTTGCCCTACTCAACTTGCTCATGGGCACAACTTGCTGTCTTGAGCCAGAGACTGATACACTGCTGCAGGCCACTGGGCTTCCTACATGAATATCATCATATGAGCCATCTTGTGAGAAAACCAACAATGTGGTTTCCAAACAGGTCCGACACAAATAGGGCTGTACAGTCACAGAAGCAGGTTAGAAGCTTGAAACTTTGGAGTTAAGTAGAGGAGGAAGTGTACTATCCTTGTAGCGAAAACAAAGGCGCTGATCAGCTTTGCGGTTACCGCGAAGCTTATCTGCGTCTTTGAGGAGGTTCATTGGTCTCACATTTTCATTGCAACTATGACTGATGAACTTTGTAGATTTGCAAGTGATGTCATCACTGTTCAGAATGCCCAGACTTGCATCTTACCCTTCCTTCAATGAAAAGATATTAATAAATGAATATTCTAGGTATTTGGGCTATAATAAGTTTTAATTTCTTGAGTATTGTGATAAAAGCAATGGACATTTAAAAACATGCACATTTTATTCCTATATTTGGTAATAATGATCAATTTGTACCTAAGTCTATAGTTTTATTTTCAGGTTGTTCAGCTGTATTTTGAAGCGGGACAAGCTATAGCAGCTATACCATTGTTATTACTGCAGCCCATATGGGTTAGTATTGACATGCCCTTTGAGGATTTGAGCCGCGTCGTGACAAAACCGGATTTTTGCCTATTCGAAAACAAAGACGCAGATCAGCTTTGCAATAACCGCGAAGTTGATCAGTGCGTTTGTTTTCGCTTTATGGAGAGAACAATTCCTATTCCTTTTTAATCTATAATTTCCAGCCTCTAGCCATCTTCTGTGCCAGCTTGTACATGCTAGTTTGGGTCAGACCTGTTCGAAAACTGCATTGTTGGTTTTCTCATGCAAATGCTGAATTGTGGTTTGAGGATTTGCATGTAGAGATAGACTTTGGACGAAAAATGAAAAGCATTCCTACATTTGGGCGTTTATTTCACTGGTGCATCATTAGGAAACCTACTCATTTTGCATTTGCATACATGCATAATGATACAGAAAATAAAACTCGATAACCACTGTAACAATCACTATCTTCGTTAGCATTTATTTCGTCGTATCACATGTTCTGTGTTTCTTAAGCCTGTGTCAGACCTGCATGATCTAAAACTGAGGACAAGGCAAGGCTTTCTCCTAGAAGCTCTGCTTCTCTCTGTCTATATTTTAATAACAAAGATTTTTTCATTGTTCATGTTTAGTAAAATGTCCTGAATTTATTAATTTTCCAGACTTTGCTGGTTCTGGTGATTTGTCTGGCCGTTCTTCTCTTGATTGCTGCCTTCATTGAAACTTCAGGTAATGTTATGTAATCACTACTCTGCAATATACATGTTTGAAAAAAAGCAAAGACATTGCAATACATTTTGATTTTCATTATACTCATTTCGACTGTCTTGATTTAATTTTTACCAAAACGAGTAATTATATTTGCTTAAGTTTCAAAGTATTGCTGGGGATCTATCCCGAGGGGATCTATGAATGAAATGTGCCTGACTTATTGAAATGATTATTTTCAGGCAAAAAATAGTTACTATTTTCGTAGATTTTCAAGTGTAAATAGGGTATTTCACACAGTTATCATGTTATTTTCCCTACAGGTCTCCCTAATGTCAATCCAGTGACAGGCTTTGTGAAGTACCAGATAGAGGGATATTGGCATGTAAGTGGTTATATCATGAGGATAATGTATGTATATGCTGTATAAGCCCTTATACTCTACTTTGATATAGTAAAACCAGGTTTAACAATAATCTCTAATTTTGCTCTAAAACAAAGATTGAGGGTATGAGTTAAAACCCCTCAATATGGCGGTTCTATTGTCTACCCATAATAAATACTTCATAGCAAGAAGGTACAAGTAGGCAACAATCAGGAAAAGGTGCAATCAGAAAAAGATTCCAATTCCAAAAACCGAGGTGCGAAAAAACTAAATATACAATCAGGTACTTATACCATGAAAACATATTGTAAGCCGAATGAGCAGCTATTTTCCTAATAGGTGGCCACCCAGTTACTTAAACTTAACTAATATGATAACAAACATAAGGCGCCAACAGCACAAAAAAGTTTTAAACACCAAGACATAAAACAATAAGAACCACCACAGAAGTATTGCCTTGGATATCAGTAATCTAAAATTACTGGCGGGCTTAAATCGATTTTACAGGTACCTAACCTCACCCTCAGCTGCTGTAGTGGTTCACAACATTTAGTTAGTTGTTCGGTTCTGGTGGTGAATCTCTAGCTAGTCAATGAATCATCATGGACAAACAAATAAATCTTGATAAATACCATGATGAATCAAAAACGAGGACTCACAGAATGAGTAAGCTGCCCAACAATGGAGATCCCTGGGCTCCAAATAACTTGCTAACTCCGGAGCAAAAGAAAAACACCAGTTGAACGGCGTTGGGCTTCGAAGCTGTAATGGAGGAAAAAACAGCTGAAACCAAACATTTTGATCATTCTTCTGTACAACATGTTCTAAAAATGATATATGAAAAGTTTTATGATAAATGGCCCCATTTGAAAAAGCTCAAATTCCTTCTCGTCAGACTGTTTATAGCTATATACAATAGAATCTTTTCTGCAAGCTTTCTGTTTTCCAGTATGTGCGTTGGTATCATATATTTGGTATCCTGTGGTTGTCAGCGTTCATTGTGGCCTGTCAAGATCTCATCATTGCTGGGGCTGTAGCCAAGTGGTATTTCTCCAAGTAAGTCTCCATGGTTATTTTAGTTTTGACTTCAAGGTAATGATGAATTAAAAATTAACAGATTTTGGAACATTATGAAAACATGCCCATGCAATATACAGAGATTTTCAAAGTTGTAAAAAATGAGAATTTTCAGTAGAAAATTTTTGTTATTTTTCTTATTTTTGCTCCAAAACATAGATTTTGGGTACACGTTAGAACCGCCTCATAGAGGCGGTTCTAACGAGTGCCCACAATCTACGTTTTGGAGCAAAAATAAGAAAAATAGGTATACCCCTGCATACCCCAGTTTTACTATATAAAAGTGGGGTATGAGGGTGTATTCATTTCACGGACATGTTTTCCTGATGTTACTTGTGCGAGCTGTGTAGATACATTAAAAATGAATTCTCATAAAATCATACCTTTATTTGGACATTGTTAAAAGTAAAAGCAGGTGTGCTTACCATTTCTGATTTGATCGGACATTTCCATTAAATATTATTGGCATTTTACTAAGTTTTATGATCAGTCATGCTCAATGGATTTGAGCATGGACTATGCTCATTGGATTTGAGCATGGCCTTGAAAGTAAAAAAGTTGTACAACCTGTCACCAAAAGTAAAATCAAATTATTTGAGCCGTGATGCGAGAAAACCGGTCTTCGGGGTTTTCGACCAGGTCTGACACAAATCGGCAAAGAGGCTAGAAGACTGAAATTTTGGTTTTAGGGAGAAGAGATTTTATACTATCCGTGTAGCAAAAACAAAGGCACTGATCAGCTTCGCAGTCACTGCGAAGCTGATCTGCGCCATTGTTTTTGCATAGGCAAAAATCTGGTTTTCTCATGATGCGGCTCATTTATTTACAGGGATAAGAAGAAACTTGGATCCCCGATATGTAATGCCCTTTGGAGATTAGTCAGGTATATTCACTGAAGAACTAAGATTTCTTATTTTAACTGTTTACTAAGTTACTTCAGAATGCTCATGGAACTGTTAATATGTTCTCAAAGGTGTCCCAGCAGGCACATGACGTCAGATCGACGTCGATGCAACGTCATGATGTCGCATTGAAGTTGATTTGACCTCATTTTGAGGTCATGTGCCTGCTGGGTGTAGATCTTTTGGCATTGTGTTGCTTTCTCATTAAGAAAACATGCACATACATTATAACGATTATACAGTGATTTTTGGGCTTCGACAATGATATATTTCAGTTGAAAATGTTTCATATTTTCTGTATCTCTGCAATACAGTTACTGTGCAGCTGGTCAGCAACTTTGGTTTTGCTTCATGGAAAGTGCAAGGCCTCTTCTTGTCAAATCCTGAATTTCAAGCTTGCACAGGCTTGCCTGGAGACTGCACAGGCTGGTTTATGTGGGACCTGGCCAGAGGCCCGGAAGACTGATTGTATCGCCTCGCGGCTCAATTATTGTTTTCTGTCTTCAGGTATCACCTGGGATCTGTTGCCCTCGGCTCTCTGATCATAGCACTGGTGAGATTGGCCAGGATTATTCTTGCTTACATCCAGAAAAAGTAGGTTTTTGATATGAGCCTGTGCGTGACAATTTGGGTTTCAGACCAGGTCCGACACAAACCAGGCTGTACAGTCACAGAAGCAGGCTAGAAGCTTGAAATTTCGGATTTAAGTAGAAGAGGAATTGTACTATCCATGTAGCGAAAACAAAGGCGCTGATCAGCTTCGCGGTTACCGCGAAGCTGATCTGCGTCTTTGTTTTCGCCTATGCAGATTGTTGGTTTTCCCATGCACAGGCTCATATGTTTATTGATTTATTGACTGATTGATCAATTGATTAATTGATATTCAAAGTTTAACATCTGACAAAGTCAACCTCAGTGGCCAAAAGGATTTTCTCAGGGTTCTGCTTAAGCTTTGCAACTGCACAGTGAATCAGCTCTTTATACCCCCGTCATACGAAGTATTAGGGGGTATATAGTTTTTGCTTTTTCCGTTTGTCTGTTTGTAAACTTTTTTGTGTCAAAGATTTCTCAGGAACTACTTAACCTAGAATTTTAAAATTTGGTACAAAGCTTGGGTATGTCAAGTTGTATTGTGTATTTGAGAATCAACAATCTCCTGCTTATCATTCCCTTTATTTATCCATTTTTCTCTCTATCTGAGAAATTTTTCCATTATATCAGCTCAGTCTGTATAAGAGTTAGAGACTTCAAATTTTATATGCATGTTCAGAATGACCAACTCTATAACTGAAAACAAGATTATGATTCTGTGGTTTACTTTTGTCTTCTTTTTTTAGTTTGTTTTTTTCCCATCTGTCACTCCTATACAAATCTGCAACTTTTTGTGTCAAAGATTTCTCAGGAACTACATAACCTAGAATTTTAAAATTTGGTACAAAGCTTTGGTATGTCAAGTTACTAATGTATTGTGTATTTGAGAATCAACAATATCTGGCATATCATTCCCTTTATTTATCCATTTTTCTCTCGATCCGAGAAATTTTTCCATCATATAAGCTCAGTCTGTATAAGAGTTAGGGACTTCAAATTTTATATGCATGTTCAGAATGACCAACTCTATGACTGATAACAAAATTATGATTCTGTGGTTTACTTTTGTCTTCTTTTTTTTTACATTGTTTCTTTACCCATCTGTCACTCCTATACAAATCTGCACCTTTTTGTCCGGCACACAAAGTATTAGGGTGTATAGTGTCCTATCTTTGTAGAAGCGGACAGTACACCTGGGTATTCATTTGATGACTAGATGTATACCTTTTTCTGTAATCTGCTTTTTGTCTCAAAGTGGTATGACCTCTGATGGCTACTGCCGGGGGTATGTGAGCTTTGCTCACTTTTGCTATATTTTATTTTCGATTCATTGATAGTATAGGACCTCAAGTGTCTTCTTAAATCCAAAATGTCAAGCTTCTAGTCATATTCTGTGATTATACAGGTTGGTTTGTGTCATACTTAGTGAGAACCCCCAAATACAGATTTTTATCTCACCTGAGCCGTTAGGCTCACAAGGTGAGCTTATAGGATGGCCATGATCTGGCGTCCGTCATCCTTCCGTCCACAATTTCAAAGTTCTTCTCCTCTGAAACCGCTTGGCCAATCAAAGCTAAATTTTATATGAAAGATCTATAGGAAGGGGGAACCAATGTATATATAAATAATCCAGGTCACATGACCAAAATGGCCGCCACGCCCATATATGGTAAAAACCTTTAAAAATCATCTTCTCCAGAACCGGTGAACCAATTTCAGCGAAACTTGGCATGAAGTATGGATGACTCAAGTACTACAATGTATATATAAATCATGACCCTGTGATGACCTTGACATATTTTATGGTAAGGTCAACATAGGTCGCCAATGCATTTGAATGGGGAAAACTTTTAAAATCTCATTTAAAGTGAAAGTCTTGCAGGAAATGGGTAGTAGGACTGAATATTAATGATTCTGAAAAAAAATGAACCCCAGTGGCTCATATGCCCCCACCCCGGGGCAATATACATGTATGTATATCTCCATAATATTCAAACATCTTCTCCTCTGAAACCGCTTGGCCAATCAAAGCCAAATTTTAGGTGAAGCATCTATAGGAAAGGGTAACCAATGTGTACATAAATAATCCAGGTCACATGACCAAGATGGCCGCCATGCCCATATATGGTAAAAAAAACCCTTCAAAAATCTTCTCCGGAATCAGTGGACCGATTTCAATGAAACTTGGCATGAAGTATTGATGACTCAAGTACTACAATGTATATATAAATCATGACCCTGTGATGACCTTGACCTATTTTACGGCAAGGTCAACATATGTCGCCAATGCATTTGAATTAGGAAAACTTTTAAAATGTCATTTAAAGGAAAACTTTTAAAATGTCATTTAAAGTGAAAGTCTTGCAGGAAATGGGCAGTAGGACTGAATATTAATGATTCTGAAAAAAAATTGGACCCCAGGCACTCATCTTTCCCCACCCCGGGGCATTATACATGTATATTACCATAAAATTCAAACATCTTCTCCTCTGAAAATGTGTGGCATATCATAGCCAAATTCTGTGTGATGCATCTATAGAATGGGGGAATCAATGTGTATATAGGTCACATGACCAAGATGGCCGCCATGCCCATATATGGTAAAAACCCTTCAAAAATCTTCGGAACCGGTGGACCGATTTCAAAGAAACTTGGCATGAAGCATTGATGGCTAAAGTACTACAGTGTGTATATAAATCATGACCCTGTGGTGACCGTGACCTATTTTACCACAAGGTCAACATAGGTCGCCAATGCATTTGAATGGGGAAAACTTTTAAAAAGTCATTTGAGGTAAAAATCTTGCAGGAAATGGGTAGCAGGACTGAATCTTAATGATTCTGAAAAAAATTGGACCCAAGGGCTCATATGCCCCCACCCCAGGGCAATATACTTCTTCTCTGAAACCAGTAGACTGATTTCAATGAAACTTGGCGTGAAGCATTGATGGCTAAAATACTACAATGTGTATATAAATCATGACCCTGTGATGACCTTGACCGAGTTTATGGCAAGGTCAACATGGGTTGCCCGTGCATTTGAATGGGGAAAACTGTTGGTAAAATGCCATTTGAAGGGAAAAGCCAGCAGGAAATTGGCAAATGGACAGAATATTGATTATTCTGAAAAAAGAAAATGGTCCAAGGGCTTCATCTGCCCCTGCACTGGGGTTAGATACCATAATATTCAAACATGTTTACTGGTATATGCAGCAGATCTCAGGTGAGCGTTTACAGGACCATTGGTCCTCTGGTTTTGTAATACAGCTCAAATCATCTTGTCCCCAACATAGGTTTTGTCAAGGCACAGTGTGTAAATTACAGCCAAACTTTTAAAGATAGTATTTCTCTTGAAATAAATGAAATTGGAAACACCTGAAGACATTTATTAAACCAATCTCTGTTTAGTTAATTTGGAAAGTTATTTTGCAAATTCATGCATTGTCATTCAATTGATGGTATTGCCTTACTTCCTTTTTAGTTCTTTTAAAGTTGATTGGTAGAGTTGATCCTTTTTACACCAGGCTGCAAGGTTATAAAACTTTTTTCATGCTCAGCTTAGCTGAGACTTAAATTCAGCCTGCTCATAAATGTTAAAATGCCTACAATTGGCAGCCTTTGGAGTTCTAAACCTTCAATTTTAGTATATTTGGGCTATTTTGGTGTTTATAAGCAGTTTAAATTTTATGCTCAGCTGAATTTAGCATGAAAAAAGATTTATAACATTGAGACCAGGCACAATATTTGTATGGCGATTCTCCCTCTTCAACTGATAGTCAGTTAGTAGTGATAGAATTTTTCACCAAGTGCTAGCAACTTCTGAGAGGTCCCTGCCGAGGCGGTTCTAACGCGTACCCACAATCTATGATTTGGAGCAAAAATAAGAAAAATAAGTATACCCCTGCATACCCCAGTTTTGCTATATAAAAGTGGGGTTTAAGGGGGTATACTTTACACGGACATGTTTTCCTGATGAATCAACCTTTTTACATTGAGAGCCTGGTGGCCTAGTGGTAGTGTGTCAGAATCCTGTTTGAGAGGTCCAACCTGGGGTTGAGTCTTAAAGGTGCTCTTGAGCAAGACACATTAACTCTCCATACTTATTTTTAAGTACCATAGAAGTATTGAAAAATTGTTAACTAAGCTGTCTAAGAACAATGCAAACAAACAGAACATTTTGTAATAGAAATGGGGGAGTGGGGGAGGGAATGTACCAATCGGGGGTATATGTTCCTCCCCAAGCACTTATTTTAATTTTTATTGGTTGTTTTTAATTTTTTCATTTTGTCCACAAGGTAGGTTTTGTCAAAGTGATATAAATAATGAGCATCTGCAATTCTCAATTCATTAAACAAGAAATATCTTTAAAAAAAGATATACTACGAAGGGAAGACGATGATTTTCATTAGTTTTGTCATGATTGAAAAAATGAATAATGAGTCTAAAACATTTATATTTCATCAACTACATGTACAATGTAATTAAAGTCGAAAACCTTGCCTCTGATAATGGTTTTTCGCAGAAAAATTTTGCTTGGTGGACGATAGGATTTTTACTGTCAAAATCTTAGGTCTTAGTTTGTCCTAAAAGGACTTGCAAAATGTTTGGAACACAGTGAGTAAATCAAGTTTTTATGGACAACATCTTCTTATCCAGAATCCGTGGGCTGATATTCCTGAAACTTGGTATGTAGCATCAGGGACCTTAGCCCATCATAGTTTGTTAATGATGACCAAAGGGTGACCTTGACCTATTTTATGGCAAGGTCAATTTTGGAAAGTGGCTTTTATATGAAAAAAAAAAAGTGAAAACAGTGGATTTTAGAAACTATTGCAGCCTGAGACCTGAAACTTATGAAATCAATAAAGGTGTGTGAGTATTCAAGGTCAGTGTCATTTTATGATGACTGAATGCTCCAAAATCAGGCTTTAGGTGAGCGTTCTCAGGAACAATGGGTTTTCTGGTTTATTTTCTATTTTCAATACTGGACAAACATTCCTTTTAAAAGGAAACTTTTATAAAGGAAATACCGTATCTCGTTTGAAGAGTTGTACTATACTGAAAGCAGGTATAATTGGGATTACATGCAGTGTAATAATTGTCGTCTGCAAGACGCTTTTGAGTATAAAATGCACTTTTAAAGCAAAATTTGCTGCATTATTTGTGTGCATATAAATTCAGACATTAAATATGAGAGAATGCAATGATGCAAAATGCAGTCCATTTATTGCATATATGATTTATTTAATGGATTCCTACGTTTGACCTTTGCTGCCTGTACCTATAAATAGCAAATGATTGGTCGGTAATTTAGAATTCAAGGTCAGTTTTCCAACAGTTCTAATAGCCTAAATAGCCGGTACGGCATAAATTATGAGTTTAACTTTTTCCTGGTATTGGTACGGCAAATCGCCAGCTTATTGTTGACCCAACCAATAGAAACGTTTGAGAATATCATCTCATACCTGTTGTGCTAATATATAACAGGCTAGTCACTGTTATTCTTTTTCGAGGCAGAATTGCATCATGGGATAATAGTTTTATTCATAAAACCTCATTACTAGTTTCGCAGCAGAAAATAGTTTGTCGATTCATTCATACTTTTTGTATGGAATATATTTTACGTCACATAAATCGGATTTTCAAGAGAACCGACACAGTAAATTGTTCCCGTACCTTCCATTTTAAGTTGTAGTTATTATCAGTCTTTCAGCGTAGATATGAAGATACAATATGAATGTAATAAAAAATAAAGAAATCATAATTTACATCGGAAAATAATGTGTATATGGATCAATGATGATTCCATGACAATCGGTTTCTTCCATACAAGTTGAAATTTGGGTCACAAAATGATCTTAAACGACTTCGTCGAATAATTACACAAGTTAATTTGATTCTTACTTTAATTTGTCATTTAGTTTAAGGTATTGTTTTGCTTTATAATTATTTAGTATATAAAGGTGAATGGCTCAGTGTTTCACCTTTTTTCACTTCGTCAAATCTTTTAATATACTATAAATTCAAATTTTTTTGTGTGACTTATTTCATGAATTTTGATCATTAGCAATGTAACCAGATCCACATATTTTAGCAAAACCATATAATATTGCACATGCTCGTTTTGTTATAACAAAGTGTTTGCCTGTACAGACAGGGTCAAAGTTGAGAATCATGTTTGATCCATTTGAGCATAAATTTAGTTCTGCTCATAAATGTTGATATTTGAAAACAGTCTACAGGTCATTGGCTTATTATGTAAATACATCCGCGATAAGATCTTTTTGGTAATACATGTACAGGTCAACCTCATTATAGCACTATCTTTGGGGTCCACAGACACAGACCATGTTATAAGTGAAACCATGTTATAATGAGGTTACTGGCTATTGACATATAGCAAAATAATCAGTTTGGGAGCATGACATGGCCGTATTATATTGAAAGGCTTATTATACCAAGCAGGCACATGACGTCATATTGACGTCATGACGTCACATCGACGTCGATGTGACGTCATTTTGACTTCATGTGCCTGCTGGGTAGTGAGGTGCGTTATAATGAGTTTGAACTGTACATTTTGTAAAGTTGTAGCTCATTCCAGGTTACAAGGCAAAGCAGGCAAGATCACAGACTTTATACTGAAAGTTCTCCAGTGCTGTTTGTGGTGCTTTGAGAGGTTTCTCCGCTACCTCAACAGAAATGCTTACATTGAGATTGGTAAGTGAAAGACAGTCAAAGGTTAGAAATCTTTTTTCGTATCCAACTCGTAACAAAAACACGTCCATGCAATATACAGAGTTTTTTTTGTTTTTTTTTCAGCAGTAAAAATTGAAAATTTCATGGGAAAATTTTTGATATTTTCAATATTTTTGTTCAAAACATAGAATGTGGGTACATGTTAGAACTGCCTAGGCAAGGCGGTTCTAATGAGTACCCACAATCTATGTTTAGGATCAATAAGGAAATTATGTATACCCCTGTAAACCCCAGCATTACTATATAAATGTAGGGTATAAGGGGTAACCGTTACACGGATATGTTTTCTTGATGTCAGCTGATTCTGTTCATCAATTCTGAAACATTACAAAAACTTGCAATGAGAGATTTTTTTTTTCAGGTGTAAAAAAATGAAAATTTCGTTGGAAAAATTTTGATAATTAGGTCTCCTTCCGACAGGGTCGGGAGACATATTGTTTTTCCCTGTGCGTCTGTCCGTCCGTCCATCCGTCCGTCTGTCCGTCCATCTGTCTGTCCGTCACAAATCGTGTCAGCTCTGTAACTTGAATACCGTTAAAGATTTTTCAATGAAACTTAATACATTTGTAAACCATGACAAGATGATGTGTCATGCACAAGAACCATAACTCTAGCTTGAGTATTTTTGTAGTTATTTCCCTTTGATTATTTTCAATACAATTTTGTGTCCGCTTTATAACTCGAAAACCGTAAGAGTTATTTCAATGAAATTTGGTACACTTATAAAGCACGATGAGATAATGTGTCGTGCTAAAGAATCATAACTCTTGCTTGCATATCTTTGGAGTAATTTCCCTTTGATTATTTTCCATACAATTTCGTGTCCACCCTATAACTTGAAAACCGTAAGAGAAATTTCAGTGAAACTTGGTACACTTATAAAGCACGATCAGACGATGTGTCATGCACAAGAATTATAACTCTTGCTTTCATATCTTTGGAGTTATTTCCCTTTGATTATTTTTCCATACAATTTTGTGTCCACTCTATAACTTGAAAACCATAAGAAATATTTCAATGAAACTTACTTGGTACACTTATAAAGCACGATGAGATGATGTGTCATGCTAAAGAACCATAACTCTTGCTTGCATATCTTTGGAATTATTTCCCTTTGATTATTTTTCATACAATTTTGTGTCTGCTCTATAACTCAAAAACCATTAGAGATTTTTCAATAAAACATGGTACACTTATAAAGCATGATCAGACGATGTGTCATGCACAAGAATCATTACTCTTGCTTTCATATCTTTGGAGTTATTTCCCTTTGATTATTTTCCATCCCGCTCTATAACTTGAAAACCGTAAGAGATATTTCAATGAAACTTGGTACACTTATAAAACAGAATGACAGGATATGTGATGCACAAGAACTATAACTCTAATATTTTGGACATGCATGTAGAAAGGGGGGAGACATCAGTTTTCACATAGAAAACAAATTCTAGTTTTAATAGTTTTATTGTGGGTACATGTTAGAACTGTCTCGCCGAGGCGGTGCTAACGAGTACCCACAATCCACAAGTTTGAATCATTTAGAACCATTGTTGGCATTTTAACATTTATGAGCAGGCTAGATTTTAGTCTCAGCTGAGCTGAGCGTGAAAGAAGTTTTATAACCTCAGGGCAACACTTGTACAGGTTGGCTGTCATAGGTCTCTTCTAAGAGTAAGGAAATTGTCTTCATTTTCTGGCTTGATGCCACAAATATAATGTCTACCGGTATACATGTACAGCAACAGAATATATATGTGGCATGATACTTAAAATTTGAACTCAGAAAGTAGAGGTAGTAATAAAAGAAAAATGAAAAAAAAATGAGATGAGAAACATACATAAAATGGTACAAATCCTTCGATAATTCTGTTGTTATGAGTTTCCAAGATCTCAAAAAAGGAGAGAGAGAGAAAAAAAAGAAGTATCACCTTTGTAATCTGAAACCTTTTATTTTACTGCAAAAAAGGCAATTTGAAAAGATTTTTTTTTTAACTTTCACCTACAAAGCAGGTTCACAGAATTACTGTATTTTTCAGCTATCTATGGGTACAATTTCTGTGCTTCTGCCAAGAAAGCGTTCTTCTTGATCTTAGACAATGCGCTCAGGGTGGCGGCCATCAATTCTATCGGTGACTTTGTGCTGTTCCTTGGCAAGATATCCACCGTGGCTATTGTGGTAGTCATTGGGAGAGAATTTCTGAGAGTGAGTCTCTGACTTGGGCTTAATTTGGTGATAATTCTTGTATAATTTGAGCTGCTGCATGGGAATACCAACAATTTGGTTTTCCGACCAGGTCCGTCACAGACCAGCCTGTACAGACACAGAAGACAGCTAGAAGCTTGAAACTTTTGGGAAAAGTAGACAAGAAATTGTACTATCCGTGTAGCGAAAACAAAGGCACTGATCAGCTGAGCAGTTACTGTACAGCTGATCTGAGTCTTTATGTTCGCCCATGCATGTTGTTGGTTTTCTCATGTGGTGGCTCAGTTTGCGAGAAGATATCCTTTGGAAGCAAGGAGCAAGTGGTAGAAAGAGAAACTATCAGTATAAAGTGTAAAACTTTTCTAGTTTTTTGCCACATAGGAACAGTTACCCTTAATATTTTCAGAATTCAACAAATTAAACTGCGTTGTAAAAATGTGCACCAACTGCATTCATTGGATTGAGCACCCATTAAAATAAGTGCCCTTAAACTCATATCATGGTAATCATTTTAAATGTTATTCCCATCAAATTACTGTTTCTGAAAATACCCTATTCATTCTAATAAGTGCACATGTTCCAGTAAGCACACACCCTGTCAGTGTCCGAAAATGTGCCTAAACGCACACTGCCGACTAGCATACAGTGTATTGGCATTTTACGCCAAATTTAAACATTAATACCATATTAGCTGCATTGAAATTTTAACTTAAATGACCAAAAACTATTTTGTAACGATTTCAACACTTATGTGACATCAACATTGATATGTTTGACATGGTCATTTTTTTTTGCAGTTTATATATACGAGGCGTGGCCCGGTAAATCGTGTACTTTGTTGATATTTTCATTATTTGATGTCCTATTGCCATTAAACTTTTCAAATACATTCTGCAACTCAAATTCAGTAAAAAGAGGTGCATAAAAGTATGAGTTTATACACAACTTGTAAAATGTGCATGATTGATTAGGTCAGTGTATGCGAACCTGGCACAACCCAAACAAACACTTTTAAATAATCTTCTGTGTGTTCAATAAAGTAGTATTTTTCAGCCATTTCAGTATCCAGCGCCAAAACGAGCTGTCTGCTCATAGTAACATTCTTTTAAAATCACCAGAGAAAATTTCGAATGTTACATATCATCTGTTTGAAAATGACACACATTTAAATGTTGTCTGTTAAACTTAAAACCTAATGAAAATAGCGACGCTAGAGGAAGAGAAATAGTGGAGCAAATATCATGGGCTATATATCTTTCAAGGGGGTGGTCTATGGAGTACCACATTTGTTTCTATATACCAAAATGTTCGTATTGGTCTGTAGTTGTAAAATCCAGCGTTTGCCACCTTGGCAAACCTTGCATAACTCCAGTATTCAAGATGGCGTCCAAGATGGCTGCCATTTCTTAAAATCAAACCATATACAAAAATGCATCATAATTTTCATGTGTTTGCATTGTAATGGTATTTTAATGGCCCATTTCGTGTAAGAATGATGTATCTGTCTATTTCAAGTGAAAAACCTGACAATTTAGGTAAAACAGTTGTAAAAATCATATTTAAATTCACAAATGCACGTGCCCATGGTTTTTCACCTCAGAATGTTTGTTTAATGGCTCATTATTCATGATCAGATAGTTATGGCTGCTATTTTACTTCTTTTCTATCAAATATAATATTTTTAAAGATTTTATAGAAACAGAATTGTTTCTATATATAATATGCATGCTTAAAAACAGATTTTAGACATCCAACCCAACACGGAAAAAACCACAAAAAGTACATATTTTCCTATACAAAATACGCTCTAAAATCTAATTTGTTATTGATTCTATATACCATAGTGTTTGTGTTGGTCTTGGTTTGTAGCATAAAATACAGTGTCTGCCACCTCTGTAAAACACAAGATAGCTCCAGTATTCAAGATGGCATCCAAGAAGGCCGTCAAAATTTACAATTCTGAAAAAATGAGACACATATGTCCCTTGACTTTTGTTTAGAAACAGATATGCTTAAATTGAGCTACAAACACTTAAGAGTTATCTTATTATTGTTATTTTCATGTGTTTTTTCATTGTTAAAACTACATATATATTCTAGATATCATTTTATGAATGGAGTAAGGTCTCACTGACAAGGCAAAAAAGAACAAAAATACATATTTTTCTATACATTATAGGCTCTTGAATCGTGATTGTTATTGATTCTATATACCAAATATTTTGTCTTGCAAGCTTTTTGAAGGTTTTAACCCTTTAAATCCAGCGTTGGCCGCCTCTGCAAACCCAGCATAACTCCGGTTTTCAAAAGGGCATCCAAGAAGGCTGTCAAAATATAACATTTCGAAAGATAAGCCGCATGTGTACTTTAACCTTTGTTTACTAACAAAACAGTTTAAAAAATCAAGCTAAAACACTTGGATCTATCTTTTTAAAAATATTTTCATGTATATATTTCTTTGTCAATATTACATTATGCATACAAATCTAGAAATGCATGGGGTAAGGGCTGGAGTATGTTTGAACAGATGCAACATAAATTCCTTTTAATAGTCTGAATCTCTGTAATTTTCCTCTGTCAACATGCCTGAAAAGATAGTATGCACATTTGTGTATATAACTACATGTTCATTAATTTATATATCAGTGTATGGTTGTCGACACATAGAGCTTGTGCAGTATTCATCACTCATTTCTTTACGTTAGCATACGCCATACAGTGTCATTCAATAGCTCTTGAGCTGCAACTGATAGTGTTACCAATAATACTAAGCATTTTATTTTATCATTTATTGTCCAATTCAAATCTAAAGTCTGATGGTGATTTCAGTTCTTGATCATAGTGCAACCCATTCCGCCAAATATGCAGTTGATAGACACACCTCAGGCAATGAAACCCGAAACTGTTATCTTTCGAGGTAGCTTTTTAGCCATCGACAATATTGCCTTCTCTGCGCACAGTGAGTTTAAAGACAAACTAATTTTTTTACGAACTTAGACCACCTATGATCCTCCGAGTGTTCTAAATCTTCACCTAGATGGTGCAGATCTATATACGTTTCAGGACCCTGCATAATGCGATAACAAAGCTAAATGAAAATAACAATCAGGAAATGGCGCAATCAGAACGATAGAGGTCATTGCATGTTTGGTTAGTTTACATCTACTGCATTTTCATTATTGTCAAAGTTATCGGTAACTCCCAGTATAAGCATAACCCCTGATTTCTGACGTAATTTCTGAGGGGACGGTTCCACTGAGGGAGTGTTAGCTTGTGTGCTGATGATAAAACATGGTATGTAATCGTATATCGAAGATAAGCTATTTGTTAAATCAAAGAGTCTACTCCAGATTTGATCATGTACAACAAGTCCTACATGTTTTGGGTATGCAATAGAAATCGCCGCTTTTGTAATATTACAAGCAACTTAAAGACAGTGCAAGTCTACTGAAGCTCAGCCGATATGTCTGAAGCATTAGCAAATCTTTCATTGCTCAAACTTGAAGCTGACCATTTTTCTAGTACAGTAAAATATCTTGAAAGGCTTGCAATGGTAGCAGATTGATCCATTACAATTTCAACGTTTCTAAGAATACCATTTATAAACATACCGATAGTTTTATGATTTATCGTATCTTCTGCTATTATTTACAAAAAGCCTGTGTGTATCATCGGCTGAAATGCGTTGGTTTGATTTTCATAGTTGATCAAACATATTCAGCGCTTCAGCCACACTGATTCGTACCAAATCAATCTCAATACGTAAATGATAATTTGGACCATAACTAAATAAAAAGGCTCTTTTTATAAGTACCTAATTGTCAATTTATTTTTTCCCACCTCGGCTTTCGGAGTGGAAATGTCTTTCTGTTTGCGCATTTTCCTGATCATTGCCTACTTGTACCTTCTCTATATTGTTTGTTTCATAACATTCTATGTCAAATAACCCAGCTTTCCAACTTCAGGTATTTAAATTTGTCTATTAAGTAGATAACTACGTAAATGATAATTCTGACCATAATTAAATAAAACAGGCTCTTTATATGGATTGTTTTTTTTAACATTCTATGTTATATAACCCAGCTTTCTAACTCCAGGTGTTTAAATTTGTCTATTAATTGGATAACTCTACAACTTGATTTTCGTTCATTATTGAACTTTCATACTCAGCTTTTCGCTTTGAACCTGTATCTGCATATTTAAATGAAACAGAATTATCCTTAGCATGCTCAGTGTCATAGCTGAATGTCATATTCTAATATGCCATTGAGCAAACAGCTCTTTTTACTGCACAATATATTGCCCCAGCAGCAACTAAGTCACCATTTGGAAGGTCCATTAGTACATGTATGTATAGCACTTTGAAGTCATTGTCCGTTAAACTGAATAAAAAAAAAAAAAAAAAAAAAAAGTCATTGTCTTTCCATGTTGCTTCAACAACTCTTATAAATACATCAATGTTACAATCACCAATAGCACATGCTAACATCGACCAGCTTCCACTTACTTTACTTTAATTTCTAACAGGTCACAAATCTCGCCACAAATAAGCAATTATTCTTACAATCAAAATACTTTGTAACTGATATGGTACTTCTGTAGTGGTTCTTTTTGTTTTATGTCTTGGTGTTTAAAATTTTTTGTGCTGTTGTCGCCTTATGTATGTTTTCATATTTTTAGTTAAGTTAAGGTAACTGAGTGGCCACCTATTGGGAAAATAGCTGCTCATTCGGCTTACGATATGTTTCATGGTATAAGTACCTAATTGTTAGTTTGTTTTTTTCCCACCTCGGTTTTTGGAGTGGGAATCTTTTTCTGACTGCGCCTTTTCCTGATCTTTGCCTACTTGTACCTTTTTCTAGGGTTAGTCTAATCATTTCTTATGTTTGACTTTACCTCTCTACTGTTTTTGCTTTAATGCTCTGATAAGTGGATTAACAGTTCTTATGGCACCACAGTTTGCATAAACCTTGTACATAAATACTCAAAGCATAATCAGTTAATGAGGAATTAGAACCTACATATGATTATAGTGTCGAAACAAAACATGGTTTGGTATTATTTTGTTTTATATAGTGCCATATCGTACATCCAGTCTGCACCAAGGTTAAATTAATTGTAAGATTAATACTGCACCAAAAGTTATATTAATTGCAGAACCAGATTTGTGAATTACATTTGTAATAAGATTGCGGAGCTTATGATGTACAAGAAAATAAGTTTTCTTCGTTGCTCTTTTTCTTGCCGGGCAAGAAAATTCCACTCATTACTAGAATAAATACATCTGGACCTTCCTATAACTCAGTTCAAGAAACATAGTTTTGGATATAGCACTGATCATAGCTGGACTCCAAATGGTCATTTCATACTACCTTTGGTATATGTCTATATACTTTACACTCGTTATAACACAAATTGAATATAGCTAACACAGAGATTGGTTTGAATCCCAACAATAGTGTTATAAACAGGTTATGGTGTCTGAATAATTTTGTTTTAACAAGGAAAAACACACATGAAGATAACATTAAGAAAATGTTCTAAGTGTTTTACAACTTAATTTTAGCTTTTTATTTCTTAATGAAAGTCAAGGGACATATTTGGCTCATTTTTCAAATTCTATATTTTGACGGCCTTCTTGGATGTCATCTTCAATACTGGAGCTATCCTGTGCTTTGCTGAGGTAGCAAACACTGGATTTTATGCTGCAAACTAAAACTGCGACAAACATTATGGTATATAGAATCAAAAACAAATAAGATTGAAGAGCATATTTTATATAAGAAAATATGTACTTTTTGTTGTTTTTGTCGTGCTGGGTTGGATGTCTAAAACCTGATTTTAAGCATGAAGCTTATATATAGAAACAACTTCTGTCTCTCTTAAATCTTTACAGATATTATATTTGATAGAAAAGAAGTAAAAAAGCAGCCATAACTATCTGATCATAAATAATGAGCCATTAAATAAACATTCCTAGGTGAAAAACCTTGGGCATGTGCATTTGTGAATTTAAACATGATTTTTACCCCTGTTTTACCTAAATTGTCAGGTTTTTTTTACTTGAAATATACAAATATATCATTCTTACATGAAATGGGGCATTAAAATACCATTACAATGCAAACACATGAAAAATATGATGCATTTTTGGAAAAGGGGTTGGTTTTAGGAAACAGCAGCCATCTTGAACGCCATCTTGAATACTGGAGTTATGTAAGGTTTTCCAAGGTGGCAAACGCTGGATTTCAAAACTACAGACCAAGACAAACATTTTGGTATATAGAAACAAATGTGGTACTCCGTAGACCACCTACTCCTATTTCTAAGCTACTTTTTGAACCATATTTGCTCCACTAAAAGCGCGACGAACAGCAATCCAGTACTATGTGCAGACCGTTATGACCTCAAATGATTCATTCAAGCATCTGAAAAGCACAAACATATACAGTGGTATTTCGAGGAGCTCTTGATTTAAATGGCATGGTCGATTTAGACATGAGTGAACAGAAAAAACACAGCATGGACGGAAACCATTCATGAATGTCCGTAACGTACTTTCCGCAGATGAAATCGCATCTTCAGTGTAAACGTTTTCAGGGCAGAGAGAAGTTTATGTAAGCGATTCAACAGGTAGTTACATAGTCTATGGTTCAGTGACATGTTTCAAAAGTTGGTACAAACATCGCCTGTGTATCGTACACATCGGAGCGTACCTCTATAAAGAGTAAACGGTAAGTACATGTAGTACATGAAGTTGACGCATAACAGTAGACGACGTAGTCAGCGTGCGCCGGGTCTGCATGACTTGTAGTTTTGTATTGTGTACTGAGATTTTATTCTTAGGTGTATTTTTCTGAAATTTTGTATGCACACCCAAAACATGTGTAAGTAATATACTTGTAAACTGGAAGCCTGTGCATTGAATAATTTTTATACGGCAAGCACAGTCCACGATTTACTGGGCCACCCTTCGTAATCTTGTTTTTGTTCTTAGTGTGCGCTAATTAGAACAACATTTTGTTACCTTAACTTTAATTCATTTTCAACAGTTAAGGGCATTGTTGGGCTAATTAGGATGAATATGGTATTGTTTTGTTGACAGAGCCATGATGATATCAACTATATCTGGGTGCCAATATCAGTGGCTGGAGCATTCGCCTTTGCTATCTCACATTGCTTCCTGCTGGTGTATGAGGTATGTGCTTCTTCATCTCTTGTTCATAGCCCTGGAAGTGGGGTACTCTGAAATTTTCTAGATTCATAGGCGAGGTTGATTTTTGGGGGATATTTGAATTTTAGTTTTTTGTTTGTTTGTTGTTGTTTTTTTCTCAGAAAATGTGAATATTTACTGGGTTAGGGAGCGACCATTTGATTTTTATGGGGGGGGGCTGGAAGATTTTTTGAAAAAAATTTCCAGGACAATGATGTTAACAAAAAAAATATCCTGGATGATCGAACAAACAAAAAAAATATCCAGGACAATGTTTAAGGAAATTGAGTGTTTTAATGGCAAATAAGCAGAAACTTGTGAACAAGGATTTTTTAAAAATGTCTATTATGTTTATTTTCTTCAAAATAATTAATTGATCTGATAATTGTTTTTAAAATTTTCACTCAGATAATGGTCATTTTATATCAAATGACTGAGATTCAGGAAGATGTTTCAGTACTGTTGCTCAATTGTGGGAACACATTAATATAATTTCAGGAGGGTGGTTTTAATGTAGATACTTTCAACATAAATCTACATTTTAAGTATTTTTTTCCTTTTGAACTGGAATTGCTGATATGCATATTTTCATATTAACCAAGGTGAAAGGTACAACAAAATGAATACAATACAAATTAAATTAATATGTATAAATAATTAATGTATTGTCTAAAGAGTGAAAACAAAGGTGCTGATCAGCTGTAAAGTCACTGCACAGCTGATCAGTGTCTTTGATTTCGCATAAGCAGAATGTTGATTTTCTAGTTCCTCGATTCACTTGAAACAAGTATCATCACTGAAACAGAAATTTAATATTATAAAGATGCCTCTTTATAAATACTCACTAGGGCATTTTAGCCCAACTGAGCTGATATAGTATGTCATTGCTCTGGTATTCATTTGTCACCTATTTTTAAAGGGTTTCTCCTCCTTTACCAATTTAAGCTAACATTTTATATATAACTTTTGAAAAGTATATGAAAAAAAATCCAGGATCCTTCTTTACAAAAAATAAAAATCCAGGATAAAGGATGGTCGAAAAAAAATACCCAGGCTGAAATAAATCTTCCAGCCCTCCCCATAAAAATCAAATGGTCGCTCCCTTAGGGAATTGTTGGGGATATTTTTGGGGGTCACTTTAAAATTTACTATTTTATGGGTTTTATTTCAACAAAACATGCATCATTATCAGTTTTTATTTAAAAAAAAAATTACATATTTGGGATGTATTAGAAATACCTCGTATTTTTGGGGGATGACCCATATTATGTCATATTATATAACCTGAGTGAAATAAAGTTATTTTTCTGTTCTATTTTAGATCACGATTGACACAATATTCCTGTGTTTCTGTGAAGACTGTGAGAGGAATGATGGCGTCACTAAACCTTACTTCATGAGTAAAAACCTTATGGTAAGACGTAACTAAGTCTTCTCAAACCCTTTCAGATGGACATTAAACTGATGATGCAGTCATTTCTTTACATCGTGAATGTGTTGAATATGATGGTGCAGGGGTGGAGCCAGAATTTCAAGAGAGGGAGTTTGTTTTTATTCTAAATCCTATTAACAGCTAAGCAAATAACTAATAATGTAGTTATATCTGAAAAGCTTAAAATTGCCATTCATCTAATACTATTTTTACATTGATATATTCTTATTCTGTAATTTTTTACTTTTTCTTAGAAATGGTATAGTATAGAATTTCTTTTTAATAGAACAAAGTTTAATGAATATGACATGTCTACCTTATGACTTTTTTTTACAAAAAGATACACATATTCTGTAACCTCTCTTTATTTTCTAGACATACTTAGAGAATTGAAATAAATCTAGCAATATTATATGTCTGACATTTTTGTACGGAATGATGTTGATGTGTTCATTATCTTTATTTTCTAGAAATACCTAGAAGACAATGAGAAAGTGGAGGCCAGTATTCAGAAAGAGACAAAAACAAAGACAAAAATCTAACTGTATAGAGAACAGCTCGATCATAGACAAAAACTGGTTCTAGTCTTATAACCATGCTGCAAACAGATATACAATATGCACATTAACATTCCACCGTTATATACAGTCCAACCTGTCTTAAGCAAGCGACCAAGGGAAACATTAAAATCGCTTGCTAAAGGCAGGTGCTTGCTTAAGCTTGCTTAAAAGAGGGTTTGCTGTAACACTAAGGTGAGCATCTTAACTACAAATAGAAGTCTGTCTACAAAATTTTAAATGTATGTCTGCAAAAAGGTACAGCCGAAGAGCACACTAGCTCTATAAGTTCCTCTACTAAATTGGTAGAACTTTGTTATGATGCACCAAGAGTAAAATTTATGAAAAAAATGCCTTTTTGTGAAAGCATTTTTTTTTTTTTTTTTTTCAGTAAGCATTACTTGAATATGAAAATCTACTTCGTGTATTAAGAGTTAAGACGTGCTGTTGGACTGTACTTCAATTACAACTTGTGTCACTATGATGCTGTTTTCATGCCATAGTTCCAAGAATAATTATTTTGCTATATATCGAAAGCAACCTCATCATAACAGGGTTTC
This sequence comes from Rugalucina vietnamica, assembly GCA_964017185.1. Taxonomy (NCBI): domain Eukaryota; kingdom Metazoa; phylum Mollusca; class Bivalvia; order Lucinida; family Lucinidae; genus Rugalucina; species Rugalucina vietnamica. The sequence goes on from OZ024873.1 coordinate 28,854,142, forward strand.
ACATATAAAATGGTCTGTTTCTATGAATGCTATAGATGGTGTTATATGGGTTTAACCTGTATCCAGAAGAGTTGGCTCCATCTTTACATAACAGATAAACTGGTTACTCTGACTTTTTACTGTGACTTTTAAAGTCACAAAGAAAAACAAACAAAAAAAGACTATTAATTTCCTTGGCATTCTTGTTATAATAGCCCCACTTCATAAAAGAGGCCCAATACTCACTACTCGGGGATCAGTCCCCCACCCATTGGGGCTGTCAGGAAGAGATGAGCTGCTTGTGCCTACAGGTTAAGCTTAAAAACAACTGACTGACCAGTTGATTACTGGCTAACTGCTCAGGCCTGAGCCTGCCCAGGAAAAGTGGTTCAAGTCAGACCATCCATATATACCAGAGGACCAATGGTCCTGTAAACGCTCACCTGAGATCAGCTGCATATACCAATAAACATGTTTGAATATTATGGTATTTAACTCCAGTGCAGGGGCAGATAAGCCCTTGGGCCATTTTCTTTTTTCAGAATCTTCAATATTCTGTCCATTTGCCAATTTCCTGTTGGCTTTTTCCTTCAAATGACATTTTAACAGTTTTCCCAATTCAGATGCACAGGCAACCCATGTTGACCTTGCCATAAACTTGGTCAAGGTCATCACAGGGTCATGATTTATATATACATTGGAGTACTTTAGCCATCGATGCCTCACGCCAAGTTTCCTTGAAATCAGTCTATTGGTTTCAGAGAAGATGATTTTTGAAGGGTTTTTACCATATATGGGCATGGCGGCCATCTTGGTCATGTGACCTAGATTATTTACATACACATTGATTCCCCCATTCTATAGATGCTTCACTTAAAATTTGGCTTTGTTTGGCCAAGCGGTTTCAGAGGAGAAGACGTTTGAATATTATGGAAATATACATGTATATTGCCCCGGAGTGGGGGCACATGAGCCCCTGGGGTCCAATTTTTTTCAGAATCATTAATATCCAGTCCTACTGCCCATTTCCTGCAAGACTTTCACTTTAAATGACATTTTAAAAGTTTTCCCCATTCAAATGCATTGGTGACCTATGTTGACCTTCCCGTAAAATAGGTCAAGGTCATCACAGGGTAATGATTTATATACACATTGTAGTGCTTGAGCCATCGATGCTTCGTGCCAAGTTTCGTTGAAATCGGTCAACCGGTTCTGGAGAAGAAGATTTTTGAACGGTTTTTACCATATATGGGCATGGCGGCCATCTTGGTCATGTGACCTGGATTTTTTATATACATATTTGTTACCCCTTCCTATTGATGCTTCACATAAAATTTCGCTTTGATTGGCCAAGCGGTTTCAGAGGAGAAGATGTTTGAATATTATGGAGATATACATGTATATTGCCCCGGGGTGGGGGCGGATGAGCCCCTGGTGCCCAATTTTTTTCAGAATCATTAATATTCAGTCCTACTGCTCATTTTCTGCAAGATTTTTCCTTTAAATGACATTTTAATAATTTTTCCCATTCAAATGCATTCGCAACCTATGTTGACCTTGCCGTAAAATAGGTCAAGGTCATCATAGGGTCATGATTTATATACACATTGTAGTGCTTGAGCCATTAATGCTTCATGCCAAGTTTGGTTGAAATCGGTCCAGTGGTTCCGGAGAAGAAGATTTTTGAAGGGTTTTTACCATATATGGGCATGGCGGCCATCTTGATCATGTGACCTGGATTATTTATATACACATTGGTTCCCCCTTCTCATAGATGCTTCATGTAATATTTGGCTTTGATTGGCCAAGCGGTTTCAGAGGAGAAGATCTTTGAAAATGGTGGACGACGGACGGACGGACGGACGACGGAGCATTGGTATACTATAAGCTCACCTTGTGAGCCTGACGGCTCAGGTGAGCTAACAAGCCTTAATGGCTTACTTGGATGGTTATATTTTCAAGCACATTTTGGGTGTCATGACATCTTAATGTTTGGTAGAACTTCCATAGAGTGGAGGCAACGTCCCGATATAACATTTGTTGACTGGGATGCTATTAAAGCTACAAATCAAACAAACAAAACTATTCAGGGATCCACAGTTTGTTTTTTCATAGCCTTCACATGAAGGGACCTGGTTAGACACAAATCAGACTGCATAGGTACAGACTTTTAGCTCACCTCATCCGAAGGCTCACAAGGTGAGCTTATAGGATGACCATGATCCGTCGTCCGTCCGTCCGTCGTCCACAATTTCAAAGATGAATATCTCAGAGATCAGTAGGCCGATTGCAATCAAACTTTATTAGCAGCATCATTGTAGTGGGGCATTGCATGCATAAGATTTTGAAGCAGATTGAATTAGAACTCTGGTTGCTATGGCAACAGACAACTCCCATAGACTTTGTATGGAGAAAATGTTGTCCATGCATTATCTCAGCTATTTTCAATTGGATCTTTTCCATACTTGCAAGGAACAACAACTTACATAAGAGCTGGGATGAGTTCGAAATTCAGCCAGATCCGACCTCGGGCTGCAGAGTTATCTGCCCTTGAGCGTTTGAAAAAATCCCTATAGACTTATAATGGGAAAATGGTGTCCACGCATCATCTCCGCTATTTTCAATTGTATCTTTTCCATACTTGCAAGGAACAACAACATACATAAGATCTCGGTTGAGTTTGAAATTCAGCCAGATCCGACCACGGGCTGTGGAGTTATCTGCCCTTGAGCGTTTGAAAAAATCCCCATAGACTTTGTATGGAGAAAATGTTGTCCACACATTATCTCCGCTATTTTCAATTAGATCTTTTCCATACTCGCAAGGAACAACAACATTCATAAGAGCTCGGACGAGTTCGAAATTCAGCCAGATCCGACCACGGGCCGTGGAGTTTTCTGCCCTTGAGCGTTTGAAAAAATCCACATAGACTTATAATGGGAAAATGGTGTCCACGCATTAACTTTGTTATTTTTGATCAGATCTTCTTCATTTTTTCCATGTAACAAGGACAGCCATGAGATTTCGGATGAGTTCAGAATTCCATGAGATTTGACCATGGACTGCTGAGTTAGGTGCCCTTGAGTCCGTCGTCCGTCCATCATCGTCAACAATTTCAAAGATCTTCTTCTTTGAAACCGCTTGGCCGATCAAGTTGAAATTTTATGTGGAGCCTCCTTGGGTAGCGGAATTTCAAGTTTGATCGCGAAATCCAGGTCACATGATCCATATATGGTAAAAACCACTCAAAAATTTTCTTGTCCAGAACCGTTGGGCCGATTTCCACGAAACTTGTTTTGTAGCATTGGTGACTCCAGCCCATCATAGTTTGATAAAATGATGACCCTGGGATGACCTTGACCTATTTTACAGCAAGGTCAATTTTGGAAACATAGGCTTTTACATGGGAAAAAGTAAAAACTATGGATTTTTTGAAAACTTTTGCAGCCTGAGACCTGAAAAGTGGTAGATGCAAATAACTAATGGAGAAGATGAAGGTTTGTGATTAATTTAGATCAAGGTCATCTCTTAATCATGGCCATGGTCTGTTGTCCATACACACTTTTCAAACATTTTCATCTCTGAAACCCCTTGGCCAATCAGAGTTAAATTTTATGTGGAGCATCCATGGGTAGGGGGAATGAAAGTTTGATCTTGAAATGCGGGTCGCCTGACCAAGATGGCTGCCATGCCCATATCTGGTAAAAAACTCTCAAAAATCTTCTTCTCCAGAACCGGCTGGCCAATTTTCACGAAACTCAGTATGTAGCATTTAGGACTTCAGCCCATCATAGCTTGTACACATGATGACCCTAGGATGACCTTGATCTATTTTACTGCAAGGTTAATTTTGGAAACATAGGCTTTTACATTGAAAAAGTGATAACTAGGTCTCAGGTGAGCGTTTACAGGACCACTGGTCCTCTGGTTGAATGTACGATGTTGATGGGTTCCACTCTCTATTTAGCAAAACCAAAGGCTCTGCTCCTTTTGTTTTTCACATACAATAAAACAGTCTGCAAGGCTTTAGAAATTCTTAATTGAGCCTGTGCATGGGAAAACCAACAATTTGGGTTTCCGACCAGGTCCGACACAAACCGGCCTGTACTGTCACAGAAGCAGGCTAGAAACGTGAAATTTCGGATTTAAGAAGAAGAGGGATTGTACTATCCGAGTAGCGAAAACAAAGGCGCTGATCAGCTTTGCGGTTACCGGCCTTTGTTTTCGCCTATGCAGATTGTTGGTTTTCCCATGCGGTGGCTCAATTGTTATTTTTACATGTATTTCTAAATGTTATAAAAAGTTCTAGTCACAAATTTGTGAATTGTTGCCTTATTCTCGTATTTGAGATTATGTTTATGGATAAATTTGTTGTTTCAATGATGTATTTCATTCTTTTTTTTATTTTTAAATTATATTTTTGAATTAAATAATTATGTAAAACTTACATTTTTGACTTGCTTCCTTTCTGTTCAACAATTATTTTAGCACACCTCAGACAATAGTGCTTTACAGTATAATAGGCACCCTTTGGTTGACCCACTATTTAGCTACCTGAGTGTACCCATGCTCTGGTGCCTTTCTTCCTCTGTCAGTCTGCCACCTTCACAGATACCACCTAGCCAATAAAATTCAAAATTCACATGGAACCTCCTTCAGAAGGAAATCTCTGAAACATTTTGACCAGAGAGCCAAACCCACGATAAGGCCATGAACGGTGGCTGAAGGTCACATGAACAAGATGGCACAATGTCGATATTTGATAAAACAAAAAACTTTTTTCCCAGAACCTACTTACTTGGCCAGTAACATTAGTCAAGCTCTACAAAGTATATGATCATGACCTCGAATGGGTTTCAAGCAAATTGTAACAAAAAATGCCTTTTTGTACAGGTTTTAAAAAAGTAAAAAAAGAGATTTTGTTTTAAAATTCTTTATTCCTAGAGAAAAGAGAAAATAATGTGCTCATGCGACATGTTTACAATGAAGAATAAACGATAGTTAATGTTTGTGATGAGCAAGAAATTGTGCAAAATACACAGATTTATACAACTTGTGTATATGCGAGGCTCCTCCAGGGGGTCTTTGCTCCCTGCTCCCTGAAATAAAAATGACCTTTCTCCCCAGCTCCCTAAAATGTTTTTCCTCAACCCCCTGCTCCCTGCTCCCTAAAATTCCACTTTCTCTCCAAATCCCTGAAAATAAATGACCCTTCTCCCCATATCCCTAAATAGCCCTTCTCCCTGAATCCCCAAAGCCCCTGGGAGGGCCTCATATGCTGCAATGGAGCAGAAAGAACATGGGAGACATTGATGAGGATTCAATAATGAATTTAAGTCGCCCCCAAAAATGAAGGATAAAAACAAACTTCAATTTGAGAAAACAGACCCAACTTATTCACCATGCAAACCATCCATGTAATCAAGTATAAAGTATTGTTTTGACACTGAAGAATGTAAACAACATTATAATGCTAAGAAACGATTAAATGACAATTAATATAAACATACTAATTTAGCTAATAGAGTCCACAAACAGAATGGTGACAGTAATAAGAACCCAACAGTAACATTTTCAAAACAGACATACGTGATGCATTCATGATACCATCTGAGCCACATCATGAGAAGACCGGATTTTTGCCTATGCGAAAACAAAGGAGCAGAACAGCTTTGCAGTTACTGCGAAGCTGATCAGCGCCTTTGTTTTCGCTACATGGATAGTACAATTTCTTTTCTTCTTAAATTCGAAATTTCAAGCTTTTAGCCATCTTCTGAGACTGTACAAGCCGGTTTGTATCGGAGCTGGTCGGAAACCCCGAAGCCCGGTTTTCTCGCGTCGCGGCTCAACTAATAGGAATCAATGAGGAAGTCTGACACTTTACTTTTCATACGTGATGTTTACACCCTCATTTTATTTGAACATTACATTCTAAAATACATGTAGTCAAACAAATGCAGAAGCTGAGGGCGTTTTTTATTCCGTTTAACTGTTCTTAGCCCAAAGTAATTTTATATGCTCACTACTCCAAGACGGTATAATATAATTTGAGCCGCCCCATGGGAAAACCAACAATCTGCATAGGCGAAAACAAAGAAGCAGATCAGCTTCGCGGTAAACGCGAAGCTGATCACGCCTTTGTTTTCGCTACTCGGATAGTACAATTCCTCCTCTACTTAACTCCAAAATTTCAAGTTTCTAGCCTGCTTCTGTAGCTGTACAGGCCGGTTTGTGTCGGACCTGTTCGGAAACCACATTGTTGGTTTTCCCACGAGGCGGCTCATTTATGTTGTAGTTCTCTGTTTTCTAGCCGCTTGGTGTATGTTTGAATAATGTAGGAAACAGTCTGCTCAGATGACTGATCGTCTCTGAATCAGTTGGGCTCACGGTAGTCTTATGGATAACATATTTGCCTTGCAATCTAGAGGTTGCAGGTTTGATCCCAGATACATGCATATTTGCCATGCAATCTGGAGGTTGCAGGTTTGATCCCAGATACATGCATATTTGCCATGCAATCTGGAGGTTGCAGGTTTGATCCCAGATACATGCATATTTGTGTTCGACGACAAAATTTTGGGGTGGGACTTTGTTGATAAGATGTTTTTGAAGAATGGCTGCTCCCATCATCTGTGAACCATTTTTTTTTTTTTTTTTTTTTTTCTTTCTTCAGGTCGATGTCACGATACCCATTTTTACCCTAACACGCCAGGTTCATTTCTGTTTGGAATTTGGGTTGGTCAGAGAGTCGAGATACATTTGTCGTTTCTCAATCCAGTCAAAGTAGATGTACATAGGTGCAAACTTTAGAATTCCTGTAACTTGTTCATTATCGTCATCATCGATAATGTCCACCTTCCCGAAAAAACTTTCACGATATGATGGCGCCCAGGCAACTGAAGAAAAATGTAATCATTTACATTTTAGCATTATTTAGATGAGTTCCGTTGCTGCTTTTAAAAGTATTCAAATTTAAGACAGTTTTTTTTTCCTTTTTTTCTGGGAGGGGGGGGGGGGGGGCTTCATTTTTTTATAAGTAAGGATGATAAAAACCCATATCTTTCATATCTTTTGGTAATTTTTGAGATTATCTAATATGGGACATTGTTGAAAAAGGTGTTATTAGTCATTACGAAAACTTGCCCATGCAGTATACAGAGATCTTTTTTTTTAGCTGTAAAAAATGAAATTTTCATTGGAAAAAAATTGATGTTTTTTAATATTTCTGCTTAAAACATTGACTTTGAACAAAAAACACGCGCTCTGAGCGAAGTTCGGAACCCCCATTTGCGACCAATTTTTTCAATGATTTTCATGGGAAAGTTTGAGAAAATATTGAGGAAATTATAAAAACGAACACCCCTGAATAGAATTGAGCCCTGGACACTCCAAAAATCATAGATCCGCCCCTGGTACCCACAGTCTATGTTTTGGATTAAAAATAAATATACCCTGGTAAACCCCAGTTGTACTACATACGTAGGTCATTCAAAAAGTATTGCGATATGTAGCGCATGTTTGTGTTGTTTTATCTGACAGAGGTTATGTTTTTAATTTCTGAAAGTTTGAGTCAATCTGCATTCAGGAAAATACACATTAACTAAATCGGACCATATACCTCATGTTGCTTAGCAACCATAGAATGGCAGCGAAGGTGTTGTTGCCGCGAAAACCACTATTGAAAAATCAAATAAATAAACATAAAACTTTGGTATTTCTTTGATGGTGTTTTAAATAGCGTTTGTGTAATGTCGCCTTAGTCAGAACTTTCTAGGCAACTGCAATGTTCATATACAGCCTCACGTCACTGTGTCAACTGGTCAACTGTTGCTTAGCAATGCCAGAACTTATGCAATTTCGGGCATAGATTTTGGTTGCTAGGCAACCAAATATGTTATCTGAGAATTGCATTTTATAGCAAGTACAGTGTAGTTTACGAAGCGTCACTGGCAGAAACGAAAACGAATGCCAGAACTTATGCAATTTCGGGCATAGATTTTGGTTGCTAGGCAACCAAACATGTTATCTGGGAATTATGTCCCCCCTCCGAAGGGGTGGGGGACATATTGTTTTTGGTGTGGATCCCGTCGTCGTCGGCGTCGGCGTAGCTTTTTGTCTGCACTATATCTCCTGAACCACTGGATGGATTTAGACCAAACTGGCACAGAAACTTCATTGGGGCAGCCGAATGGAGTGATTAGATTTCGGTGACCTTGACCTAATTTTGAAGGTCACAAAGGTCAATTAACTGTTTGAAAATCCAGGTGTCTTCATTCGTTTCCGCTCTCTAACTTGAGTAGTTTTTGACCGATTTTCTTCAAACTTTGCATATGAGTTGATACCGACAAGGAGTGGTTTGGGATTGTAGATGGGTAAATTTCGTCAAATGACCTTAGAGTTATGGCCCTTGATTGAGGTTAAAAATTGCATTTTGTTCGTTTCCGCTCTCTAACTTGAGTAGTTTTTGACCGATTTTCTTCAAACTTTGCATATGAGTTGATACCGGCAACGAGTGGTTTGGGATTGTAGATGGGTAAATTTCGTCAAATGACCTTAGAGTTATGGCCCTTGATTGAGGTTAAAAATTGCATTTTTTTCGTTTCCGCTCTCTAACTTGAGTAGTTTTTGACCGATTTTCTTTAAACTTTGCATATGAGTTGATACCGACAAGGAGTGGTTTGGGATTGTAGATGGGTAAATTTCGTCAAACGACTTTAGAGTTATGGCCCTTGATTGATGTTAAAAATTGCATTTTGTTCGTTTCCGCTCTCTAACTTGAGTACTTTTTGACCGATTTTCTTCAAACTTTGCATAGGAGTTGATACCGGCAAGGAGTGGTTTGGGATTGTAGATGGGTAAATTTCGTCAAATGACCTTAGAGTTATGGCCCTTGATTGAGGTTAAAAATTGCATTTTGTTCGTTTCCGCTCTCTAACTTGAGTAGTTTTTGACCGATTTTCTTCAAACTTTGCATATGAGTTGATACCGGCAAGGAGTGGTTTGGGATTGTAGATGGGTAAATTTTGTCAAATGACCTTAGAGTTATGGCCCTTGATTGAGGTTAAAAATTGCATTTTTTTCGTTTCCGCTCTCTAACTTGAGTAGTTTTTTTACCGATTTTCTTCAAACTTTGCATATTAGTTAATACCGGCAAGGATTGGTTTGGGATTGTAGATGGGTAAATTTCGTGAAACTTCAAACTTTATAAATATGGAAAGCTGAAACATGTGATATTTTAAAATGTCGGTCGGTATATATTGGTTTTAATTTAAAATGTCTGTTGGTATATATTTACAAAATTAAAAGTGGGTTGGAGCAGAGAGGGGGGACATATGTTTTCCTCTGAAAACTCTTTCTAGTTGCATTTTATAGCAAGTACAGTGTAGTTTACGAAGCGTCACTGGCAGAAACGAAAAGGCATATAAATGTTTGATTTAACAAACTAAAAAATTGATGTCAAATTGTAGCAGCCCCATTTTCCACCCTTCGATCGAGAAATTTGAGTAAATTTTTCAACTTTCATTGGGTGTCATTTAGAATATATCAATAAGATTACATTATCTTGAACACTAAACACAGCGGTCTTAATAAGTTCGGTGTGAGAAAATAAAGTGAATACGTTTAATTTGGTTTTCCTGTCAACATGTCAAGTTGTCAACGGTTGTAAGAGTCGTGGCCAAGTGCCTTTTCCAAGTGATCTATTGTTGCTAGGCAACAGGAAGCCAAGCATGTGAAAAGGTGCTGAACTGTTTTGGGCGAATTGAATTTATGTTTCAAGAAAACTAAATCAAACTTTAACCAGAGGACCATTGGTCCTGAGAACGCTCACCTGAAGCCTGATCTTGGAGCATGAAGTCATCATAAAATTACCTTGACCTTGAATACACACACACTTAATTGACTTCTTAAGTTGTCTGCATCTGCCAAGTTTCAGGTCTCAGGCTGCAATAGTTTCCAAACCCAGTGATTTCTGAGAAAACCATAATCTTAATTTTGATATTTAAATGACCTTGGGTCAAGGTCAAGAAATGACCCTTGAACTTAATTAATCACATACCTTCCTTCATTGACTCCATTAGTTGTTTGCATCTAGCAACTTTCAAGGCTGTAATAGTTTCCAAATTATCCATTGTTTTCGCCTTTTCCCATGTAAAAACCTACGTTTCCAAAATTGACCTTGCCATAAAATAGGCCAAGGTCATCCTAGGGTAATCATTTGATCAAAGTATGATGGGATGGAGTCCCCGATGCTACATACCAAGTTTTCTGAAAATTGGCCTACCTGTTCTGGAGAAAATTCTTTGAAGGGTATTTACCATATATTGGCGTGGCGGCCATCTTGGTCATGTGACCAATATATCGCGAACAAAATAACAATGCCACTACCCAAGGAGGCTCCACATAAAATTTCATCTTGATCCGCCATGCGGTTTCAGAGAAGTTCTTTGAAATTGTGACGCAATTTTGATATTTCAATGACCTTGGATCAAGGTCAAGAAATGGCCTTGACCTAAATTAATTGCATACCTTCACTGACTCCATTAACTGTCTGTTTCTAGCAAGTTTCAAGTCTCAGGCTGCAATAGTTTCCAAAATATCCATTGTTTTCGCCTTTTCCCATGTAAAAGCCTATGTTTCCAAAATTGACCTTGCCGTCAAGTAGGTCAAGGTCATCCTAGGGTCATCATTTGAACAAACTATGATAGGCTGGGGGTCCCAATGCTACATACCAAGTTTCGTGGAAATCGGCCCACCGGTTCTGGAGTAGATGATTTTTGAATGGTTTTTACCATATATGGGCGTGGCTGCCATCTTGGTCATATGACCAAGATCTTGTGAACAAACTTTCATTCCCCCTACCCATGGAAGCTCCACATAAAATTTCAACATCATCGGTAAAGCAATTTTAGAGAAGAAGATCTTTGAAATTGTGACTTAACTTTGATATTTCAATGACATTGGGTCAAGGTCAAGAAATGACCTTGACCTTGATTAATTACATACCCTCACTGGCTCCATTAGTTGTCTGTATCTAGCAACTATCAATAGTTTCCAAAATATCCTTTGTTTTCGCCTTTTCCCATGTAAAAGCCTTTGTTTCCAAAATTGACCTTGTCGTAAAACAAGTCAAGGTCATCCTAGGGCCATCATTTGAACAAACTATAATGGGCTGGAGTCCCCGATGCTACCTACCAAGTTTCGTGGAAATCGGCCAACTGGTTCTGGAGAAGAAGATTTTTGAGTGGTTTTTACCATATATGGGCGTGGCGTCCATCTTGGTCATGTGACCAAGATTCCGTGAACAAACTTTCATTTCCCCTACCCATGGGGCCTCCACATAAAATTTCAATTTGATCTGCCAAGCGGTCTTAGAGAAGATCTTTGAAATTGTGGACGACGACGGACGGACGCCGGAGCATGTCTTTACTACAAGCTCACCTTAATTATGAGCCTTCGGCTCAGGTGTGCTAAAAACTTGTTCAAACAAAAAAATATAGTAAATATTGCATTACCAATTGAATGACCCTCGTATGTATAGAAAAGTGGTGTACAAGGGGGTAAACGTTTCGTGTTATCCTGATGGTAATTGGCAATGAATCTGTTCACCTCTCGGCGCACTCTATGTATCATAGTAAATTTACTAATAAGCAGCTTCAAAAGTTTTGAATCTCGCGCTAAGACTCTTACTTGTCTCTGGATTTTCCTGGCCGTCAGGATTGCGTTTCCCTTGCGTTGTTTGCACTTCAGGTTTTGCTTTAGTTTTCTGGTCTTTTATTTTCGGCGGTTTCAATAGTTTCTTGACGACCGAGTCGACAGGAATAGTTCCTATTATGACGTCGTTTTTGACCTTCAGAGGTGTTTTCAAGTCTTTTATATGGACCCAGAGCTAAATGAGAAAACTATAACATGATAACATTATGTTATAAGGGGCGTATTACAACATAAAACAGCCTACCACAGTGTCAAACTAATGAAGTAGGTTAAACAGATCATAAGGACATTTTCAAACCAGGCTAACCACAAAGTAAATTCGTTTGGATTCAGCGCCGGTCAAGCCCCTTTCCCCTGGTGTGGTATTGTCACTTTGACTTTTCACCAGTAAACTATTCTGATTCTGATTCACAAACTTTGAAATCCATCAATACTATCCTAACAAAGAGACAAAACAATTAATTTGTCAATTATTATTTCAAATAGATATGAAAGGTAAATTCTTTGGATGCAGTGACAATATTCAAAGTGAGAAGATGTGCCAAACTGCACAAAGTATGCAGGTTTTTAATTTTATTAAAAATAATGAGCTCAAAATCACCAACCTCAACATTGTACATTACATCAATGAGGTTGCAGAATTTCAGAAAAGATGGGGGTAGGGGTGGTATAAGAATCCTTTCCTCGTCATATTCATCATCATGTCCGGGCATTATGGGTCCATGTTGAATCACGGAAATCTGTTTTGATTCAGTCGTCTTTCTTGCTTTGCTTTGTGGGTCTTTCGGCACGCGATAGGTGGTTTCCTGTAAGTGAAGGTATTTGGCAATTAGTTCCGTAGAGACAGTTGGCATTTTTGTGTATGTGTGACATCGCAGTTCTCGTTTGTTCGATTGATTGAGGCCCTAAGGTTTCCAATGACGTCTCATTTAAGATTTTTGCATGCATATAGCAAAGTGTTTGCATTGTGCTCTACAATGTTTGCTGTTTTTGTCAGTGAATGTGACAAATTACTAAACATATTGTAACATGCATAACGCGTTTTTTGTTTTGAAAATCAAATGCAAAAAATATAAGATTGTCTACTTGAAATAACAGACATAAAAAAGAACATAGAACATAAAACATAATTTACTTTGATATTACTTCTGAGGTGAATCATATGAAAGAGTAAACGTGTATAATTTCATTCATGAAAGGCTGCCAGGTAATATGTCGCAAGCGTGTTATTGTAACAAAACATGTAGGAATGATAGTGCAGTACAATTTCCATTGAAATAACACAAAAACCAAACTGTTAATTAAAACTGATATTGGAGACGAAAAATAAACTTTCCCCAACATATTTCTATTCTAGTGAGAAAATGCTTGGAAAATAACTTGCAATTAGCTATCAAAACATGCCTAGGTTTAAAATTTTGAACTCGGATAATAGTTAACAAGAGATGCTGGTTAGAAATAATCGATACTCAAAGGTAAAAGTCATCCGAATCTGAACTTACGAAATGGCTATACGGAATAATGATCATGCGAAATTAAACATCAATGATGAAAGTGTCAAAAAGACATTTTCATGGCAAATATTAAGAACTATTTATAGTTGTTTATCTATGGTGTGATATATTTAAGGGCCACACTCTCTTGCTGGTAATACCAAGGGGAGTTGGTTTCAAGAGGAATGTTAAAGAAATAAGCCAAGTATTAATAACTATGATCATATTTTGGCACCTCCTATCCTACTAGACCCACCATCATAAGCCTTAGTTTACTCCACTGTGCGCCTCGTCCTGTACCCTCGTTAATTTCAGCATTACAGATGAGATAATCTCCCGGTACGTAACCTGTGCGGCTGAGACAGATTTTGGCGTATGCCGGACCCGTGTCGCAACACCAACTACCAATAGTCTTGATACGTTCTTTCATCTGTTTATCCTGCGGTTTAGTAAAAACAATATTACATTGGATTGTAACTCCTGTGATATACACACAATTACGAGTTTCAAGGCTGCCCAAATTTACGACTGGGTCCCCGCACATTGGGGCCTAAGAGAAATAGATGGGCTGCTTGTGCCTCCAGAAAAGCTTATAAACTGCTGTCTGGCCATCTGATTACTGGTAAACCGCTCTGGAATGAGCCTGCCCAGGAAAAGTGGTTCAAGTCAAACCATCTATACGTTGAAGCCTTTGAGTTGGGTGGTTATATTTGAAGCACTGACGTCCTAATTTTGGGAAAAAGTCCCATAAAATGGAGACAACGTTCCGACATGACCATAGCTGTTGACTGGGACGTATAGCATCAGTTCAAACAAAACCAAATATACGCCAGCATCCATGAGAATCCAACCACGAACATAATAGTTTTAACCACTACAGAAGTTAAGGGCGGCGCTGGATTCGTAAAACCGGTTTATTCCCCTCCCGTTTTTACCTGAGGAAAATTTGGCGAAATCAAAGAGTTCTATGCTACCCGAGCGTAACATGGATTCTGATTACACCATTCATTACAGAAAACATTGAAGTTTATAGTATCACTGGAATTAATTTTCTAAACAAGTCACGTTTTATGATATTTTGGTGAAAAGTTCATTTTTGAGAATAAAATTGTGAATTTCTAAAATTTCTCTTTGCCTCAAAATTACAATGCCACGTAGATATTTTCTTACCAAACCCACGCCTAACATATTGCCAACATTGTATTCTTAGTTTTCAATGTGTTTTCATCTAGCCAAAGTTTTTTTCAGTTTTGGGGAAAATCATGTTTTTTATGACAAAAATCGTGATTTTTTGAAATTCACCTTAAAAAGTTTTCTGTCTGAAGGTTATACAAACGCTTTCCAGTAAAATTATATAATAATCAAAGACATCATTATTCGGGCGTTTCATTTTATTTGGAATTACATTTGTATCTTGTTCCAATGAAGCTGGGTACCCGAAATTATCAATGGGGTGTATTTTCAAAATTAAATGACATATGAGCGCGTGGCTGTTTTTTCTAGGCGGAAATGAGGCGTCAAGATGTTTTTGGGTTTTTTTTAACTTAAATCCTTGTAAAGGTCAAATAAAATAGTTTCATGGGTGTTTGCTAGATTGACAATGTGTTTTTCAGGGTTCAATTTTTGGGGTAAATGGTGATTTTAAGAAACAAAAATGCGGATTATTGCAAAATACCATATAAAGTTCTCCACACGAAAACTTTTCAATTGTTTTCCAGTAAAATGAAGAGCCAAAGGACTGTACTTCAAGCTAGGTCGACTGCATTTAGTGCAAAGAACTGTTGTAGTCGCTTCGGTCGTAATAGTTCCCGTGCGCGTGCACGCACCCGTATGCGTCACACTTGCTTTATTTTTTTTTAGAAGTCCCTAACTTGATAGCAACTGACCAGAAAGCATTCATGCTTGAGCAATATGTACCCTTTAGGGTTGGCTTTCAGTTTAAGGCACCGTGCCCCACGGTCTATGCACCGGGGTGGTGCTAGCGGTCAAAATCTATATCACCATAAAATTGTTCTAGTCCAAATACATGCATTGACAGCCCTATAAGTATTGATACTTTGACCATTGATACCCGGTAAGGCTGGCTTTCACATCATGGCATCGGAGCCCTGACTTCTTGCTTAGGAGGGGCCGAAAGGTGAAAATCAAGAACATCATCACACAAGACTTTTCTGTGTTAAAGTTTCTAGGGGTGGGGTTCATTTCATGGCATCGGATTCCTTGGTCCATTTCCAGTTGGGTGGGGCTAGATATATATATTGACAACAGCTTATCCTACAGCATTTATTCTTCATGTACTTTAGGTTCCAGGACATCAGGCCACTGGTCGGGCTAGAGGTCACAATCTAGGACACCTTAAATATTGTTTTCTTTATCATTCCTAAATAGAAACAACTTAGAAAGATGGTCGGTCCTTAATCGTCTTACTTTAAAAATTCTGACACTGACTTATGTGTCATGAGGTTAGGGCTGGGTTGACCTAATTTCCATGGTCCAGTACTTTTGCCTTATATCTTGACACTCAATTATTATATGAGCGTACTTCTTTCTGATTATGAGTGAGTAAAACCATACCTTTGACCCCAAAGTACTTATTGGTCACTGTGACCTAATTTTATTGTTCAGTGATTTTGCTTTATATCTCAACACTCATTGGGTATATGATCATACTTCTTTCACATTATGAGTAAGTACGACTAGACATTTGGCCCCAAAAACTTATATAAAAGGGTCCTTGTGACCTGTCTTCAGTGATTTTGTCGTCTTAATCTCAGCAATGATTATACTTCTTTCAAAATTATTGTGAGTATGAATTGACCCTTGACCACAAAGTACTTAGATCACTGCGACCAAATTCTTAGCTCAATGATTTTGCCTTTAAGCTTCAATGCAAAAGAATGATCATGGTGCTTTGGTTTACATGTCGAGGTGGTCCTGATGTAGCAGTCGAACACACTGTCATGCGACAGCTCTTAAACCTTTGGCAGATAATGAAGTCACCGGGCTGTGCCTGTATGGACCAATAATAGAAAGTTTATAACGAGGATCATATTTTTAGTTAAGAGGTACAAGAAGGCAGTGATCAGGAAAAGGCGCAATCAGAAAGAAATGCATTTGAATGGGAAAAATTAGTAAAATGTAAATAAATGGGGGGAAATTTGCTGGGAGTATGCAAACGGACAGAAAATTTATGTTTATGAAGACATTTTGACTCCAGGGGGTTGTCTGCACCTGCCCTGGGGCTATATACATGAATATGACCGTAATATTCAAACATCTATTTTCTCTGAAATAGCTAGGGGCGGCCCCCGTGGCAGAGTGGTTAAAAATTCGATCATCTCACTGCTGTGACTGGTGTGGGTTCGAGCCCCGCTCTGGCCACATTTGAGACAAGCCAAGTTTTGCTTGCGGGTGTGTCAGGTGGTTTTTCTTGGGGTTCTCCCGTTTTCACCCCACCTATTGATTGGCCCATCTCATATGAGCTGAAATAATCTTGAAAGGAACATTAAACTAAATAAAAAAAAAGAAACAGCTAGGCCAATTAAAGCCAAACTTTATGTGGAGCATTGTTATGAAGGGGGGATGAAAATTTATATAAAAGGTTAATGTCACATTACCAAGATGGCTGCCATGTCTATAAATAGCAATAACCTTAAAAAATCTTCTTCTCCAGAACCACAAGGCCTATGATTTTGAAACTTGGCATGAAGCAGCAGGCAATGGAGCTCTACGAATTTTATCGCAAGGTCAACTTAGGTCGCTAATGCATTTGAATGGAATAAATTAGTAAAATGTAATTAAATTGGGGAAAACTTGCTGGGAGTATGCAAATTGACAGAAGATTTATGTTTATGAAAACAATGACCCTGTGGGGTTGCCTGCCCCTGCTCCAGGCTATATACATGATATGACCATAATATTCAAACATCTACTTCTCTGAAACCGCTAAGCCATTTAAAGCCAATCTTTATGTGGAGCATCGTTAGGAAGGGGGAATGAAAATTCATATAAAAGGTCAAGGTAGCATGACCAAGATTGCCGTCATGGCTATAATTAGCAAAAACCTTTAAAATCTTCATCTCCAGAACCAGAAGGCCTATGATTTTGAAACTTGACATGAAGCATCAGGCAATGGAGCTGTATAAAGGTTATATAAATCATGACCCTGGGATGACCTTGATCCATTTTATGGCAAGGTCAACTGAAGTCTCATATCCCAGATCTCTGGTGAGCGTTTATAGGACCATTGGTCCTCTGGTTTACCCCGGGGCGTGAATGGACGAATTTATTTAGTGCTCTTCATAACATTGCTGAATACAAAGCATACACGATTTGGTTCTTTTAGTTAGTGGTTTCTGTGGTTTCAGAGAAGATGATTTTTGAGTATTTCCCACTATGGCAAATAATCAAATCCCTTTAGTGCAGCCTGTATGAACCCCAGGGTAACTGTTCACAGTATTTACAAGGAATATTACTATATATAGCTACAAATTTAATACAAATGTACAGGGTCATGTGGTTTTAGAGAAGAAGATTTTTAATGTTTTTTTTTTTTTTTTTTTTTTTTTTTTCTAATTGTAAGGTTATGCGAGATAAAAACCACCGGGATGTGGCCATTCTTGGCCACATGGACATGCTTTGTGGGACTTATGTCAAGCTCCATGTAACAATCTTGCATACCAAATAAAGAAGCTTGTGGTCTTGTGGTTTCAGAGAAGATTTTTTTCATGTATTTCCCATTGTAAGCCTATGGCAGGCAATGACGCCCTGGGGCGGGGCCTGTATGGACCCCAGGGGTACGGTTGACCGGATTTATAAAGAGGAGTACTATGCATTGCTGCACACAAAAATATTGAAGCTCTAGATATTGTGGTTTCGGAGCAAAAGATTTGTTCATGTTTTCCTTTTGTAAGTCTGTTGGAACTAACTGTGGCCATAGAAACCAGAATTCCGGCCCTAATGTAACCTTCCCCCATCACTTACATGTTACCCCAAAATTGAACTATATAAAACACATTGTTAGTCTTGCAAACACATATTAAACGGTTTTTCTTGCAATTGTATAGTTTTCATACAGAGACCTTTATTTGGTTGTTTGCAATATATCGCGATTTTCTGCTAACATTCATTATTTACCCCCAGAACTAAACTCCGGAAACACATTGTCGATCTTGCAAACACCTATAAGACTATTTTAGTTGCCTTTTACAAACATTTTAAGTTTCTTAAATAACTTTTGATGCCTTATTTCCGCCTCGAAAAACAGTCATGCACTCGTATGTCATATATTTCTGAAAGTACACACCATTGTTAATTTCTGCTACCCAGCTTCATTAGAACTCGATATAGATGCAATTCCAAATAAAATGAAAAGCCAGAATAATGATGTTTATGATTACTATACCATTTTACTGGGAAGCGATTTTGTAATTTTCTTACAGAAAACATTTTTAGGTGAATTTCAAAAAAATCGTGATTTTTGTAATAAAAAAACATGATTTTCCCCAAAACTGAAAAACTTTGGCTGATGAAAACACATTTAAAACTAAGAACACAATGTTGGCAATATTTTGGCATGGGTTTAATAAGAAAATATCTATGTGGCATTGATATTTTGAGGCAAAGAGAAATTTCAGAAATTCGCAATTTTATTCTCAAAAATGAACTTTTCACCAAAATATAAAACGTGACTTGTTTAGAAAATTAATTCCAGTGATAAGATAAACTTCAATGTTTTCTGTAATGAATGATGTAATCAGAATCCATTTTACTCTCGGGTAGCATAGAATCGAAAACTAAGCGACTTATTGTAGATTTTTTTCCTCTAGTATTTTATATATTGACCGTTCAAAGGCGATACTTCTATTGTAGGCTTCTTTGTTTCATGTTTTGGTGTCGATATTTGTACCGTCGACACCTTTAATGTGCTTTTTTTTTAACTCATGTATATTTAGGCAAGTTCCGGTAACTATGAGACACCTCTAGTAAAACATCCGCTCATTCAGCTTACCGCATGATCATTTTGGTTGTTTTCCACCTGGATATTTAGGGTGAGGTTTTGGTTCTGATTGGTCTAGTTTCTGATTACTGTCTGTCTGTGTGTGCGTCCGTTAACTTTTGAACGGTGAATGCTAGGGTTTTGAAATTTCATGTGTGTATTCCTCATGAAAAAATAGTTGACCCATATTTGTTTTTCATGTCCGAGTTATGCCCCTTTTCTGAGTTATGTCCCTTTGAAAACAAAGTTTGAAAATCTTGTGTGCAAGATATCTCAAAAAGTATGTAAGCTAGAGCCTTCATATTTGGTATACTGATTGGGGCCGAGGAGTAGATAGCCTGATTAACTTTTGAGAACTTTCCGTCGAATTTTGACAAAAATACGGAATTTTGAAATTTTCATTGATTTTTCCATTTTTCGGTGAAATTTGAAACTTTTGAAAGGTGAATGTTAGGGTTTTGAAATTGCATATACAGATTCCTCATGAATAAATAGTTGACCCATATTTTTTCATGTCCGAGTTGTGCCCCTGTTTGGAGTTATGCCCCTTTGAAAACGGAATTTGAAAATCTTGTGTGCAAGATATCTCAAAAAGTATTTTAGCTAGAGCCTTCATATTCGGTATACTGGTTGGGGCTGAGAAGATGATCACCCGATTAACTTTTGAGGACATTCCGTCAAACTTTGACAAAATTCATTTTGAAATTTTCACTCCATTTCTAACTTGTCTGTAAAAAGCTTAGATTCTGTTCCTGGATCGAGGTCAAAACAGAGGCAACCGAACAGCTTCTACAGGAAATTTAATTTCACTTCATTTGAATGAAATGAATCATACAAGCTGCCAGTTTAGGGGCAACCATACAGTTGGGGGCATAGTGTTTTACAAACACGCATTTCTAGTTTGTTTTTGTTTTTTCGAAAATTATATTGCGTTCTGTTTCTAGTTTGTTTGTTTTTCTGTTTCTAGTTTGTTTGTTTTTTATGTCTACAAATGTTTCCGTGGTATGTTAATGCTTTAAGGCAACTCATGTTTGAAATTCAGGACTAATGAATTGTAAGAGTATACAAAAACTGAAAAAATTATGTCTTTTCATACAACAAATTTTCTACACTTTATAAACACCCTCCCATACATGTATTTATGTATTTCATTGTTTTGAATGACATAGGTCTATCGCTATGCGTTTATATGTTACCATGTTTTGCATCTTACTATGAAATGTTATTATGCCTCGTTAACCATGTATATATACCATGTTCCTCATGTTGACATTGTATATATGGATTGAGTGAATAAACTTTGAACTTGATGGGACGTTTTTCAGTTTCTGGACTCCAAATAATTTGTAAGTGACCTTGGTACTGTCACTGCAAGTCGCTTATCCTTAAAGACTTCGTCACTCATAACCGAAAATCTCTCGACGTAGACTTGAGTTTAATTGCGAAAATTAGTTTTTGTTTGTTTGATTTATTTCTTTACGCCCCAGTGAACATCTACAGTTATATAGGGACGTTAACTGTTGAAAGGGAATCTGTGCAAGTCTACGTCGAGGGATTTTCGCTTATGTGTGACGAGTCCTTTACCGGCCATCTTTGTATGCAACATGTGACTTGTCGCAATTCTAGATAAAAATGATTACAAATAATTAAACATGCCTTAGACCTGGATTCTTTATTCAGATCGTACGTAGCTCCTACGGTAAACGCTACTTTAATTTCCTTGTCCATTTTCCACGGTTTCTCAATGATACCCTTGACCCAATATCTAATGTAACATGTTGGTCGGCCCTCGAAAGAGGCTGGTATCTTCTCGGGTAGTTCGAAGCGGAAGGGAAAAATGTGTTCACCGGACTCTAGTTCCAAAGACTCCTTGTTTTCTTCTGAAATAATGAATTTAATGATCATCATTGGTGCTTTTCAGAGAATGCAGAACTTGATGATATGCTAAATGGCTCGTGTGATTCGAGCTACCACGTCCACCAGCCAATCCATTTTACAGAAAGATATGTGAATAGTATAGGTCTTCCGAATACCATGCTATGGCGGGCTTTGTATGTTATTAACGGATGTTAGTAGGCGCACATCTGCGGTTCAGAGCAATTTTGCGCTTTCTAGACAATTGAATTTTTCAGGTTTAAGACTCTGTGCTTTCGAATCCCTAATGTAGGCGTCATAACACACGATTATGGAAATTTTCAAATTCGGGCCATTCGTGAGTGCATCTTTACCCATCGTATGTCCGTCGGGAGATTTTTTAATAAGCTTCGGCAGCACCATCGCGAGCGACACCAAAATCTTTGACATGCTAAAAATTGTCTGAAGGACACACGAAGGTTCAATTTCGTGTTAAATTCGTGTGTACATCTTGGCCTTCGCAAAGCCATCGTGGGACCATCCTATCAAATCGGGACTACATCGTACTTCTGTCGTGTGATCATCGGCACCATCGGCTAGGTTTTGCTACACGAAGGCAATACGAAGGAGACGCGATGTTGCCCGATTGTTACGAAAGCACACGACATCGTTTAGCCCTCGCAACGCCATCGCATAATCATCGTATCTGAAAAATTTAGAACACGACGGCATCTCGATGGGTACACGATATTTTCTAAAACTTTCTTTCTGCGTTTCCCATATTTCCTACGGTAACATGGACATACACACAGCATTTTTTCTCAGAAAATCTTAAGTTGGAGTACTGTCGATTCTATTCTGACAACAAATGTGGCGTATTTCGAAGACAATCAGTAAGGAGAAGACTGCAGCACTGCTTCTTTACACGCAACTGGACCATGATGATAAACACACCATAATGGAGCAACACTGTCTCTTTAATTTTAGCATTCGCAAGGGATATTTGGTATATGGGAGAGCAGAATTACAGGTATTTGGTTTGTTTATTATTCTGTTGTCTTTCAAGCAGCACCCGGTTTTCTTTCTAGTAGAGTACTTCCCATTGCAGTATTCGACAAACGAGCGTTTTATCTACTTACTCAAGCACAGTTTTGTGTCAGTTTCATGCGAAAGATGGATTTAGAATGCAATCAAACTGTCACCCCAAGACTCTTGAACAGATTTTTATAAAGTAACTGACATTACAGTCATGGTAGTAATAATTATTTTTACTGTGGACGCCAACAACGAAATCGTATAAATGAAAGTGCTTTCTCAAATTTAAAAGAGACCATGTTTGCACGAAGAGATATTTGCACGAAGAGGCTCGTTCAATCTCCCACCTACAGTATAGGCAACATGTATTTTATGGAATGGAGTTTTTTTGAGTGGAGTCATGGGCTAGGGTGTTGGAGTGGATTCTTGGAGTGGAACCTTGGAAGGAAATTTTAGAGAGGAGCTGACCGGCGCGCCCTCTTCCTTATTTAGGTGGAATTTCCAATTTTATTTTAAAAGAAAGAATCTGACAAAGCTGCTGTGTTCTCAGTATCACTGTGTAGTCTCAGAAGTTTTTTTTTTTTTTTTTTTTTTTTTTTCATAACATAGAGAAGTCACATTATGTCTTCGGGACACTTTCGGGAAATACATTTGACACCTCACGATGTCGTGAAGCCTCTTAAAGCCTTCGTGTACCATTCGCATCAACTTCGTATGCAAAACAAGCACTTCGTATAGGCACTGTGACATAACTCGCTAATAAGGATTTCAACATTTCGTGAATTTCGGTCACAACAATTTCACGAAGGACACAACTTATTCGCGAATTACCTGGACGAAGATGTACCTGCTATGTTTGAAGCCACGCTTTGAAATGATTAAGGTGAAATCTAAACTGAAATAGTTTCATATGCCTTGGCGAGACATATGGGCGAATGAATATGTACTTTTTATGTTTGGGAAAGCTAATTAAAGATACTCATTCTCATTTTTCTAACAAAATTAGGTGTTTTCCTAGTTTAATTGCCAATCCAGTAAAAGCGTCCTTTTGCACAAGAATTTGGGCATGCTATATGTATAAAAGGATACCTAAAGAACTTCTTGGTATAAATAGATTGAAACTTCTGTAACAATAGAGTCTGTAATACACCGAGAATCCCATGTACCAAGTCAGCTAGTGGACACAACTATTTCAGGAGTGAGCCATGAGAAAGCTACAAACATTTCTTGAGTCAGTCATAACTGTTTCTTGAGTCAGTCACAACTGTTTCTTGAGCAATACACGGTATTTAGCATACAAGTTTCAACATTTGTACACATAAAGCACTGGAAATAGACAGTGCGTACAGTTTGAACCAAAACAGAAAAAATATACAGGCATAGTGCAAGCCATGATCGTGATGAGCACAGACGATTCATAATTAAAAACCTCACATAGAACACGACATAACCTTGTTTTGACTTACGAATCACCGCAATATCGTTTTTAGCTCGACTGCACGAAGTGCATAGAGCTATTGCAGTCACCCCGGTCGTCCACGTTCCTGTTCCCGTTCCCGTTCCCGTGCGCGTTCCCGTGCGCGTGCGCGTCACACTTGCGTTAAAGTTTTCTAGAAGTCCATATCTTGACAACCACTCATCAGAAAGCATTCATACTTGGACCATAGATACCCTGTAGGGTTAGCTTTCATTCTATGGCATCGGGTCCCTGGGTCCAGGCCAGGGGGTGGGGCTGGAGGTTAAAATCTAGAACACCTTCAAAAATGGCAATTCTTGTGTTAAAGTTTTCTAGAAGTCCATATCTTGACAACCATTCGTCAGAAAGCATTGATACTTGGGCCATTGACACCCTGTAGGGTCGGCTTTCATTCCATGGCATCAGATCCCTGAGTCCATGCCAGGGGGTGGGGCTAGAGGTTAAAATCTAGAACACCATTAATAATAATGGCTTTTCTGTGATATAGTATTCTAGAAGTCTATATCTTGAAAACTTTTTATCAGAGGGCTTTCATACTCGGACCATAGGTACCCTGTAGGGTTGAGTTTCATTCCATGGCATCAGGCCCCTGGGTCCATGCCTGGGGGGTAGGGCGGGAGGTTAAAAACTAGAACACTAAAAAATAGATGCACTGCTGTGTAACTTTTACAAGGAGGCATATCTTGACAACAACTTATCATAAAGCATTCATACTTCATACACTTTAGGTTCCATGTCATCGGACCTCTGGGTCGGAGTCAGGGGGGCGGGGCTAGAGGTCAAAATCTAGAACTCCCCGAATTTTTTTTTCTTTTTTTTTTCTTAATAGAAACTCAGGATGGTTGGTCATTCATCTTTTGACTTTGTGACACTGACTTATGTGTCATGACAGTAAGGGTCGGTTGACCTACTTTCCATGGTTCAGTGATTTTGCCTTATATCTTGACACTCAATTAGTATATTTTCTTACTTCTTTCAGATTATGAGTTAGTACGACCAGGCCTTTGACCCCAATATACTTATAGGTCACTGTGACCTAATTTCACAGTTCAGTGATTTTGCCTTATATCTTGACATGCAATTAGTATATTTTCATACTTTTTTCAGATTATGAGTGAGTATGACCAGACCTTTGACCCCAATATACTTATAGGTCACTGTGACCTAATTTCACGGTTCAGTGATTTTGCCTTATATCTCGGTACTCAAATGGTTTATGAACAAACTTCTTTCAAAGTATGTTTGTGTATGACAAGACCTTTGACCCTGAAGTAGTCATAGGTCACTGTGACCTAATTTCACGGTTCAGTGATTTTGCCTTATATCTTGACACTTGATTAGTATATTTTCATACTTTTTTTCAGATTATGAGTGAGTATGACCAGACCTTTGACCGCAATATACTTATAGGTCACTGTGACCTAATTTCACGGTTCAGTGATTTTTGCATTATATCTCGGTACTCAAATGGTTTATGAACAAACTTATTTCAAAGTATGTTTGCGTATGACAAGACCTTTGACCCTGAAGTAGTCCTAGGTCACTGTGACCTAATTTCACGGTTCAGTGATTTTGCCTTATATCTTGATACTCAATTAGTATATTTTCATACTTTTTTCAGATTATGAGTGAGTATGACCAGACCTTTGACCCCAATATACTTATAGGTCACTGTGACCTAATTTCACGGTTCAGTGACTTTGCCTTATATCTCGGCACTCAAGTGGTTTATGAACAAACTTCTTTCACACTATGTTTGCGTATGACAAGACGTTTGACCCTAAAGTAGTCCTAGGTCAAAATGACCTAATTTCACGGTTCAGTGATTTTCCTTTATATCTCGGCACTCAATTGGTATATGAACATACTTCTTTCACGATATGTATGAGTATGACAAGACCTTTGACCGTAAAGTATTCCTGGGTCACTGTGACCTAATTTCATGGTTCAGTGATTTTGCCTTATATCTCGACACTCAGTTGGTATTTTTTCATACTTCTTTCTGATTATGAATGAGTATGACCACACCTTTAACCCAAACATACTTATAGGTCACTATGACCTAATTTCATGGTTCAGTGATTTTGCTTTATATCTCAACACTGAATGGGTAATGATCATTTTTCTTTCACATTATGAGTAAGTATCACTAGACCTTTGACCCTGCAATACTTATAGGTCAGTGTGACCTTTTTTCACGGTTCAGTGATTTTGCCTTGTGTCTTGGCACTCAGTTGGTATATGAACACACTTCTTTCACAATATGAGTGAGACCTTTAAATCTTAGGTAGTTATAGTTAACTTTCATGGTTCAGTGATTTTGCCTTATTGCATCAAGGCAAAAAGATGTATGAGCATAATGCTTTGGGTTACTGGTCGGGTTTGGCCTTATGTTTGACAAAGGTCAGAAGCAGTCGAGCACGCTGTCCTGCGACAGCTCTTATTTCTATTGTTAATAAGATCCAAACTCTTTAAGAGGAGTGAATAAAAGAATAAATCAACCTAACTTTTTGGTGCTCACGGTGCGCGCAGTGCAGATCACTGTTCTTGTGCGGCCTTAACATTGCGCTGTACAATCTCCATACAACCGCATGGCTGACCACAGTGTTTGCAGAGCAGTTTTCGTTTATGTCCGCCGAACCATTTTTTTCCGTTTTAAGGGCCGTACAACGCGCAGTACAAAGAGCTGAGCAGCCTGTAATAAATAATATATTGATCACACGGCGCTGCTACCGTGATCTCACGGCAAGGTCTAATCAACCCACCGTGTTCTTGTCAGAGCACCGACAAAGATGTTTCCACGGCGTTTCATTTTTAAGTATGGCCTTCTATGCGACCTTATGGTGGTGCTCATCGGCAATGTTACTGTGTTGCTTTTCAAGTATTGTAACAAGCTTACTTGCGATCGTACTGCGCGCATCTCGGCGTTCCAATTTTCCTAAAACGCTACGTATGTGATCACCGTAACAATGTCGTCCTTATGCGAAAGGGGTTTATATCATTTATAAGCAAACAAAAAAAAAAAAAAAAAAAAAAAAAAAAAAAAAAACCAGAGGACCAATGTGTCCTGATATCGCTCACCTGAGATTTTGTCTTTGATGAATGACCTTTGGCTAAGGCCATGTTGGCCAACATAAAATATACTCAGTACAAAAAGAAACGCAAAGTTTTGATTTTTATTTTTTCGCATAAGTATAATATATTTTCAAAGTCTAATTGATTCTAAGAATTTGTCATTCACATGAGAGTTTCACAACTGAGTTTCGTTGTGATTTGAAAGTGGGTGTAATTTTTAGGTTAACACTTGTGAAATCAACATTTTTCTCAAAAAAAAAAAAAAAAAAAAAAAAAAAAAAACAATTGAAAGAATAATTAAATAAAAGTTTGCTTCGAGTATGATCATTGTGGTCCAGCAAATCATAAAAACACAAAATTAATTGAGTTTCATTAAAAGAAAAATTTTGCTGGGATTTTTAAAAATGCGTTTTATGAAAAATAACAAGCCCTTTCGAAATTCGGCATTTTGGTCTCCTTTTCGGTAAATGATGTCCCTATTTCGATTAAATAATGTTACTTAAAAATAAATGTGACTCTCTTACAGCTTGCCCTCAGTTAAAATTTCTGGTCGTTTTTCAGAACTTCCGGTTCATTGAAAACAGATTCTTTTGGTGATAAAATCAAGGTTAAGACAAAGAATTCGAATTTGATAGCATGAAACTTTAATACAGTATTTGACGTCAATTTAACGTAATTTGCAATTTACTAGTCCCCCCGAATTAATTTTTAGACGTTTTTAAAATTTTGCCAATTTTGGTCAAAATGTAAGGTGCGTTACATTTTATGAACAGTATACAGCTGTGTTTTAGACAGTTTTATTCTTCTGAAAGAAGTGTTTACTCATATCATTTGCAGCCAAGCCCAATTTTTACTTTTGACACAAATTTTTTAAGTCTGCCAGATTGACCATCGTTTTGAGCATTTTGGCCACTAATTCATGTGGTTGACTATAGCAGCCAAATAAAGCCATAGTCACTCACATACTTAATTCTGATTTATGAAAGGCAATCATAAACTGATGAAGTATCGTTTGAAGGCAAAAAAGTGAACAGAAGAGGTTTTTAAAGTGGTAGAAAAGGAGTATTCATCACCACAAATTCTTGCGAGTTTTTTATGGGTACTCTTTATTGACGCCAAAAAACATAATGTTTCCGTGGTCGAAAAAATATGGAATTCAGTCTGCGGGTAGGAGACATGCCATTCTTTGTTTCCTGTAAACTTGAAATTGTTATCTGTAAAACTGTGTGAGTTATGACAGAAAATATACCTTTTGTGTTTCTTTATGTACTGAGTATATAAACTTGACCTCAAATACTCACATAATTATTAACACTATAAACTGCATGTATCTACCAACTTTCAGATCTTTTTGGCAATATTTGACCTTTCTGTTTAAATTAACTGTTTAATAATATGTCAATGTCACATTCCAAGTTTCATTGAAATCGGTCCACCTATTCCAGAGAAATTTATTTTTAAAGGATTTTACCACATATATGGGCATTTGGGCATGGTGGTCATCTTGGTCATGTGACCTGGACCATTTATACAGAGTTTGGTTCCCCTTCCTAAGGATAGCACATATAAAATTTGGCTTTGATTGGTGCAGTGGTTTCTGATAAAATTGAGTTTTAAATATAATATGTAAATGACCTTTGGCCAATGTCAAGAGATGACCTTGACCTTGAATACTCATAGGACTTCATTAACTCAATAAGTTGTATGTATGTACCAACTTTCAGGTCACAGGCCACAAAACGTTCTGAAAAATCCAATGTTTTCCATTGAAAAACATATGTGACCAATGTTGACTTTGCCATAAAATAGGTCAAGGTCAACCCAAGGTCATGATTTATATAAACTATGTTGGGCCAGAGTCCCCGATGCTACATACCAAGTTTTATTGAAATCGGTCCAGCAGTTCCAGAGTAGAAGATTTTTTTAAAGTTTTTACCATATATGGGCATGGCAGCCATCTTGGCCATGTGACCCAGACCATTTATATAAACTTTGATTTTCTCTTCTTAAGGATACCACATATAAAATTTGGCTTTGATTGGTCAAGTGGTTCCTGAGAAAATTAAGTTTTAAATTTATTATATAAATGACCTTTGGCCAAGGTCAAGAGATGACCTTGACCTTGAATACTCCTATGACTTCATTATTTCAATAAAATATATGTATCTACCAACTTTCAGGTCACAGGCCAAAAAACTTCCTGAAAAATCCAATGTTTTCACTTTTGTCCATTGAAAAGCCTATGTGACCAAAGTTGATCTTGCCGTAAAATAGGTCAAGGTCAACCCAAGGTCATGGTTCATACAGATTATGGTGGGCCAGAGTCCTCGATGCTACATACCAAGTTTCATTGAAATCGGTCCACCGGTTCCAGAGAAGAAGATTTTTAAGGTTTTTACCATATATTGGCATGGCGGTCATCTTGGTCATGTGACCCGTCACCTGGACCATTTATATTAACTTTAGTGCCCCCTTCCTAAGGATGCTCCACATGAAGTTTGGCATTGATTGGACCAGGGGTTTCAGATGAGAAGATCTTTGAAAAGTGTGATCGACGACAACGACAACGACGACAACGACAGGCGACGGAGCATGACCATCCTATAAGCTCACCTTTTGAGCTTTTGGGGTTAATTTCTTTTTCAAATTCATAAATATTACTTGCCGATTTCCTGGAAGTTTTTTTCCTTCAGTGTCATTTTAACAGTTTTTTTTGCAGATGTGAACTATGATGACCTTGCCATAAAATCTGTCAAGGTCATCACAGGATCATGATTTATACACACATTGTAGTACTCTAGTCTTAATTTTTAAATATCAATTTCCGTTGCAATAGGTTCAGCAGTTCCTGTGAAGAAGATTTTTGAAGGGTTTTTACCATATATGGGGCATAGTGGCCATCTTGGTCATGTGACCTGGTATATTTATAATCACAATGGTTCTCCCTTCATACAGATGCTTTCTATAAAATTTGACTTTGATTGGCCGAGTGGTTTTGGAGAAGATCTTTGATGTTGGCCTTGCCGTAAAATTGGTCATGGTCATCCCAGGGTCATGATTTATACAAACTTTGTAAAGCTCCATTGCCTGATGCTTCATGCCAAGTTTCAAAGCTTCTTGAGAAGAAGATTTTAAAGGTTTTTGCTGTTTATGACGTTTATAGCCATGGCGGCTATCTTGGTCATGTGGCCTGGACCATTTATGCAAACTTTGGTTCTCCCACTTCCTAATGATGCTCCATATAAAGATTGGCTTTGATTGGCCCAGGGGTTTCAGAGGAGATGTTTAAACATTGTGAATGACGACGACGGACGACGGACCATGGTATACTATAAGCAGTGTTTTTTTTTACCAGCGCATCCTGCATCTTTTACTCATGATTTGGTCTCTGGGATGCAAAGTTTTAATTTTGGTGGGTCCCAGGATGCAATGTTTTTGCAGATTTGCAATGAAAAAGAGTGTTTTGGACTCGTAAGTTGGGAACTGGACCCATTGATATTGAATCCTGTGAGTCCTCAGGACCTATAGTCTCAAAATTGTAAATAAATCACTGTTTAAGCTCACCTTGTGAGCCTAACGGCTCAGGTGAGCCAAAAAGAAAAGAAAAACGAAAATAAAAAAAAATAGAACTAGAGCATTATTTCTGTATATTTTGCAAACCTTTTTTTGTGAAAACCGATACTTAATTATTATTGGCGGTAGTGGCATCTAAAATCCTCCATTTTCTGAAAACCAGGAATATCACAATGACTGGCATTCGATACACATAGCAAAAAAAAAAAAACCTTTGCGAGATTTCTAAATTTTGGTTGCTTAGACAGCATAACATCTTAGATATGACATTGACATTTACTGAAATGTAAGGAGTTAAGAAACCTGAGCAGCAATGTCAGTCTTGCCTGGT
Source organism: Rugalucina vietnamica (assembly GCA_964017185.1). NCBI lineage: Eukaryota > Metazoa > Mollusca > Bivalvia > Lucinida > Lucinidae > Rugalucina > Rugalucina vietnamica. The sequence continues at coordinate 28,884,669 of OZ024873.1, forward strand.
CTACAACCCCAATGAAAATTTTATAGGCCAAATGATGGTTTAAAATAGTGTAGTAAATCGATATTAAGATAATTTCTTGCTATTTGGTCATGTCAATACTATTGAAACTAAATCATGAATACGAAAGGCACATCGTGCTTCTGAGGTGACTTAAATCAGAGTTTTTGCAAATCATTGATCACGAAACGTTTGTGTCCAACAGTCATTAAGATCAAGAAACAGTTGTAACAGACTCATGAAACAGTTATAGCCTTCTCAAGAAATAGTTGTAGCCGCATCAACAAAGGGTGGTCATCTTTTCTTCTTTATTTCATGACTTATGCGTATTATTTTAAGACAGTTTTTGACAGGTGTCTTTGCAATTGATTTTTTGTTCACTTTCAGTGCAAAATCATTATAGAAATGTCAAAGATATTCATGTTTAATCCTAACAGAGCATAAATTACACAATTTTTCGCATAAAAAAGTAAAAAGAAAACAGCAAATGCGACTGCAGAATGTTATTGCTTTAATACCATAACCCATTGAGTATGTGCCACAGAAAAATAGTTGATTTTCATCAATAATATACCTTAAAAGCACAGAAAAACGCGTAAAAAGAGAGTCACCTCCATGTTTCCACCTGCAATTCGCGAATAAGTTGTGTCCTTCGTGAAATTGTTGTGACCGAAATTCATGAAATGTTGAAATCCTTATTAGCGAGTTATGCCACAGTGATAGGGTTCGTGAGTGCTTTGGGTATAATCATGTGGTATTCGTGTGTCCATCGTGTGACCATCGGTAGGCTTCGTACATTCGGCTCAAAATTGGCTTTTTACCAAATTCGTGACGAAAATTGCGCGAAATTCAAAATTCCATATTCGTGTGGCCATCGTGTGTCAAATTGGCTAGGTATGACGCCAGCGTAATTACGAATTGCCAGGTATGACAGCCTTGACGCTATTCAACAACTGATCATGCAAAGTAATGCACGTTCAGATTAATACTTTTAAACTTTAGTCCAGTTCGATGTTCTTCAAAAAAAAGTGGTGACAAAACATGATCTCTGCTATGATTATAACTGGCACCAACTGATTTTCTTTGGTTTACGATAGTTGCAAATATCTGCTATCGTAGGCCTACCAGGTCACGAGGTTATAAAACTTTTTCATGCTCATCTCAGCCGAGACTGAAATTTTAACTGCTCAGTCATAAATACTAAAATAGCCCAAATAAAATGAAATTTCCGGTGTAGATCACCAAAACCTATAATTTAGCTACCAATAAATATTAAAATGGCGGCATTTTAACACTTATGGGCATGATAAATTTTATTCTCAACCGAGTTGAGTGTGAAAAACGTTTTATAACCTCGGGGCCTGTTATGCTTACCAGCATGTAGAACAGGTACTGACAGATTAACGTACTCTTCTTCAGCTTTGTATGTGAGCATTTCCCCTGGATTTTTTTCATTTTCCTCTTCCCAAGACACCTGGCAACGACCTCGACATTCAATTGTGATACCTGTTTAAAGCAATGGGTATTTGATACATGTACCTTTATCCACAGTGTCTGCCCAAAACGCCTGCGAATTTCAAAACGTATTAATGCCGTCATTGAAACCTTTTTTCGGTAATAACTACAATTTATGCATTTAATAGAATACATTGTATGTCGTTCAATTTTATTTCAAGCATTTATTACTAGTATATGTGTTATGGACGCTCATATGAAAATACTCGTAGCTACCTTTTATTTTCATTGGCCTGTTTAGTTTTAGTAACAATTCACCTTCCACCGATTCTCCTCCGAGGTAGACAGCCTGAGGCTTGGTAAATTCCAAGGCAAATTTTTCCAACTTCATTTCTGTCCTTGATATCACAAAACTATTGTTTTCTGACAATTCTTGTAGATATCTAAAAACGACACGTAGTATGTTGTTTATGTTTGGGTGATATTACTGGTTTCTTAAAAAAGTTTTGATTTTACTGCTTTCTTAAAAAGTTTTCATTGGAATAAAAACACGATAACACGGCAAGTCTTAAACATGAGGGCGAAAATAAAATGCACATTGTTCTGTTCATTACATGTATTTATGTACCAATGGTTTGACATTTTTATAATGTTTACATATATTGCTAACAACATGATAGGAAATCCAAGAAACAAGCAAATCTAACGATTAACCTTTCATGATTAATTAATTCTGATTCCATGTTAACTCTAGACAAAAACAAAACTCGAGTAAACTTTAAAATGCACAAATATAGCAAATATACAATTTCAATGGCATTTTTGTTATGTAAATCTCGTCAAGAACAGTCTTTGTCCTGCTAAAATTAGCATCTGTTTGTAGACAACATAAAACATGACGTGCTCAATTTAGATGAGCATGAAAAACGTATTATAATATCCCATTCTAACAATTTTATTCAAATCTACAACTTAAAAATACTTCTAATAACTTGAAGCGATCTAAACATGTGGAGGGTTTTTACCCTCTTATAAACTTGATCGTTGAAATTCCAATAAAACGGTTTTAATTGCTTGAAATTTTACGCCACGGGTTTTAATTACAATACATAACTAAGAAACCTGTATCCGCAGCCAAGCGATATGCAGGCAATTAACCCATATTTGACGAATGGATTTTCCCATCAGAATCATTTGGGTGAGTCAACTTCAGTTATTAGGGGCGTCAGGTGTGATTTTTAAATTTTATTCAATTTTTCGATGAAAATTCTCTAAGCAAACAGAATAGCCCCAGATGGGACGCCGCGTTCTGCGGCGTCACATCTGGGGCTATTCTGTTTGCCTATGTCCCATAAAAGGCTTAAATGAGTTAAAAATCAGATATGCTTTATGGGCTATGCAGTTTGGTTTAAGAAATATTCAATAATTATAACTTAATATTTATCAAACAAAACGCCACCAAAGACGCAATTTGAAACAAATAGTCCAAATCACCGTTAACACTAGTAATCTAAAACGAACTCTAATAGCCCGAACGACTCTCATCCCGAACCTGCAAACTCCGATGCTGTCGTCCCACTCCATCAAATCGACAGAAATATTACTTTGATTTGCGACAAATGTGCGTGAACGTGGCACCCGTGGCCGAGCGGTTAAGAGCGCTGTTTCTTAATCACTCGATCATCTCACCGCTGTGTCTTGTGTGGCTGGCCACATGTGAGACAAGCCAAGTTCTGCTTGCGGGTGTGCCAGGTGGTTTTTCAAGGCTCGAGGTTCCGTTTTCGCCCACCTACTGACTGGCCCGTCTCATATGAGCTGAAATAATATTGAAAGGTACGAAAAGCTGAATTTAAAAAAAAATGCGTGAACGGTCAAGGATAACTGTAAAGCTCGTCATAGTCTCGAAAAAACAAACGTTGTCGCTATTTTAACAAATATTCAGAGTGCCAAAAGTTTCAAGCTATGATTTTGTTATCAAAATACGTAACTGAAAAGGCAATTGCAGTAAAAATTCACTCGTAGACCAAAGTTCTCAAATGGTACATAAATACTCCCATTTGAAAGTTAGCATGCTAAATAGCAGAACGTGTATGGCACGAGGTTTTAATGTAACGCTTCCTGATGCACGAATTTATTACAAAATCCGTGCCTTTCGAGACTGTATGCACTTATGAACATTTCTAAAAGTTTAGGTCCAATCGGAAAACATGTAAGTTTGATTTTGATTTCAGATATTAACCTTTTCTGTTACTTTAAACCGTTATGTGTTTACTGCATGCCCGACTACTGGATCTACTCATGGTCAGTCCTAAGCCTCATTTCCATTGCTCTGTGTTTTCTTTTTGAACAGTGTTGCAATCTGTGATAAAAATAAAAAAAAAAAAATCGCTCACCTGAGAGCAAATGGTATCTAAGTTGAAAAAATCGCTTAAAACACAATAAAGCGACAACCTTTGTAGAAATAACCGTGCGCCGAGAGGTCGGGTTTGAACACCACTGGGCGGAATGTGTCATTGATCAAAACACATTTAACCCCCCTACCACCCCTGAAAAGTCTGAACTCTTGAGACGTTAAACCATAACATAATAAAACAAACATTTTCACTGCATTCCAGGTTATTCACCCTCTTTTTTATCACCCAACTTTTCTTCATTGTGGGACTTGTTCGGGATGGAGACGGCACTGCAAGCACGGAGACTATTCATGATCTACCATACGGTAAGTCTCACAAGCCTTGGGAATGTGTCCATTCAAAACAGTCTAAGTTTTGTGATGTTTTTGTAATGTACAATAATAAGATGGTGTGCTTTCTAATAAACCTCCGAGTTAAAAAGAAGTCTGTTAAAATATTCATAGAAACTTATTTTCCATTTAGAATTCTAGTATTGATATTGGATCACACGAACACCATTCTATCCTTTGACATTATCTAAATAACTACAAAATGCCAGATGATCTGTTTACGTATATTAGAAAACGTCTATAGGTGTTTTCTCCGATTAATTTAGTTCCATTTTCAGCATTAGTAGATGATGGGTTTTGGCATTGTAAATTTAGATCGCAATTAACTATAACTTTAATTACTAAAGTCCAATTCGCATGCGCCAGAAATACACGCGTGTAAATATACTCCGGTGTGCAAATTTTACTCGGGGTAAGCAAATGGTGCATGCGAACGCAAATACACACCGGAGTATATTTACATATGGGTAATTTACTCCAGGGTCTGACCAGATGCAAATTTTATTTTTTCAAATGCACACGTGTAAATATACTATTTTGTTCCATGCGAACGCAAAGTAAAATTTACCCATGAGTATTTTTATTTCAAGTCAATATTCTGCTTTTATATAACAAATTTTCACATTCTTTGTTCATAACTGATTATATGACAGTTGCTGAAACTGTGGACATTGTTGCTAAATGACAGTTTATTGCTATTCATCACATTTTAGACCATATGGAGTGCAAACAGCCACACTATTTCTTCATCATTCTTGGTGAGATTCTTGGGGCATTTTAACAGTAATTCCTTGTGAAAGGATGATAGAAGGGAACTGTATAACTGCTAAGGTTATGCCTGACCATTACATGATTCTCCTCTGCAGCCAAAGTCTACAAGAACACATTGAAGCAGCCTCTTCTTGTTTTGCAAATACAGAGAACTTAAATGTACAGGTTTTAATCCAGAAATGATAAATTTAAATACAAAAATACTCCTGGTGATAAAACCCATGCGAACGCAATTTAAATTTACACACAAGTTGATTTGCAAACCGGAGTATATATGCACACCGGAGTATATTTACACGCGTGTATTTTTGCGCATGCGAATTGGACTTAAGTGGCAAGTATGGTTGACCTTTTGTAAATTAACAGCGCACATGAAAAGCAAGATGACCATTTTTTTCCCAAAAGGTAGCCGTCCGGTTAGGAAAACATTATTTGTCCACTGGTCAAATACGGCTAGCGTTATGATGAGCACAACAATCATCTGGCAGACATAACGAACAGACAACTTGAAGATAAATCAAAACAGAACCGATTCGGAACGGTCAGTAAAGAAATGAGCCACCTTGTGGGAAAACCATCAATGTGGTTTCCGAACAGGTCCGACACAAACCGACCTGTACCGTCACAGAAAAGAGCTAGAAGCTTGAATTTTTGGAGTTAAATAGAGGAGGAAATGTACTATCCGAGTAGCGAAAACAAAGGCGCTGATCAGTTTCGCGGTTACCGCGAAGCTGATCTGCGCCTTTGTTTTCGCCAATGCAGATTGTTGGTTTTCCCATGGGGCAGCTCAAATGACTGATTGCTTTTAAAATCGACTTTAGGGGGTCCCAATCGTAGTGAATGATTTTTTTCTCTAAGTATAGTAACTATTAAACTTTATATAAACTTTGGTGCTCTCTTTGGTGATAGAAACTTGTTCCCATTTTTACAGTATGCACTACCGGGTACCGGAAGGTAGCCAACCACGTGTTGCCGTACTACGATGACTGGGTGGAACAAGGCTGTAACCTGTCGTACTCGTACGACTATGATACGACCAACAACCTAACCGCATGTACACAGTATTGCACTTCAAATACCGACTGCAAAGGCTTCGTGATTCATGTGCACGAGTACCCGGATGACGAGCCTGGTTACTATGGCGACCACTCCGGATGTTGGTTCACCTCCTGTGACAGTTTTGACCCCGGGTTGTTCTATTACTACGACAATAACATGGATACATTCCTTAAGGATGATGACTGTTATTCAGGTATAAATGATGGTTAACTCATTTAAGCCTGGTGTCCCTTTTATGGGACATAGGCAAACAGTATTGCCCCAGATGTGACGCCGCAGAACGCGGCGTCCCATCTGGGGCTATTCTGTTTGCTTAGAGAATTTTCATAGAAAAATTGAACAAAATTTAAAAATCACTCCTGATGCCCCCAAGAATGAAAGTGGACACGCCCAAATGATAATGCTGGGAAAATCCATTCGTCAAATATGGGTTAATGTATTGACACCCCGCAAAATGTATTAATAACGACGCATAATGTAATAAGTTATTGCATTTTGCGTTTTATTACATTTTACATACATTAAAAACAAATATTAAACAACTACAACAAGTGAAATCTGATTGTGATAAAAGTTGCAGGAAATCGTCCTAAATTCTAGGAAAATATATGGGTCATTATCAAAAAATGGAGCAATCCTTGTCCTTGATGGTTTTCTCGCAAGCGCGATGTCCGAGGTTTGCTTTTTCCATGTATAATATTAGCTTCCGCGGTGCTTTACTAGAACCACACGCGATTTCACGTTTTCGAGTACGTTATTTGCAAAAAAGAGATGCTAGAAGTGCTATTTTATCGATTTTTACCGTGTCCCTGTGTCAGGGTAAGTAGTTTTATTTGTTTCCTTTGCAAAAGAAGCTTGACAGAAATCACATTTTCTGTGACCATCTATCGCATAGAATGTTATTGAAGTCAAATTCAAAAATCTTATGATATATAAAGTGCTATTTAAGGGTGGGGGCACATATATAGTGTTGTCCCTGGAAAACGTATCAGTGCTGTCACAGTTATTGAAAATTGATTTTTGACCAGAGTTACAAATCATTTTCCCGGATCAAAACAATCGCGTTTTGTAGACGACACCAAGCTGAAGAAGTTACGGTAAAAAACTTTTGAACAAATCGCATTACTCCGTTGCTATACCATAAAGACATGTCAGAATTGGAGTGGGAATTTTACAAGCATCAGTCCTATCACGCGCATTTTGCCGCTTATTGTAAATATCACATACATTTTAAAACCATGACTGAATTTCAACTTAGGAGCAGTAAGAATAGACATGCAAAGTTTTCATCCTGCATTCTGTTGTTAGTCACTAGAATTAAATTTCTGTGTGAAACTCAGTACTGTCACGGATCAGTGCTGTCACGGTCGTGACAGTAATGATGTGACAGCACTGAGTTGACTTCTGTCAGCAGGTGTGGATTCAGGTAATTTCCTAGGCTGACAAGAGTTAGGTCGCCTTTCACCAGAGGGTCTCAGCTACTAACGCCAGCAGCAGCCAGAAGTGGCCAATTCATATCGCTTTGAAAATCGTTTGAGGTGTGTGACTGTGTGTGGGTGATACAAAACTACAAATTCAAAATGCTTCGTCGACCACGGTAAACAAATAGCCCCGGGGTGGTACTCCCATAATGATATTTAGACAGCTTGTGTATGTCGCGCGATAAATGCCTTTTTTGGCGGTCCATTCCAAATTAGATTACCCCTTTTCAGTAAAAAAAAAAAAGAAGACATTTTAAGCCCCAACTTTATACGGAAAAATCGCCTTTTTTGTTTAAAACGCCAAGGGGTGGGAGGGGCAACTCGGGGTAATGCAAGTACGGGTGTGCCGTAAAACCTACCAAATGCATACACCTCGAAAAAAGGGACCCGGTAATATACACACTAGGGGTAGGGGTCTATGGTACATGAAAATACGAAAATTTTAACCTTATCTGACGCATGTGTCTTTCAGTGTGTTTGTATGTTGCATACCATTACGAAAATGTGTTACCCATGCAATATACAGAGATTTTTTTAGCTTTAAAAATTGAAGAAAAATATATATCTGATTGTCAAATTTTAGAAACAAAAAGCAGTAACATTGTATACCTCATTTTACCCTGTATACGTCACTACATAAAAGAGGGATTTAATGGGATATATGTGAAAGCAAATGTGCAGCTCAGCTGCAAGTTAACCTAAAGTTGAGGCCCATCCAAGGAGGTATTAGATCTAAGCTCACTAAAAGAAAAATGACCTTTCTCCCTAGCTCCCTAAAAATCTTTTCCTTGCTCCCAGCTTCCTTAAACCAAGAGTGTTCTCTTCTAGTAATCCTCAATTCCCTTCAATTGTTTTCCAGTTTTCCCAAGCTCCCTGAAAACAATATGGCCGTGGGGAGCGCGGTGGCGTAGTGGTATAGCGTCGGACTCCGATTCGAGAGGTCCTGGGTACGATCACCACAGGCGTCACCGTGATGTGTCCTTGGGCAAGACACATTAATTCCCTACAGTACTGGTTAAACTCAGGAAGCGTTGGCTCCGTCCCGACATGACTAAAAAATTGTTGACTGGGACGTTAAGCCCCAACAGAAACACAAACAAACAAAATGGCCCTGCTACCCAGCTCCCTAAAATCCGTGATAGGGTCCTAAATTTAATGCGGTCTTTTGTCGTGAACTATCCTGGTTGTCTCAGACCTGGTCGAAAGCCCCAAAGACACATTTTCTCATGCTGCTGCTTAAGATGAACAGCGCTTCTACTGCGCTTTACGTGTTACATCGCGTTTGGTTTGCGTGAAGCGAACATGTTTTTTTTTTTTTTTTTTTTTTTTTTTTTTTTTTTTTTTTTGGAGCATTGGATCTACGCAAAAGGTGTCCCTGGTTAGAGCAACAGCAAAGGCTTCGTTGGTTGCTACCTTAAGTGAGTCACTGCCCCTAAGCTCATCGGTAAATGGTCAGAAATTAATCATTTCCGTACACATTGGAATGAAAAAGGCGAGATCGGATAATTATCAGTGCTGTAACGACAACATCAGTGCTGTCACGATATCAGTGCTGTCACGGTCATAATTATTTAAAATACTTAAAACGCATCATATAAAAGTAATTGCTTTTGGTATGTTATGATACTATACTGAAATAGTAAACGTTTAGCAGAGCTTATTTTTGGTTTAATCCCACAAGATAATGTCTACAAAAATAAAGCGTTTCAGAAACAGAACAAATCACAGTATGTGCATTTTCATTGAAGATCTCTTCCCCGTTAATTCATTGAAAGTATTTAAGGTTTGTGTGAACTATTGTTCGTGACAAGTTATATATGCCCCCACTTACAGATTGGGGAAGTCTTATCAAATGAGCGTTTTACGCAAGAAAGTTTGTTCGTGACAGCACTGATATTTTTTCAAGGGTACCATACAATTAATTAATGCTGGTGCACTATTTGTTCAGTTAAACTCGGCATATTTTATTTCCATATTCTATATGCTCCTGTTAATAAAACTATCCCATTAAAAAAGAAAAAATGGACAACTATTTTTTTTCGTTTTGCCTTTCTGGATTGCTCCATTTTTTGATAATGACCCATATAGAGAGACAACGATTAAACGATATACTTTTTTTTTTTTTTTTTTTTTTTATTATTATTATTATTATTATTATTATTATTATTATGAGCCTGTGCGTGAGAAAACCAACAATTTGCATGGGCGAAAACAAAGACGCAGATCAGCTTCGCGGTAACCGCGAAGCTGATCAGCGTCTTTGTTTTCGCTACACGGATAGTACATTTCCTCCTCTACTTATTCCCAAATTTTCAAGATTCTGGGTTTCTTCTGTGACTGTACAGGCTGGTTTGTGTTGGACCTGGTCGGAACACCAAATTGTTGGTTTTCTCATGCACAGGCTCATTTTTAATTTAGTTCCAGAAGTGTTGTGTTTCCTTATTTGTGTCATCCTTTTTGTCATTTTTATATCCTGTATATTAAATATTTCGAAAAAAAAATTGTTTAATACGTCATCCAAGATGGCCACCAGAGACTTCCAGTAGGCCGTCGATTTCCAAACAATAAGTCGACCTACAGCTTGCAGGTGACTGACTGTAACAATTTTAAAGAAAGTTATGTATTGATGCTTTCAGATCTGCAGTACAGTGAGTACAATTTTCTTTCTTTCTTTCTTTCTTTCTTTCTTTCTTTCTTTCTTTCTTTCTTTCTTTCTTTCTTTCTTTCTTAGCAGATTTAACGTTTAATTACTCTTACATTTCTCGGCTTATTACTATTTTACTCTTATTAAAATGATTCATAGGCCTACTATAAAACTAATTTATAGGCATGCACTACGCATCTGTATATTTATATGTTTGCGTTTAAGTGAATGATTTTCTGACATCGTGTTTGTCGAGCACTATTTCATCACGAGCGCGTATTTACACGCATGCTAAAATGATATCTGTTTCATACATATGTAGCTTGCTATCCGAATGGTACGCTGGAAGTGACCAACCCACACACAGTATTCACTCACGCTATGGCCGTACAGAATCACGGTTTCGCCAATGTTAGCAAATGCACGGTGAACATGACCGGACAACAGATTCTGGTCACAGGCTGCTCACTGGTGAGTGTAGTTTTATGTTCTTCACGAGTAGACTGTGTTATAGTTGCTGGAAATAGATTTGAGCCGCGACGCGAGAAAACCGGTCTTCGGGGTTTCCGACCAGGTCCGACACAAACCGGCCTGTACAAGTAGAAGCTTGAAATTTCGGATTTAAATAGAAGAGGAATTGTACTATCCGAGTAGCGAAAACAAAGGCGCTGATCAGCTTCGCAGTTACTGCGAAGCTGATCTGCGCCTTTGTTTTCGCATAGGCAATAATCCCGTTTTCTCACGATGCGGCTCATTTGTTAAACGGAAGCTAGAGATTCCGATGGTAAGTAAATATACCGTCGGACATAAGTTAAGCATCACCCTTATTTTTTTTCTAAAGCTACTCTTCAAGTATTTTTTTTCAAAAACAACATTTAGTTTGTAAGGGTCTTTAACTCACGTCTGTCCCTGATTCGTTAGGCCTTTATGGTCGCTCAAGTTCTATTGTGTCCTAAATACGCCTACCCCTATTTGGGGGCATGTCATTCAATAAAAAAATAAAACTGAGATCCTTTAAGAGCAGTGAGCACATTAATGAGAAAAGGGATGGGTCATACTGCAGTTGTTTGTTTAACCGATCCCCATAAGTTCTCCACTGTGTTGGTATAGGCATGGAAAGAAACTAGAGTTATATCGTAAAAATGTGCCAGATAAGTTTTCTTCTACTCAATGTTTTAATGGCAGTTACAGGCAGATACAGGGAAAGTTATTTGCTTGTTATTAAACACGACGTTTTCACTATGTAACATGCCATTCTCCATAACTTTTCATGTGTTCGAGATATATGTCTGAATTTTTCAGATTGATTATGATGTTGGAATTGTCAAAACATGAAATTATCATTTTACACTGTTGGCGATTTGAAAATTTCACAGATTTCCGGCGGCCATCTTGGATTATTGCAAATTGCACGAGTTGCCAAAAATTGGCAGAGTTGCATTCAAGCCAGATTAGTTCTATATATGACAAAGAAACAAAAAGTTCAAAGTACAAAACATTTCTAGGTTAAAGTTAAGGACACGAAATGAATAATAAAACAGTGAATTCGGACTGTGTAGGGATGATATGCCTGCATAAACAAAGCTTCGCTGTTTACCGTAAGGTTAATTTAATCAGGAGTGGCTTTAAAGTATCACCCATATATCAAATATCACAAATATCATTGAAAATATTTCTGTTCTGGAAGGTGTACTGTTATTCCCGGAAAATATTGATGCTTATGTTAGACTGCTGGCTGAAAAAGGTCCTGCTCCCCCCCCCCCCTAGGGAATTTTGCAGACATAGTCTATCTTAAAGAGCAGTCTTTTCTGATTCAAATGAGAGATGTTTGCACTTTGTACGCCGGGGCGTAACGGTGTAACAGCTATTTAAAAATAACAACTGTTACCTGCTTATTATATTTGCAGTATTCTTTGATTGGGAATGAATAATAGGTTGTTTTACCATAATTCTACCATTTGTCTGCAAGATTCTTCCAGGAAAATATGTGGGATGCATAATTTTATCATGTTGACATATATGGGTCTCTATCTGTATAACGTATGTAACAAAAATATGCGAATTTACATTTATAAACCAATAAGGTTTTCAGTAATAGTTTCTGTGGAGTACAAATCTGCAAACACCAATGTGCAAGGTAAGAATGTCATGTTTGTGTTATTTGCATTCAAATGAGAGATGTTTGCACTTTGTACGCCGGGGCGTAATGGTGTAACGACCATTTAAAAATAACAACTGTTACCAGCTTATTATATTTGCAGTATTCTTTGATTGGGATTGAACAATAGGTTATTTTACCATAATTCTACCATTTGTCTACAAGATTCTTCAAGGGCAATATGTGATAGATAATTTTATCAGGTTGACATAGATGGTTCTCAATTTGTGTAACGTATGTAACAAAAATATGTGAATTAACATTTATAAACAAATAAGGGTTTCTGTAATAGTTTCTGTGGATTTCAAAGCTGCAAACACCAATGTGCAAGGTAAGAATGACATGCTTGTGTTATTTTCATTTGCTAGATGTGCCTCAGTTGTAACGGTGTAACGCCAAGTTGTTTATATTTAGATTTCATGTAATGTTACAGTGCTACCAATACCGCATGGGGTTAATTTGGCCTACAAAACTGATCATATATACGTTATGATTTATCGTAGACCACTGAACTTGATTTCATTTTAAAGCTTCTTCACTATAGCCGTTTCATCTTAAGGTAAGTTATGCATATCATCTTATTTGCATATTTGTGAATTTTAATTTAAACATTAAAATGGCCAAAAAATCATTACAAACCCATAAAAAACGTCTTTCAGACCCAAGCTATCATTGTTGCACATAGTTTATACACCAGTGGTACCATCTGACAATTTTACAGATGTTTTGGGTCTATTTGAAAATTATATCATTTGCATATTTATCAATATTGATATAAAAAAAAGTTTGGAAAATCACGGAAAAATAGCATTATTAACTACATATTACTATTGTCTGGCATGTCAATAGGCCTAGAATGATAAAAGTGGTAGCAGCTTGATGCTTTGGGCTATGCAATTTGTCTTCTAGTCTGATAAATGAATAAACTTATTTTAAGTTTAATGAATACCTCGTATTAATGAATTTTTTTCAGACTGGAGAAGAATCACGGAAAATAAGAGGGTATACCTTACAAAATGGCTTGTGTCTAGGTTACTAATAGCACTACTGTGCTGAATCTGGTATCAAATAATTGCTATGACAATGAATTATAACACTGTAACCTGATATATAAACCTTCTTATCTGATAAAGGTCACTAATATTAGAATTAAATTCATAAATAAGAGAAAATAAGAGAAAAATGAAGAGATAAACCAACAAAATCACTTATATCCCGGCTGCTCATTGCCTTAGAGAGTTTAATTGGTATCAGATATTTGCTTGGACAATGCACCGTTTCCCAGAGCTCTTATATACAAATCATATCAGATTTACTTTCATGGGTATTCATAAAACGTTGATAAAAATGGTATATAGCAAACAATTAAGGGTGTGCAGCAACAGGGACGCGTGTATCTTTGCTTTAGCCTCATATATTTTGTGGTATGTATACGTGACAACATGACGATTCATATATTTTGTGATAACATGACAACAATTCATTATTGAAGTGACCAAATAGTAACATTTGATGCCATTTTGACTACTCAACAGCTATTGATAGTGGAGATATAAGTGATTTTGTTGGTATACCCCTTCGCGTTTCTGCAAATTTTCTCTATTTCTGAAGTTCTTGTTGCAATTTATGAAACAAACATTCATATGATTTATTCATAACATCATAATGGTTAAAGAACATTGTCTTAGCAACTGGTCGATACCAATTTCAGCTGTCTAGGACTTCCAGTAGCCAAGATTCATCTGGTATAATAGGCACCACGCCTCAATTCTTCGGCGGTTAATCGCCAACATCTAATTTATCCATTATATTTATTAATGCTCATCAAATGACATTTTATTATAGAAGGATGATAGAAAATTGCCCTTGCCATTTTCAGCACATTCAGACTTTAGCTTGCTGAAAAACCATAATCATTTTGTAGGTATACCTGCTTATTTGTTATGTATTTTCTCTAATTTCTAAAGTTTCCATTAATATTCATAAAACTGAAATTCAGATGATGTATTTAGAGGACTGAGGGCATTAGTCCATTGCCGTCCCATTTATTTGATACCACTTTCAGCATTCTAGGTCTATTAACAGTTCAAGTACAAACGATTTTGTAGTAATTCCCTAATTTTTCTGCATTTTTAAGAGATTTCTAAACGTTTAAAAATAGTATTTATGGGGTCCAAAGACATGATTATCAGAACTGAATTAGATTTCTAGTTTTGTTTTACACCAAAATTTAAATTATTCATAGGGAAACGTGAAGTGTTGACACTATTTTTGAAATAGCATCATATATATCTATTGTAGACCACGTCATTCTTTATTCATACATATATGTTACATACGTTACATTCCCCATTAAGATGTCTGAGCCTAGATACTTGGTGACACCCACTCAGAACTATAGTTCTCCATAGGCATGAAATATAAGCAAATAATTATCAACATTAGATACAGCCATTAGAAAGGATTATTTACATGGTTTACGTAATTAGCAATACAATTTGGCTTATGAAACTGCGGGTAGGGTTGCTAAATAACCCATTTAGTATAATATATACAGTATAGGATTTTTCCGTCTCCTCCATTGAACATGGTAATGTAAAAAATCACATATATTTGAAAAAAAAAGCTGGAATGTGTAACTAAAAGAAAACAAACGATGTCACTCACAATGCTAACTTTGAAAGGGTTATTTTAATATATGTTACAGACATTACACTGTAGGTGTCATATTATTGCTCAAGCAACTTTAGTGTTGAGAATGGACATGTTTCTCGTAGACTATATGAATTGGGTGAATGGAATAATAAAAATCTTATTTTTCTGACGCTAAAATTGCCATATCATTATTTTCAAAACATATTATGGTAACATATGTAACATACTGTAACAGACACATGCTCCAATGTACATAAAGCAAACATCTCTTATTGGAGCAAACTTGAATTGTAATTTAAGATATATATTTGCAAAATATCTAATGGAATAGAGAATTAGACTGACCTGTACTGGCATTCCTGCTATATACAATCCCCTTCCTTATTCATTACATGTATGTTACATATATTACATTCTGGATCAAAATCTTTGATCCAAGATACTTGGTTACAGATCCTCAGAGCCATGGTTCATGGTAAAATAAGCAAGAAACTATGATATATATTCAACAGTTTTAAGTATTTTACATACTTCACATTCTTTGCAATAGAATATTTCGCATTTGAAACTGGGGGTAGGGCTACTAAATACTTCATTAAAGGCAATATATACATGATAGGAAAACAAACCTTGTTTTTTCTATCTGCCAATTGAACATGCTGATGGAAATAATTCTCATATCGTTGGAAAAATGAATAGTGCAACAGTATAAGTAAATGATATCACTCAAAAGTGGTATTTTCAAAGGGTATCTTAAATTACGTTACGTATGTTACAGTAAGTGTGGGTCAAATTTTTGTCCAAACGATTTTAATATGTAGTATAGACATACAGCAAGCAGACAGTATGAAAAAGTTGAGTAAAATGATAAATTATTGTCATTTTTCTGTAGCTGAAAACACCATATCATAATTTCTTAATTTTGTTTAGGTAACATATGTAACAGGCTGTTACAGGATAACGCCCCAACGCTCAGGGTGCAAACATCTCTTATTCTACTCAGCTTGAATTGTTCTTTAAGATAGGGTATGTCTGCAAAATTCCCTAGGGGGGGGGGGAGCAATCGACCCTCTGGCTAGCAGCCTATGTCTGATTGTATACATGCTCTTATTAATGAGCCGCGTCACAAGAAAACCGGATTTTTGCCTATGCGAAAACAAAGGCGCAGATCAGCTTCGCAGTAACTGCGAAGCTGATCAGCGCCTTTGTTTTCGCTACACGGATAGTACAATTCCTCTTCTTCTTAAATCCGAAAGTGCAAGTCTCTAGCCTGCTTCTGTGACTGTACAGGCTGGTTTGTGTCGGACCTGGTCTGAACCCAAATTGTTGGTTTTCTCACGCACAGGCTCAAATGTGATTTAATTCTGTTTATTCCAGGACTCAGTGGTCACACTGTTTCTGTCGGACCGAACTGGTGATGGGGGTGACAACTTATTCGTCGGACAAAACACACTAGCCGTTGATATTGAATGTTCCGACATTCCTGTAACAGGAGTTACCCGAGAAGTTACAAACCTGCTTGTCGCAACGTAAACTTGTTCTTTCAAATTACAACTTGTATCTTTAGACAGGCATGTCTGCGTCGGCATCATCGTATGCCACCCACTACGAGCATCCTGGATTTGTTAAGAAAGCTTGAAATAAAGTCCTGTTCTTTTCTCGGACAAATATGCGTTGTCTTACAATGCGAACATCCTCATTTGTTAATCACGTTATTTATTTAATCAGATTTTCTTTTAATCTTTTACGGATACAGTGGCACTCACTGTCATTCAAGCAGTAATTCTTAAGCAATAGGCTTTGCTTTTTATTTAAAGTACGGAGTTAGACTCGTAAAATTGATATATAAGAACCCAACAATTCGCCACTCCGCTTATCGTTCAGTACAGATAATACAAGTTTTGCTGTTCGTTCTGATATCATTTTCAGTGTCTCCATTGTTTTAGACCATCTTGGATGTTGTTAAGGTATCTGAATGACGACTTCTTTGGGGAAATAGCCGCTGCAGGGGCCAGTTGTTCAAAACTTCGTTAGCTTCACGCCATGTTTTAATGCAGACTACATAAGCAAATACACTTTTATTTTTTGTTGAAAAAGATATGAGAATCGATTCTAAAATTAAAAAAAAAAAAAAAAAAAAAAAAAAAAAAAAAAAAAAAAAAATTGTAATATTCATGTTTGAAATTTTAACTAATCGTTAACTAACGATGTTAGTTAATTTTCAACAACTGGGCCCAGGTTTTGATATTTGTCATTTGTGTTTTAGAACCGAAATTTGGTTTTGGTTGTGACAGCTCCTGGTCATGATTGCTTTATACGTTATAGGCTCCCGATGACAACGCAGATTCCTATAACACCTTCATTTTCGATATCATCCGCCATTAGAAAAGGTAGTGCAACGGGGGCTGAAGTCAGTGCCGCGAAAGTGGGAGAAGAACTTTACTGGACAATTGATATTCCGGGTAAGTACTGGTTTGTTTGTCGAGAAATCTGACTAAAATCCATGTTTTATGAGAAACGCTTCTTCGGACACATCTTAAAGTACATGTATACAAATGCTGAAGCAGCGTTCTCAAGAAAATGTACATGTTTCATGTTAAATATAAACTTCTGTGTTTTATTTAAATACATGTACGACCATGTACAATGTATACAGCCTGTTTTAAATGCTCTTCTTTAGACGCCTAGTCTATATTTTAGATTAGGTCTATAATTGGGTCATTCTTACAGCTTACTCAATCTGTGAGTCCTGGTTTTTGATTCATCAGGATGTTTATCATGATTTATTTGTTTGTTCTTGATGATTCATTGACTAGTTAGAGATTCACCACGAGGACCGAAGAACTAACTAAATGTTGTGAACCACTGCAGAAGCTGAGGGTGAGGTTAGGTACCTGTAAAACCGGTTTAAGCCCGCCAGTAACTTTGTGTTACTGATCGTTCCAAGTCGATACTTCTGTAGTGGTTCTTTTTGTTTTATGTCTTGGTGTTTAAAATTTTTTGTGCTGTTGGCGCCTTATGTATGTTTTCATATTTTTAGTTAAGTTAAGGTAACTGAGTGGCCACCTATTGGGAAAATAGCTGCTCATTCGGCTTACGATATGTTTCATGGTATAAGTACCTGATTGTTAGTTTGGTTTTTTCCCACCTTGGTTTTTGGAGTGGGAATCTTTTTCTGATTGCGCCTTTTCCTGATCTTTGCCTACTTGTACCTTTTTATGTTTTTGTTTTATTCAATTCAACGATGAGTTTACCTTTAGAATTGTCTACTTAAAACTAGTTATCCAACTTTGAAAAAGTTGGAAGGACATATTGCTTTCGGCCTGTCTGTCCATGTGTCTGTGTGTGTGTGTCTGTACTTCTGAATGATGCATGTTAGGGATTTGAAATTTCATGTATGTATTCCTTATGAAAAAATAGTTAACCCGTATTTTTTCATATCCAAGTTACGCTCCTTTTCTGAGTTATGTCCCTTTGAAAACAAATTTGAAAATCTTGTATGAAGTATTTGAGCTAGAGCCCTCATATTCGGTATAATTGTTGAGCTGAGGAGTAGATGACGTGATTAACTTTTGACAAATTTTGACAAAAATACGTAATTTTGAAATTTTGATTGACTTTTCCACTTTTCGGTGAAATTTCAGGAAACTTTTGAACCGGCGGTATATGCTAGGGTTTTGAAATTTCATATACAGATTCCTCACGAAGAATAGTTGATATCTCCAAAACTATTTGAGATAGAGCCTTCATATTTGGTTGGGGCTGAGGAGTAAATGACCTGAGTTACTTTTGTTAACGTTCCGTCAAATTGTGACAAAAATACAGAATTTTGAAATTTTGATTGATTTTTCCACTTTTCGGTGGAATTTGAAACTTTTGAAGGGTGGATGCTAGGGTTTTGAAACTTCATATACAGATTCCTCATGAAAAAATAGTTGACCCGTATTTTTTCATGTCAGATTTATGTCCCTTTTTTCCCGGGAGTTATGTCCCTTTGAAAACAAAATTTGAAAACCTGTGTGCAAGATACCTCAAAAAGTATTCGAACTAGAGCCTTCATATTTGGTAAACTGGTTGGGGTTGAGATGAAGATCACCTGATTAACTTTTGAGAACTTTTGGTCAAATTTTGGCAAAATTACTCCCATTTTGAATTTTTTGCCCAATTTCTAACTTGTCTGCAAAAAAGCTTACATTCTATTTCTGGATCGAGGTCAAAACACAGGCATGGCTTTTCAGTACGGAAATGTGCATTTTCGGTCATATTTGTCCCCCCCCCCCCCATTTCTCTGGTTTCCGAGAAATAGGGGGACAAATATGACCGAAAATGCACATTTCCGTACTGAAAAGCCATGCCGCGGGTACCCTCTTCGAATGAAATAAATGAATCATACAAACTGCTAGTTTAGGGACAAGCATAAAGTTGGGGGCATAGTGTTTTACAAACACGAATTTCTAGTTCTTTTTGACTACAGGTGATTACAGCGGAAGACCGACTTGCACCGCCTATTCTGGAACATCCAGCTCTGGTTCTCCGTCTCAGCAGCTCATTTTAGACGGGTAAGTGATGGGTTTGTTAGACTCTGAAACTACATGAGCACGCCTGCTGCCGAAATGTAAATTCACGTGCACAAAAAGATGTACTTAGGAGACGATGGACAGTTTGTGCTGGTATGGTGCGCTTAGCAGACTATCGGTCACCTTCTTATTCTTATTCTTATTATTGACCACATCGTTAAAGAGACTGTTTCTAATCATTTGTGAAATGTTAAAAGCTCATTTATTGAAAACATTGACTGAAATGGATGAATGCCATTGATGCATGGAAGTTATGGAAGACATCGTAATTTTGATTCTGACATGACATGGGCCTTTCATCTAATGCATTATAATATGAGCCGCCTCGTTGGAAAACCAACAATGTGGTTTCCGAACAGGTCCGACACAAACCGGCCTGTACAAGCACAGAAAAGAGCTAGAAGCTTGAAATTTCGGATTTAAGTAGAAGAGGAATTGTACTATCCGAGTAGCGAAATCAAAGGCGCTGATCATCTTCGCGGTTACCGCGAAGCTGATCTGCGTCTTTGTTTTCGCCTATGAAGATTGTTGGTTTTCCCATGAGGCGGCTCATATATCTTTACATGTAGCTGTACTACGGATGTCGACCTGGTGGGTGACTTTGACAACGAAGCCTCGCCCTCCGCACTCGTGAAGAGGCTTTGGACTACCGTGTATGCCTTTAGGTTCTATAATAGCGTGCAGATCTATATAGAATGTTCCGTGAAAGTGTGTCCCGCCTCCTCTACTCAGTGTGATTTCGTAAGTCTTTACGCATGTATGATTAAAAATAAGTTTCAATGAATTTGAGATAATAAGAATTTGCCCTTAACATTGTACTAATTTTCCACACCATGTTTGATTCTAACCAGTTACTTGGCTGCGGCAACTC
Source organism: Rugalucina vietnamica (assembly GCA_964017185.1). Classification (NCBI taxonomy): domain Eukaryota; kingdom Metazoa; phylum Mollusca; class Bivalvia; order Lucinida; family Lucinidae; genus Rugalucina; species Rugalucina vietnamica. The sequence continues at coordinate 28,905,080 of OZ024873.1, forward strand.
CCATGATATGAGCCGCCTCGTGGGAAAACAAACAATGTGGTTTCCGAACAGGTCCGACACAAACCGGCCTGTACAAGCACAGAAAAGAGCAAGAAGCTTGAAATTTCGGATTTAAGTAGAAGAGGAATTGTACTATCCGAGTAGCGAAAACAAATGCGCTGATCAGCTTCGCAGTTACCGCGAAGCTGATCTGCGCCTTTGTTTTCGCCTTTGCAGATTGTTGTTTTTCCCATGGGGCGGCTCATATATCTTGTATATGTGCCGAATTAAGAATGTGTGAACGCCCAAGCTTGTGAGATTGAGTGACGCTTGTGAATAGTGTTCGTTCATGATAAGTAATGTTTTTAAGAAATTGCCATGTGACCCGTTATTCAAAGTTTCCTTTTTTTCCATCTAGGCATGTGACAGACGGAGGCGGAATATACCGAATCAGTCGGCCACGGGAACGGAACCGGTCCTCAACACAAGCGTTCTTCTTCAGATTTCATCTGATCGAAACGGTGCATCAAGTTGGTGTACCAGTAAGTTCTTTCTTGACCTATCTGATTTCAAATGAAGTATTTTTGTTGATGATTAAGTTTAGTTTGATGTGGTGTTGCTTGCGATCATTTAACTGCTAAACGACCACTAATAACCACCAGGAACTGAAAAGCAACGATATAACACATGAATGCTCTAGCCGTTTATGGTCTACTGTGACGGTGCTGTTTTGAACCAGGCTCCGAATACAAAAACAAAGACTGAGTTTGTCCATTAAGCAACATCAAAGCAATTAGTCTAAAACATATTCTCCAGACTGTCGGAGAAGTGTTGCAATCTCCCTAATTGTAGGAATTTCCAGCAAAATTTGGATCTCAGCGGGATTTGCATTATTAGTGTTTTTTTTTTTTTTTTGCTTTTCAGGATCTATATGGAGTTTGGTGTTGATGCTGCTCTCGCTTATCAGTGCAGCTTGATCTGACACTAGAAAAGACTGCCACAGCCCGGAAGATGTCAAAAGGCTTAACATTTAAGGACAGATGATCACGGTGCTATGTATGGAAACCCGAATGTTCCGGCACAAATCATTTTTAGGTCTCTGGAAGCGAACGGCGAACTTGTCCGAATATGAAATACATGTGCATTACGAAAACAATTACGGAGATTTTTTTTCATCTATAAAATGGAAATTTTCGTTAGAAAAAGTTTGGTATTTTAAATATATTTGCTTAAAACATTGTTTATGGGCGAGGCGGTTCTAAAGAGTACCCACAATCTATGTTTTGTAGCAAAAAATAAGAAAAATAGGTGTACCCCTGCATATCCCAGTTTTACTATATAAAAGTGGGGTATGAGGGTATTCATTTCATGGACATGTTTTCCTGATGGTATGTCCAATTTGGTTTGCGCACTTACTGTTCATATATACAATATTTCTTTGGTGCTAGTATAAAATTGTTAATGGTCATAATAAAATTCGTCTAATTTTGTTTTGTAGCTGATTCTACTGGTGATAATCCTCCTAGCTGAAGGCTTCTCAGTACATACCGCCAAACACAAGTACACAAGAAAAGTCACTGCATCGCGCATTGGAGTGGATCGAAAATAGATGGGCTACTTGTACCTCCAGGCAAAGCTTATACTCTACTGACTGACCATCTGATTACTAGTTAACCGCTCTGGTCTGTGCCATCCATTCGTATAAGCATTTGTGGCTGAATCTGAATAGTTCTGAATCTGAATAGTTTACTGGTGACACGCCAAATGACATTATTTCACCAGGGGGTTCGGATGGGGGAGAAATTAGTCCATTGAACGCACGAGTGAAGCGAACTTGGACACACAATCATTTGACATTTCAGCAGTAGAAAACAGAGAGTTAGGGAAGTCATTCCAGTCCCTGATAGTCTGGGGAAAGAAATACATTTATAGGCCTCTATACTAGCAGATGGAAGCTGAAATGCCTTGGAGTGGCTATTTCTACAACGCCTAGTCTTTGGGATAAGGTCATCTGTAGGTATTCTGGCTTTACCCTTCAGACCTTTGTATAGTAATATGTCGATTATCCGTCCTCCTTTTCTTGAGAGATTCCCATTTGAGTTGTTCAAGAATGCCAGTCATACTACCTTCCTCGAAAGTATAATTCCTAGTTACAAATCTAGCGGCACGATTCTGTACCTTCTCCAATTCCTCCTGGAGGATTTAGTGTGAGGATCCCAAACAGTACTTCCATATTCCAGGACTGGGCGCACCAGTCCTTTATAAGCTGCTTCTTTAACATCTTGGGGGCAAGAAAATAAGTTTCTCCTCAAGAATCCAAATGTTCTGTTGGCTTTAGTACAGATATTATTGATATGGGTATTCCACTTGAGGTCATTTGTAATTGTTACACCTAGATATTTAATGCTATCAACATTTTCCAATACCGTTCCCTCGAGGGTGTACGAGGCCTCAATTTAATTTATCCGCTTATTTGTCAGCTGCACCATGTTGCATTTGACAGGTTGAAATCTCATGCCCCATTTTCGGGCCCAGCTCCCTAAAAGGTCAATGTCTTTCTGAAGTTTCAATGTATCGTCTACAGTTCTAATTTCACGGTAACAAACACAGTCATCAGCAAAAAGCCTGATTTGAGAGTCAATGCCAACGGGTATGTCATTTATGTACAAGGAGAACAACAATGGACCGAGAACGGTGCCCTGAGGGACATCAGACACAACGGGCCCAATCAGATTTAACACCATTAACTACTACCCTTAGCTGCCTGAAGCACAAAAAAGCATTTATCCATTTCAATGTCTTTCCACCTATAACATAACTAAACAATTTGCTTTTAAGAAGTTCATGTGGAGGGGTGTCAAAAGCTTTTTCAAAGTCCAAAATAAAAGTGTCAACCTGACCCTTTTTGTCCAATATTTTTGCCCAATCATTTATTACTGTAGTCAACTCAATTTCACAACTATGCCATTTCCTGAATGCATGCTGTTTGTCCGACAAAAGATTATACTGGTCAAGATGACCCATGATATTTGAGCAGACAATATGTTGGCTTGCTTGGGTGGTTATGTTTGAAGCACTTTTAATGTCCCATAAAATAGAGGGCAACGTCCCGACATGACCAAAACTGTTGACTGGGACTTTAAGCACCAATTCAATCAAACAAACAATTTCGAAACACAACAAATGTTTGTTTCAACACATACATGGAATAGCTGCATGTGTGATGCGCATAGAATGCTTGCAGTACCGTAACTGTAACTGTATACTGTAAATTCCGCCTTCGAAGACGCACCTCCTTTTGGAGTAAGGGCACTAAAAATTCTTGATAACAAACATAAGACGACCCGTGGATACTACCGATTCTTCTTTTGTTTTTTCCTCTTACATTTAGGAGCAAGTCCCAGTAAATTAAATCGTTGGCAGTGTAGAGAGTAACACAGACGTGCACTGTGAAACTGTATTTCTTGTAGAGATGAAATTTCAACTTCAGGGTATACGTTGAGCACAGAACTGGTATAAATGATCAGTTTGACCAACTCGACGCCTAAAGTACTGGTACCGAGTGTCGCACACAGTGAATTACAAGCGAGTTCTATTTCTGTGATAATTGGTTGTCTACATGATTGTAATGCTGCTCTCCCATATACCGAATATCCCTTGCGAATGCTAAAATTTGAAATTCGCGCTGAAATTACCGAATATGATGCGAATGGTCGGGGCGGGGCTTGTACAAAACGATATCTTTGCGAAAGCGTTAAGAATGCTTGCGGATCCTTACAAATATCTTAAGAATGTTGCGACTGATTGCCATCTACACTACCGAATTCTTGAAAATGCCTTACGAATGTTCCGAACGCTTACAAATGCCGTTACAAATAATACAAAGGTCTTGCAAACACCTTACAAATGTTCAAAGCGAATGTGTTGCGAATGCTTTCCGAATTCTTTTCATTTTTTACTCATTCGCAAACATTGTAGCCAATAATATCAATGTAAAATGAAATCACCCACAATGGAAGGGGCATGGAAAAAATATGTCATTATTAATCCAAGTCTTCTCTTGAAACACACACCACTTTGTTGTTTCTCTCAAATTGCGATGTACACAATAAAAAGACAATTTTACTGGGCAAACAAAAATTTCACGGGATTTTAGTTTGTCTATCATACATTGATGGATAGCTTAAGGCTAAATACCGTAAATTATGGCCTTTACTTGAAGGATATGATCAGAATAAATAAATTATGCTAAAAACTGAGTCTTGAATCTGAAAATGTTGCGATTCACTAGCGATTCTTTACGGACATCAAAACTCAATAGAATATAATGCTACCGAATCCTTGCAAATGGCTTGCGAGTGTTACAAATGTCTTGCAATCAATCCGAATTGTTTACGAATTCTTTACGAATATGTTAAGAATATGATTTCCTTGCGAATTTTAGGAGCATGTTCCTAATTTTCGCAACGACTTGAAATTTTCACCGAATGCTTCCGAATGCTTACAAATGCTACCGAATGCTTCCGAATTTCTAGCGATTAATGCGAATTTGCTAAAAATTGCATTCGGAAGGGCATTCGCAAGGGAAATTCGGTATATGGGAGAGCAGTATAAAGTATCGCATTCCAGTAAGAAATGGGTTAAAGTTTCGTCTGATTTGCCACATAGGTTACATGTAGCATCACTCTCGAACTGGTTGTAGCTGGCTCTGTTACACTGTAGAATATACGTTCCTGTAGCAATCCTCAACCGCACAGGTATTCTCAAGGCCGTCGTCGCCGGTGCGGCTGGTCCGGCGAGCGCCGGACCACTTTTTTGGCCGACCATGGTATCCGCCGTACCACGTTTTTCGATCGCCGCAGCCGTGCTTACCTACCTTTGATCTTCTAATCGTCTCTCATCATATTGATGAAATTATCATCAACATCCGAAACTCGTGTCATCAAGGCAAAGGTGCGAAAACAAACATCACAAGAAACACGAAGCGTGTCAAAACATTGCGATCATTAAAATGACACCTTTTTCAATTTTGATTGGATTTGAGGATAGATTAGAGTTGTAATTAAATTGTTGCTTTTTAATTTAATCTTCATTTTGCTTTTGTGTACCACAGTGACATGAAAAGAAAAAGACGGAACATATGGTAACACTGATAATCTCCAAAATGCAGTTTATCAAAGAAAATGTCGGCTGGCAAATAATATACAAAACATTTTGCATTTGCATGCATGTAGGCCTATATTGTAAGTTCTGAGACTGTGTTGATAGCAATATGTTAATGTTATTTCATTATGGATACAGCCTAAGACTTTTCGGTTCCCACAACGTACATTCGGTTTGGAAAAGAAAAATGAATAAATAAAATAAAATAAAATAAAATAAATAAAAAAAAAAGTTGCTTTTCTGATAAATCTTCCAAGTTAGAGTGTCTGAATTTCAGTCGTTTTTGTTGACAAAATCTGTCGAAACTCGGTCCCCAAAACGCACTCAGAACGCGTTTAGAGGCACCAGTTTATCAAAATTTTCTCGGGGGAGATCCCCCGAACCCCCCTTACGAGAGGGGGTATTCCCCATCTCGTGCTCTCCCCCACTCGTGCCTTCGGCACTCGTCCTAGTATTCCGCCGGACCACTTTCTAAAACGCGGCGACGGCCCTGATTCTACTTGCTTCGTGGGCGTTACCGGATAGGTTGATCATTAATGGGTGGCATCTTCCAGGAATCATAGTTGAACAGTTCATGTTCTTCAGAGTGGTATATAGACCGGCTTCACATGTTAACCTTTCAACCCAGTATGAATTTACAGCTTTTGCTACCGTGTGCCTCCATTTTGGTTTACTTAATTTTGATGCCAACAGGGAAAACGGTGAGTCCAGGTGGTATTTCGTCAGAAGTTCTTTGACAATTATGAACCAGCTGTGACTACTGTAGGATTTAACTGACATCTGACGTCGACACAGTCTTTTCTCCACTGAATCCTCGTTCAATCGACAAATACTACCAAACAGCGCAAGTATCCTTTTATGAACCATAGCTTCGACGGGTAAGTAAGTATATGTACTACTGGCGAGGCTGTACTTGTTGGTAGAGATAAAATCTGCTTCAGGGAGGTTCTGAGAAACTTTTCCAATGTATCTAAATTGGGCTTGGATGGTACAGCAACCTCTAAAACATACAGCAACACAGGGAGCACATATATCTGGAACACATGCACCGCCGTCTGAGGATCCAGTCCATTCTCGCCGTGAAGTCCCGCAGGCATCAGACTGTACATGGCTCTTCTAGCTTTTTGTATATTAACTGTGACTTCCTCAGGACTAAATTTCACTAATGATCGTGGTATCCCCATATGAGTAGTAGATGTGACCCGAGGCATAGGAACTCCTCCTAAATTCCATTCTCTGTCAGAGTTATATTGTTTCCTTTTATTTGGTTCAGCCACCACAATGACACTTTTAACTGGTTGAAGCAAGTAGTTTTCCATACTGCTGTAGTCAAACCCCTTATCTAGCATAAGCTGCAGCTCATCTGGATCATCCGATATAAACAGCATATCATCTGCGCAAGTCGGAGCACCACAGAATACTGTACCAATGGAAGCGCCATAACCAGATCTTTCAACTCGAAGCAAGGCATTGTTGGCATACAGTTTATAAAAATCCGCACTTAAAATCCCTCCTTGCCTAACCCCCTGACCGATTTTGAACTGGTCCGAGAGTAATCCATTACATTTGACTGAGCTAACGGCGTCCTGGTATAAACTTTGAATCAGAGACCAGTTTTTCCCTTCAATACCGATATTGAACAGTTTCGGTATCGTCAATTTCGGTTAGCCGTAATATCGGATATAGATCGAAATGGCCATTTACACGATATCTGTGCAAACAGTTGCTTATCGAGCTTGCGCACTCAGCTGTTGTGAAGATAAACAACATGGCAGAGAATTCAATCTCTTGAAAATAAGTTTTAAAAAGACTTTCTCCTCTCACTTGTATTTCCATGTGTCAGAATGACAATGTAAAATGAGAATTAACTCGGGCAAGTGTTAGGTGAGTCACTCGACACCTGTGTAAAACCTGTTAAAAAGCTTAACCAAATGTGTCTTGCCAGGGACAGTAGATTTACAGGGATATGAAACTTCAGTACTGCTATTATCATGTTCCAATTTATGCGTGACTTGGAGTCAGGCCAGGTTTTAGAATATGCCCAATAGGTATTTACATGGAGAATAAGTAAGAAAATATGTGTTTACAGAGTTCTCGATAACTCCAATCTGGGCGTATTTTTACGCATGTTTTTCGTTCCGTACGCCTAAAATTCACTGCCATGGATTCTCGCTTACGCCATGTTTTTTCTGGTGACGCGTCCAAAATTTTCCATAAATTACGTGAAAAAAAATAAGCTACCGCGGAAAGATCAAGGCAGAATAGCCGCAAGACATTGTTCAAAGATCAAGCAAGTGACTGACACGTGCCACTGACGTGGGGAAGCAAGTAGGCGTGAACTTATTGTACCCTTATCCAATCAGAGCGCAGTAAACTGACAATCGAGTTTTTGTTGATGGCGATTGACAGGTCAATTTTCACGGATCACAAATTTGTGTTGATTCATAGGATGTTTATTGTCAGGTCCTTATCTACACAAAGGGATGATAGGAAAACAAGATGTTGTTGATAAATATTATTAGTGATCATTGAAGAAAGTGTACGCAGATATGTTTGTCAGTGAATTTCGGTATGAAAACTCGCTACAGAATTGGAACAATGTACACAATGGAGAGATCGTTTTCTGGTGCGATTTGTGTTTTTCGCATTCATTTCCAATCCTATTTGCATAGAAATTCTCTGAATGAGAGAATGTATCACAATTTCAGTTGCCTTTAAGAAATTCCGAATGAGAAATTGACAGAAAAGAAGAGAAAAATCCCACCTTTCTACCGCCACGAAAACTTGTCATTAGGCTACATCGGTCCCCTTAAAACACAAGCATATTTTTTATAGAGCAGTCTCTGGCATCAGTATTGGTCTGAATTGCCTTCATGTGTGATAAAAAAACACTCACTTATAAATTTTGGCTGCTTCAACTTCAGTAAAAGTTGACAGAATCTTATCAATTTTGCGACGTCTGGAAAAACAAGTATTGGCTTTTGTAAAAAAAAAAAAAAAAAAAAAAAAAACATTTTTTTTTTTTTTTTTCTTTTTTTTTTTTTTTTTTTTTTTGGATATATAGGATGTACAAATTTGTTGAGAAAAAAGTTATTGAAATATATTATTGAAGGTAAAACTCCAAGTTTTCTTGGTCAAACTCCAAGTTTTCATTTCTGACTCCAACTTTTTCCAGTGATGGATTCTTAGAATCCTGTTTTCAAAATCCTAATGAGAACTCTGTGTTTATAGTGGTCAGTTTCTACGAACTACTCCTTCCATATTGCATTTTCATTCAAGCAAAACATGTCATCTGTTTGAACACATATTGGGCTGTTGTTTTATGTCAGGTTTGAATATATACACCAAAAATACCCCTAAGCCATCTGTATAAAAAATGAAGAAAAAATGTTTTCTTCCAGAAGAAGTTTTTTTACCTCTTTTGTAGCAGCCTTTTTATTTAAAATTATTCACTCAATATATTTGAATTTTACATAAAACAACACTGGTGCAGTTCATCTTTCGAATGGTATATTTCTTTTTAAGTTATGTTCAGTATGCTTGTAGGAGTATTTTGTAAAACACAGGCAGTGTTTTGAATATTTTGCCTTATTTAATTGCATAGTCAATTATTGGAATACCTGTCCAGCCCAGTCCAGGTGGCAAGACAGTCATATTCTATTAAATAGGGCTAGACTCCAATCACTTGTATTATAGATCACTGGTCCAGCTGATGCCATCAGTGATGGCTAATTTTAATTCCCAGATGGGTGGTTATAGAAGCTAGAGTTCATACATGAGGTATCTCCCTATTTCGGAGGGATCTCCTTTTTTTGAGCAAATGTCGCTATTTGGAATTTCAGAATTTCCTCATAAGGCGGAACCTTCGAAAATCGGGCAATTCGAAATTCATGGTAATTTATGTTTTAGTCAAAGTTACTCTCTCGGTGTGAAGTGTTCTGAGAGGTTTTTAATTCCAGTTAAAACCTCGATGTTTGCTCTTTAAAATGGTATAAAAATTGTATCTGAACAACAATGTTGTGCAACTCCAGATGCATTTAAAGTCGCGCGCTCATTTTCTCAAAAAAAAAAAAAAAAAAAAAAAAAAAAAAATCTTAATAAAATGTAATCCCCATGACAAAATTCATCCCAAATACAAACCAGACAGGATAGATAGTTTCAATTACCATGAGTACATTCGGGGCTTTCCAGCTCTACAATTTGCTGAAAATCAGGCTGTTCTGGCACCACTGGATAATTCTATTTTTAGTTTTGTTTGCTACTACACCGAATTTAGAAGGGACATTTCGTCTGGCTGAAAATCCTACCTCAGTGACACATGAAAGTGAACAATTTCTCAATTCTGTTTTGTTACAGCATGTATCACTCATGCATGTGTGCAAGAACTGTTTTGAACCTGATATTTTAGAGAGAGCTGTACATTACAACTAATTCTAACACACCTCGCCTATATAGCCAATGGTAAAAAAACGTGTTATATTGTGCAACAATTTCACTGGGCGAATAAGCGTGACGTTACTTTGCGGCATTTGTGACGTCAGCTATCCCACAAAGCAGTGTTAGACGGTGAAACGTCATTTTAGTGCACAACAAACGTAATAAGTGTGTGTTAATACCAGCATTACAGTCAAATATTTGGCGGAATATCTTCAATGCAATGGCGGAAAGCTGATCGAACGATATCGACGGTTTCAGCAACATTTACTCCGTTTATTGTGTGTTAGAATCGAAATAGGTCAGCTCAAGTGCGTGAATTGTTGAGTAATAATTCACCGTTTGTCGGTCAGTTGTAAGAAGATAAATCACTCGCGCTATGCGCTCGTGATTTGATCTTCTTTACAACTGACCTCCAAACAGTGAATTATTACTCAACAATTCACTGCTAGAACTGATCTATTTCTTAAACATAAACTACACCGAATTTCGAAGGTACCATCATACATCTCCCTATTTGGAATGTTCAGATCTCCCTATTTAAAATTAAGAAATTCATTCTTTGCTTAATCATTCTCCCTTTTTTGATAAGCAAATCTCTCTATTTGCCTTCCCAGATGGATTACATGTGTGCAAGAGTTGCATTAAGCACAGAAACTGTGGAAGTCCATTTATTGATGCATATGTAAAATCAGTTCAAACCTACTGTGTTTTGCACCAGTAGATCAGTGATTGTGGCATCTGTTTTTTGTTGTTTTCTTTTTTTTTGTGGTACATTACTACTGAAGGTAGTGGGTTCATGTCCCAGTCTTGTCATACCAAAGGAATTAAAATGGTACTGGTAGTGCCTGATTGTTGAAGCTTGCGATAAAAGATAGCACCTGGTAGATATGAGATCACAGGTAAGTATTTGTTAAGGATGTTTGTTATGACATATAAATAGCTGATGAGCTAAAAATGAAGCATTTTCTTTTCATCTTTGAAAAATTGGATGTTTATTGAGTGATTGGGTTGCCTTTTAGGTAGTAAGGAATGTTTCCACAGAACCCACAAAAGTCTGGTAGATTACTTTATAAAGCTAATTTTCTGATCAAATCTTAATAACATAACAAGTCGGGATCTCCTATTTAGCTTTTTCTCTATGATTTTATTAGATTTGCTTGAAAATATACAAAAAAAACTGATTTTGTTAAGTTCATTCAAATCTTGAGTTCTATCCAATATTTTCAAACAAACATATTCCAAAAAAAGATTTAAACCTCCCAAACGTAGGTATTGATATCATTCATATTTTTAGCTCACCTGAGCCGTCAGGCTCACAAGGTGAGCTTATAGTATACCCATGCTCCGTCGTCCGTCCGTCGTCCGTCGTCCGTCGTCCGTCCGTCCGTCGTCCACACTTTTCAAAGATCTTCTTCTCTGAAACCGCTTGGCCAATCAAAGCCAAATTTTACATGAAGCATCTATGGGAAGGGGGAACCAATGTATATATAAATAATCCAGGTCACATGACCAAGATGGCCGCCATGCCCATATATGGTAAAAACCCTTCAAAAATCTTCTCCGGAACCACTGGACCGATTTCAACCAAACTTGGCATGAAGCATCGATGACTCAAGCACTACAATGTGTATATAAATCATGACCTTGCGGTGACCTTGACCTATTTTACGGCAAGGTCAACATAGGTCGCCTTTGCATTTGAATGGGAAAAATTGTTAAATTGTCATTTAAAGGAAAAATCTTGCAGAAAATGAGCAGTAGGACTGAATATTAATGATTCTGAAAAAAATTGGGCACCAGGGGCTCATCCGCCCCCACCCCGGGGCAATATACATGTATATTATCATAATATTCAAACATCTTCTTCTCTGAAACCGCTTGGCCAATCAAAGTCAAATTTTACATGAAGCATCTATGGGAAGGGGGAACCAATGTGTATATAAATAATCCAGGTCACATGACCAAGATGGCCGCCATGCCCATATATGGTAAAAACCCTTCAAAAATCTTCTTCTCCAGAACCGGTGGACCGATTTCAACAAAACTTGGCATGAAGCATTGATGGCTCAAGCGCTACAATGTGTATATAAATCATGACCCTGTGATGACCTTGACCTATTTTACGGCAAGGTCAACATAGGTCACCAATGCATTGGAATGGGGAAAACTTTTAAAATGTAATTTAAAGTGAAAGTCTTGCAGGAAATGGGAAGTAGGACTGAATATTAATGATTCTGAAAAAAATTGGACCCCAGGGGCTCATGTGCCCCCACCCCGCGGCAATATACATGTATATTTCCATAATATTCAAACGTCTTCTCCTCTGAAACCGCTTGGCCAATCAAAGCCAAATTTTTTGTGAAGCATCTATAGAATGGGTGAATCAATGTATATATAAATAATCTAGGTCACATGACAAAGATGGCCGTCATGCCCATATATGGTAAAAACCCATCAAAAACCTTCTTCTCTAAAACCAATAGACTGATTTCAAGGAAACTTGGCATGAAGCATCGATGGCTAAAGTACTTTAATGTATATATAAATCAGGACCCTGTGATGACCTTGACCAAGTTTATGGCAAGGTCAACATGGGTTGCCTATGCATTTGAATTGGGAAAACTGTTAAAATGTCATTTGAAGGGAAAAGCCAGCAGGAAATTGGCAAATGGACAGAATATTGAAGAATCAGAAAAAAGAAAATGACCCAAGGGCTTCATCTGCCCCTGCACTGGAATAAAATACCATAATATTCATACATGTTTATTGGTATATGCAGCAGATCTCAGGTGAGCGTTTACAGGACCATTGGTCCTCTGGTTGTTAATAATCTTTCAGGGAGCCTCTGCAAACATGTATTCAAGAGCACATCTTTTGATAGAGCGAGAGAGTGAAAAGTTTAAGAAAGAATCACCATGGGTAATGCACATTTTGTAGTGTTTTTTTTTTTACTTTATTCTAAAAGTGTTTATGTATTTATTTAAGTTGTCACTGCCATCACAATGGTACGTTAAGGGGAGTGTGATCATGCACTGTGATGTCATAGTGGTAGAGCACCACGTTGTGTCCTTGAGAATGACACATTTAATAACTCCCAAGACTACTGAGTACTGGTTTATTCTCATGAAGTGGTGGCTCCATCCTGACATGACTGTAAAATTGTTGAAGGGGATGTCAAACTTCAATGCAAACAAAGACTATGGTACATTGAATTAATTGTGCGATATTAAATCTTACAAAATTATCCTTCTAGCAGTGGCTTTATGTTGCTAGTTTTAAGTTGCTGCACATCACAATATCTTTCAGACAATTTTACATCAATTATTTAATGAACATGGCAGCAAATTAAAGCAGTGCAACTTTCCTTTGGCTCATGGTTCAAGAAATAATTTATTATCAACACATGACCTTGCTCAGCTGTTTATTATTGATAAAATGAAAAAAAAAAGAACACGTGTAAAATTAATTGCATGAGCCTACTCACAAAATATTAATTTCTTTGAAAGGTAATATCTGTTCCTTTCTCACTTTTTAGTATGTTATATTTTGCCATTCTCTTTTAGGGCATCGAAGCTATGCCGTTGAGCAAAGACAATATATTTGAATGGGTGGCCAAAATACAAGGATTACCAAATACTGTATGGGAAGGTTGGTACATAAATGAGCCGCCTCGTGGAAAAACCAACAATGTGGTTTCCGAACAGGTCCGACACAAACCGGCCTGTACAAGCACAGAAAAGAGATAGGAGCTCTAAATTTCGGATTTAAGTAGAAGAGGAGTAGTACTATCCGTGTAGCGAAAACAAAGACGCTGATCAGCTTCGCGGTTACCGCGAAGCTGATCTGCGTCTTTGTTTTCGCCTATGCAGATTGTTGGTTTTCTCACGAGGCGGCTCAAATATTGTTTGTATGCATGGCAGGGATTGGACTTGATACAATAATAAAAGCTGATAAACTCTTTACCATTTGGAAATTTACCAGACGAGTTTAGGCTATAATATCATGATAAATTAAATGTGAAAATTTTTAGGTGATTTAGTTTCGAGACTTTTTATTAAATTTAATATTTGTAATGAATGAGTATTCATCTTTTCTTCATAGCTGATAGTGAGCCATAGTTGTTGTTTTGCAGCAGATTTAATCTGAATGTGTCAATACATGTACATGTTTTGTTTTTAGGTGGAACCTTTACTTTATACATGAAGTTTGATGAGCATTTCAATCTGCGACCACCAGCAGTGTGTTTCCATACCATACCATTCCATCCTAATGGTAGGTAATGTCAAACTTTGTAAATTGCATGGCAGCTGCTTTTGTCTATGATTTCATTGATGTACATGCTGTGTGTTTGAGGCTTGGATCACATGTGGGACAAGCCAAGTACTGCTTGAGGATGTGTCAGGTATTTTTGTGGGGTTACTCCCATTTCTGACCCACCTACTTACTGATCCTTTACAATACAATTGAAATACAGGTCATGTAATCTAAAGTGATGTATAACAGACCTTCATCAGGTTAGAAAATCAAAACAAATTTTTCACTAAGTACATGTACTGAAAACCTGCAATTAAAATAGTGTGAAACCTCAGATCCAATAAACACAGGATCCGAGATGAAACTAGTACTTTCATTGAGCTACTATCTGAATATCAATGTACAGGTCAACCTCATTATAATGCACTATCTTTGGGGTCCATAGACACAGACTTTGTTATAAATGAAACCATGTTATAGTGAGGCAAGTAGTAAAATAATCAGTTTGGGAGCCATGCATGGCCATGGTATGTTGCAACTGCATTATCAGTAGGGCACAACCGTTAAATCGATATATTATATCTAGAAGGAGATATGCCTAATTACCATATATTTCGAACGAAATATACCCTATTATAATATATCTAAATTGACATATAATATGTCAATCTAAATATCATTATATATTTCGATCGAGATATATTTTTTCCTTCATCTGAACACGTGATCATTTTGCGTAATGCGCAGTCTCTCATCGAGTTTCGCATAGCGCGAAGGTTTGAATTTTGTGCAGAAACAAATTTCCAACAAAAAATCCAGCGTCATCGAAAAGTTCACCAGGGAAGTTATGTAAAGTTTGGATTTGAATATACTCGTCGTCCGATTTACATGAGTCAACACTATTTTACTTGCTCAACATAACGACATAAAGCACTAGGGAAGCTCCAAGAAGTGTTAATTATATCTAAAATGTTTGGACTGGTTAGATTATATGACTTAACGTCCATATCAGCAATTTTTCAGTCATATTGGGAAGGAGCCAACGCTTTCTGTATGTAAACCAGAAGTCAAGGGAGCTTAAAATTTTGCCCAATGGCTCTTCACGACAAGATAACGTACGATCTCGCCGGGGACCTCTCTGTACGTAAATAAATCATTCTTCTATTTCTTCTTCTTCTTCTTCTTCTTCTTCTTCTTCTTCTTCTTCTTCTTCTTCTTTCAAAGAGTGACTCTACCACAATGCCAGGCAACAAGCATTTATCTCGATGAACAGACTGTTCAATGAGAGCGTGACTGCAAATGAAACCAGCGATCTCTCAATGTTAACTAAACTAAACGGATAAGGGCGGCAAACCGATGCGACTTTGCCCATCCCCGCCCGTTGGGGCCGTGAGAAATAGATGGGCTGCCAGACAGAGCTTATAACTGAGTGATCGACCACACGATAAATGGTTAACCACTTAGGTCTGACACTGCCTAGGAAAAGTTATAAGCTTTAGTTGTTGTGTGGTTATATGTCTTCAGCACGTATTTTTAAGCATATCACGACATCACAATGTTGGGTATAAGTCCCATTGAAAGGCAGCAACATCCCAATAAGACCATAGATGTTGACTCGAACGTAAAGCAACACATTCAAACAATAAACCTATATGATCGAATCCCGGGATCAAACAACATATTCACACTCGTCTCACAAATGCTCGGCGCGGGGCTCGAATCAACACTGGCCAGAGCTGTACCATGATGCAACTCGGCAAGGGACAGTCAAACTCGGTTGCAGTTACGCTAAATGGCGATGGGTACATTATTTGCATGGCTCCTCGTCCTCCATGGAGTTAATATGCCTTGCTCAATGACAACACGGTGCTGCCAGTGCCACGGTGATCGATCCCATGACCTCTCGATTCGGATTCCCATGCTTTACCACTACGTCACCACGCTCCCTATTTGTTTTATGTTTGTTTGTTTGTTTGTTTGAATTGGTGTTTAACGTCCCAGTCAAAAGCTAATGGTCATGTCGGGACGCTGCCTCGAGTTGTGTGGGACTTTTACCAAAAATTAGGACGTCATGACATCCAATAAGGGCTTCGAATATAACCACCAAACGAACCACTTTTCTGGGCAGGCTCAGACCTGAGCGGTTAACCAGTAATCAGATGGTCAGTCAGTAGCGAAGAAGCTTTGCTTGGAGGCACAGGCAGCCCATCTATTTCTTTTAGGTCCCAATGGAAGGACAGTAAACGAGGTCTTAACACACAGGAAACGAGGAAAATAGCTGAAACACATTAGCATATAAGCCAAACGCGCGCCGGTTGTGTTGACAATAATGTAAAATTCAACATACGTCAGGAGCACATCGGAGGCACGTTAGAAACGCGTTACATGCGCGCTTTGTACGCTTGGTGTACGCCTCGGTGTACGTTGATATAGTATATGCATTTCACACGCCAGGTGATTGCTCATGACATAAATGCAACCATGAAAATACGTTACATGTAGGGTATAATTTTGACATCACATTAGGTCATTATATTTTTGTCATATTGACGTTGCATGAAGGTTATACGCCTGACGTCACTTTAGGTCATCATATTTTCGTCACACTGACGTAGTTATAACGTCGTACGATGTGACCACCATAATGTAACCCTAATGTGACGTCAACTTGACGTCATGTGCCTGCTGGGACGTCGCTGTAGGTCGGTGCGCACTCCACGCGGGAAGGGCTCAATAGGCTTTTTAAGCATGCTTAAAAATTTTCTCGAATCTCGGCGTGAATCGGTCGTGTGTCTAAGCTGGAAATCACCGTCACTCGCTTAGTACCATCTACAACAGATTAGCCAGTTAAATACGTTTCGAATAAGTTCCACGCGCCTTACAGGCGCGTTGAATACGCATTGAACGCGTTTGGCGCATATTTTTAACAAATATTTGTTCAGTAACGTGCCCCAAGCGTGTATGAGACGCGCGTTTAACGTTTGCTGCGCGCCTATAGCACCTGCTTAGTGTTTGTTTGTTTGTTTGAATTGATGTTTTACGTCCCAGTCAACAGCTAAGGTCATGTCGGGACGTTGCCTCCACTTTATGGGACTTTTAACCAAAATGAGGATGTCAAGACATTCAACAAGTGCTTAAAATATAACCATCCAAAAAAGCCACGCATGCTTATATGTGTGGACGGTTTGACTTGTAACCACTTTTCCTGGGAAAGCTAAGACCTGAGCGGTTAACCAGTAATCAGGTGGAACAAGCTTTGCCTGGAGGCCCAAGCAGCCCATCTATTTCTTTAAGTCCCAATGGGCAGGGTCTTCCTGCTTAGTGTGTCTGCGACGTAACACAAAACGTACTTTATTTTTTTTTTTTTTTTTTTTTTTTTTTTACGTTTTGAGAATTTCTTTTTCATACGTCTGGCAGACGCTTTAGTCACGCGCTAATGTGTGACTGCTAAAATGAGTTTAAGAAACAAATTATTTTTATACGTCCAAAATCTTCAGCGTGTTGAGAATTTTCATACACCCGGGGCGCGTTTGGGTTATACGCTTATGTTCTATCTGCAGGAAACCACGGATTTATAAATTATAACGTTGTATCTCCCGAGACCGCCCGCTGCTTGCAAAATCATGCATTTGTATCAGACCGAGAAGAAAAGCTTATCTTGTGGCTCTAGTTCAACAAAGATAGTGGAAAATATATAAAACTGTTTGTACCACCCAGTAAATTTATATTACTGACCGCTCCGATGCGGTACTTCTGTTGTAGTCCTACTTGTTTTATGTTTTGCTCCTTTTATCTACGTTTTCAAAGCGTTGTTGAATCGCAGATTCCACACGTGTGAAATCGGCGGCACTTAATCATAAAATCTGTGAATATCTGGTATTATTTTCATATGTGAAAAATTTGTACCAAATTTTCACATGCGGGACGAGTCAGTGTTTTGACGTGTGAAGAATTGGTTTGGATTCATCACATCTTTGAAGAACTGGTATCAATTTTACTCAGATGTGAAAGCTTGGTACTAAATGTTCACATATAATGCTATAAATATTGAAGAATCAGTGGAATTAAAGGCAAAACCACTTCACATGGGTGGTTTTCGTGAATGCGAAGAATATGTACATGAAATTTGATTACATGCGCCTATCTCACATGCGTGTGAAATGGAATGAAATTCGTTACATACCAATTTGTTACCAATTCTTCGCCGGCTGGGAGGATTTGGTACTAATAATTCACATAAGAACTTTGCGAAATGTGAAAATTGTGGTTCAAGAACGTGTTTTCGTGTTAGAAGATTTAGTACCGATTTGTGTCAATTCTACACATCTGGAAAAAAATCATACTAGTTCTTCACAGACGTTATATAAATTCGTACCGTCAGAAACAGAAAAAAAATACGAAAAGGCAATGATCAGGAAATGGGGCAATCAGAAAGAAATTCCCACTCCATAAACTGAGGGGTGGGAAAAACTAAAATGACACTTAGGTACTTATACCATGAAAATATGTCGTAAGGCGTGTGAGCAGCTATTCCCCAATAGGCGGCCACTCAGTTACCCGAACTGAACTAAAAATATGAAAACACGCATAAGGCTCAAACAGCACAAAAATTCGACTCCAAAACACAAAACAACTAGAACCACAACAGAAGTATCGCCTTGGAACGATATTGAAGACATTTGAAGTTTTAGTATTAATTTCACCGCCTCCACCGCGCCATCGAAATTTAACATACACAAATGTCACACTTCCAAAATGTGCCTTGTTGGTACCTATTTTTACACAAATGTGAAATTAAAAAAAAAAAAACGGTTCAGCAAGGCTATCATCCATGTCGAGAGCATCAACACGTTATTGGAATGGTGCTGGTACCGGTGAACCAATTTAAATTTATGCTTCCTGCGTCTGGATGCCTCAACTTTTTGATATCCCGGAACATCTCTGACATATTGAAACGAGAGAAGGAAATATATAAGAATGATTGCTAAAAAACAAGTAGGTCATGGACCAGCATTATTAACGGAGTGGGGACTTGTTAAACGATGGCAAAGCTTCATACGATGTCTTGGCGAGTTCTAGCACACTGGAGTTTTCAAAAATAAGCAACTCGATGATCGTGTTCGCGTGGCGGGGTAATACAGTCCTCTAAGGCACACAGCGGATAAGCTAAATGCACTGTAAAAAAGGAGTCATGAGTTCGATCCCATCCTTCTCCACTCCTCCGGGTGAGACTTTAAGCCGAGGTCCCACGGCAATCTTCCATGATAAACAGATGACAAGGACGTATTGTGACGAGGCTACAGACTTTGTGACCTTTTGTTAAGTCCAAGGGACCTAGTCTTCAGACCTGACGGTCAGATAAAATCTGAACACACGGAATCGTTTAAACACCAACAAGATGATATTTAAGATGTTTGTCCGTCGCCAGGTTGAACTAGGCCATGTTAGTTGCAGACTAAGTTGCGGGCATATTCCAATCCATAGTATATCTAAATCAACAAATTACGTAGATCAGCTAGATAAGCCGCAATCCGTTTCACTTTGTCACCTAGCTCTACTTCCGCGTGGTGTGGAGAGTTATCAAGGAACACCGATGGGAACATCCTGACTACAAATTACGTATACATGTTGCTATGGGGCGAAAAAGTTTGAAAATTTTTGTCAATTGAGACATAATATGTCAAACGAAATATATATTTTAACCGGATGTAGAGCTGTATATCTCGAAGTAGATATTATATTTAAATTCGAATAGTTTGTGTTTATATCTAGATTTAGATATGATATCTAGTTTTAGATACTATATTAAAAAGGAGATATTTTGACAATATATGTCAGTTTAGATATAATATGTAAAACGAAGTATAGATAAACCGGATGTAAAGTTATATATCTAGAAGGAGATACTATATGTAAATTCAAATATTTTGTGTTTATATCTAGATTTAGATATGATATCTAGTTTTAGATACTATATGAAAAAGGAAATATTATATATCGATTTAACGGTTGTGCCCTACTGATTATAGTAAGGTATATTATGAGTTGGAAGTGTAGTTTGTACATGTACATAACATATTGATGTTTCTTTATTTAAGAAGTAGATCAGCTCTAGTAGTGAATTGTTGAGTAATATATTACTGTTTGTTCGGAGGTCAGTTGTAAAGCAGAGACAATCACGAGCGTGCAGCGCGAGTGATTTATCTGCATACAACTGACCGACAAACAGTGATATATTACTCAACAATTGACGCACTAGAGCTGATCTATTTCGATTCTAACACACAATAAACGGAATAAAACCATTTTAAACCTTCAGTTTCTTTAACTTTTCCACCATTGCACTGAAGAAATCCCGCCAAACTTTTGACTGAAACGCAAATGTTTACATATGTTTTGGAGGTCAGTTGTAAAGCAGAGACAATCACGAGCGTGCAGCGCGAGTGATTTATCTGCATACAACTGACCGACAAACAGTGATATATTACTCAACAATTGACGCACTAGAGCTGATCTATTTCGATTCTAACACACAATAAACGGAATAAAACCATTTTAAACCTTCAGTTTCTTTAACTTTTCCACCATTGCACTGAAGAAATCCCGCCAAACTTTTGACTGAAACGCAAATGTTTACATATGTTTTGGAGGTCAGTTGTAAAGCAGAGACAATCACGAGCGTGCAGCGCGAGTGATTTATCTGCATACAACTGACCGACAAACAGTGATATATTACTCAACAATGGACGCACTAGAGCTGATCTATTTCGATTCTAACACACAATAAACGGAATAAAATCATTTTAAACCTTCAGTTTCTTTAACTTTTCCACCATTGCACTGAAGAAATCCCGTCAAACTTTTGACTGAAACGCAAATGTTTACATATGTTTGTTACGTTTTGAATGCGTTGAAATGACGTTACACCGTCTAACGTCAAGGTAATGTGACTTATGGGATAGCTCACGTCATAATTTAATCAAAATGGCGTCAAAACGGCACAAAGTAACGTCACACTAATCCGCCCAGTGATATATCACTCAATATATATCACTGCACTTTACCACTGGCTTCTATAGGCAGAGTGTGTTAGAATTCAATTTAAGTTCATTTCTCATGTTTTTGTGTGACCAGTTGACATGGTGACAGGCAGACCTACAGTTGACTTCCTGGATGATTTCTCACAATGGAAAGAAACCTACAGTATTACAGATATACTCACAACTATACAGGTACTGTATAGACACATGAGCCGCGTCATGAGAAACCCAACAATGTGGTTTATGAACAGGTCCGACACAAACTGAGCTGTACAAGCACAGAAGATGGCTAGACGCTGGAAATTTTGGATTTTAGAAAGTAGAGGAATTGTGATGTTGGTGTAGCGAAAACAAAGTCGCTGATCAGCTTTGCAGTTACTGCGAAGCTGATCTGCGTCTTTGTTTTCACATATGCAGATTGTATGTTTTCTCATGATGCAGCTCATGTGTATAACGGTCACAGTGTTGATTGTCATCTCCCCATGATCTGCATTGTCCTGCTTACCTGTTGAGTTAACTGAATACAGAATCAAAAATGACCTCTGTTACAGCATGTTTACAAAATTGCATTATATCATGCTTACAGCTTTGATTTTAAATACATGTATTCCTTTTTCGTCAAAATGTATGGATTTTCCAATTAACATGTTGAAATTAAATACATTTGAACTACATGTACAAAATAAGAAAGAAAAGAAATGATGCTATTTTGAGAATCATATTAGACTATGAAGCAGTTTCGAAAAAAAAAAAATAAAAAGAATAAAATTATTTTGTATAAGATTATTGATTTTATGAGCCTTAATTAGTAAATTAACATGACACCATGCAAATCTTAGTACTGACTGAAAAGATCTTTTGGTGATTTGTGATTTCTGCTATTTATCCTTGACTTAATTTTAAGAGAAAATTGTGTACATATACAATACTGTTGGATAGCTTATTTGTCGCAAAACTCCTTTTAGCAAGAAGTATAGTCCCTAATATCAACCACTTTTTTTCCAGAAATTATTAGCCCAACCCGACATGAAGAAACCAGTAAACCCAGAGGCTGCCGAGATGATAATGCATTCTCCACATGCTTACAGACAGATGGTGCTAGACTGTGTGGTAGCTAGTCAGAGAGTGGAGGGAACATTTCAGGGGCTTGACCCTACACAGTATGGTAGGTTGATTGATTTATGGTTTAACAAGATTGATTTATGGTTTAGCGTCCCAGTCAAAAAATATTCTGTCATGTCAGGACAGAATTCTACCCGAGATGGTTGGTTGGAAACCTCATGCTACAGACAGATGGTGCTAGATTGTGTAGTAGAGGTTAGGGATTAGGGGACTGAGGGAACATTTGAGGGGCTTGACCATACATAGTTTGGTAGACTGTACAAATAATGTCAGTATTTATTGATTATACAGTTTATAAAATAGCCATTTTCTGGAGAGTAACCCTACTACTTTATATAGCTCATGTGTTACCAATTTCAGTATCAAGAACTCCACACACAGACCTGGAATCCAGAGTGAGATTTAAGATACCCGAGGATTCTCGGTCAAGTAGAAAGTTTGACTCAGTACGTACAGCACCTAGAGTGGCAAAACTATCGTTTGAAGATTACCATGTGACCTGGAGTGGTATAGCTACATCAAAGGCCAGGCAGGACCTGAAGAACCCTTGTAAGTATGATAATACTGTGAATGACAGTTAGCATTGTTTTGTCATATAAAGATAAATGATAAAAATTTTAACTCAGAATTTCAAAGTTTTGATTGTTCTATTGCTTTTTGCTGAAAGCCTTTGTAAAAATAACATTTTATCTTGAAAATTTTTAAAATTACATAAGAAGGTTTGAGATACTAGAATAACCAATATTATAACAAGTATTCCATGGTAATTTTGGTGACACAAGTCAGCATTACAAACCTGGAGGGGTAAAGCTGTGGCTGTACAAAGCTGTACAGTTTGAAAAACCAGCATAGAAGATGCTGAAGGGCTATTCTTCTGAAATGTTTCACTATTTTCATCTTCTTGATTGTCCAATTGACCCAATATATTTTCCACGTATAGTGTTGGAGTCTATCAAGGACAGACCAGAGTTACAGAAAGTTCATCTGGGTTTACCTAAAGAAGAACTGGAAGATCAGATGAAAAGACAAATTGAAGAGTAAGTTCTTGTACCATTGTTTGGACAACCTTTTTATATCAAATGTGTAAGAAACCTTAACATTCCATATGTCATCCTAAAGAAACAGATTTATCATATCAGTGTGTGTGTTTTTATAAAAAAAACAACAACAAAAAACAAATACATCTGAATACAAATGTGGAAAAGATTATTCGAAAGGACTGGTAAGGAGATATGCACACCCCCAAATGATCTTTGCAATTTAAAAATCTTTAGGATTCTGGCAAATTTTAAAATTTGGTGATTTTGTAGAAGCATCTCAACCTAAGATAAGTTTAGTGTTGGTATTAAGCAGAAATGATTGGGACCTCAAAAACCTTATATCCTTGTCTTGATTTTTTTTCCATTCAGACATGAGACACTGATGTATGGCAGATTTAAGAGTCAACCAACAGAACAAGATGAGAAGGCAGCCAAGCTGGCGAGATTGAGTAAAATGAAGAAAATTTATTTACCTCCCAGAATTTCCCCAAGTAAGCTGTTGCCCTTTGCTGATGCTTTCAGCTAATTGGTAGCTTTGTTATAATGCTTTCTTTGGGATCCATGGAAACCCCATGTCTTATAAATAAGTGAAACCGTATTGTAATGAAGTCTTTTACAATAGACATATAGCAAAATAATCATTTTGGGAGCTTTTGTTTGCTTGTTTATGTTGAGGCTTATGTCAAGGACACAACACGGTGACGCCTGTTGGGATCAAACCAAGGACCTCTCGATTTGGAGTCCGACACTCTACCACTACGACATAGCACTCCCTCATTTTGGGAGTCATGACATGGCTGTGTTATATTGAAAATTACACTATAGTGATATGCGTTATAATGAGGTTGTACTATATGTGAAAATTTTCAAGGCCAAAAAACATTTACAATAAACGTACTGGGTAGGTTGGGAAATGGAAGGGCTAAGATCAGGGAAATGACATGTTGTTTGCATGCAGGGGCTGAAAATTTGGACTTCAACCACAGTGACTCTGTTACATGTATAAAGGATGGGGCAAAGAGTTGAGTTGTAAATTCCAAAATTATATCATGTTGAATGAATTATTCAGTCGCAGTTTGGGGGATTTTATAGCTCTATATATAATTGTTTGCTTCAATGTAGAATTTTCTTTAACATTTTTGTTTTGTTTTATATTAACAGAAGCTATGGCTACCAGCTATTTGATGTGTTATTATACCCAATAACAGGTTTATGCTTCATCTAAATTTTAGCTATTTGTGCTATTTAGAAGATTTCATTCATATAAGGGAAATGTTTAAATCTAGCATTAGATTTTGGTACTTATTACATGTTCTGTTTCAAACAATATAGACAATTCTAACACAATGTTATCGTCTTTCCCATTGAACCTAATGGAAATGTAACCATTTGCAAATAAACAATAATTCACTGTAAACAAAATTACCCGCGTGAGGTGGCGTTTTTGTGACGTTGCACATAAACATTCATGTCCGCCGAGAATGAGTCCACTGGAAAACAGCATTTATTTATGTCGTGTTAGAATCGAAATAATTTTACTTTACAGGGAATTCTCTTTGATTAACGTGTGATGTTGTCGAGCAGATGTGATATTTAATTCACTCTGGCTGCACCGTCGTGAATTAATACATCGCATTCTGCCCTCCAACATCCAGCATTAATCACGATAATTCACCGTAAATTAAAATCATTTCTTAAATATAATATTGCAAATATTCAGTCTTCTCGGAGGTTGTGGTTTATACATATTATGGGAGTTAGAAAAGCTTACAATCAAATTATATAACTAGATGGCTGTATGTGAAGGATTATCACAACAGATTAGTTGAAAATATTGAAATTTCAAGTAATGAGGGATGACCACAGATGTACATGTAAATACAATATTTGAGTTTGTAATTAAACAAATTGGTCACTTATTCTTGTAGCTGGTAGCCGTATTGAAACAGCTCCACCCCCACCATCAGCTGGCAAAGCAGACCCAGAGGAACTTGAGGATGGACATAAAACATGGGATAGCCTATTATAATTCCCTTTCTCCTCATTTCTTAAAATCGTCTATGCAATTAATAGCAATTTGGGCCAAGATCTGATAAAAGGGGTCTTATGGCAGAAAAATCAAAATTACGATTTTAATTACATATAAAAGACCAAGTTTTTCTGAGTGTTTCCTGAAAATTTGAAGAGATCTTTACAAATAGCAAAGATATGAACGTTGAAAGGTGTGCAGTTGATGCAATCTAAACATGACGTCATAAAACTGTTGATGACATTTGTACGTTGATGACGTTAATGTCTTTAAATCACTGTAATTAAAAGAAAGTAAGACTAAAATTCTCGAAATTCTATGTGTTTCTTGGTGTTTAACATCTATACATTGCACAGACTATGCAATTGGCACGAATTCACAAATTGTTTGATAAAACATGCAATACAAAGGGCGTGCAGGGTTTTTAAAATGAGGGTAGTCCTCATAGCGCAATGGTTGCCATGGCAACATACATGATACAAATAATGTCTGACCATATGAAAAGTATGTGTCTTGGATTGTGTTACAATATTAAAGCTGTATTAAATGTGCCAAATATTTCAAATTTAGATGGTTTTTAAATTTTGATAGCATAAAATGTACTTGAATGCCAGAAGACACCTTTTACCAGATCCGCGCTCATTTGTTTTCGGCTGTGAAAATGAAAAATTTTAGTAGTAGAATTTTAATATTTTTGCTCAAAACATTGTTTGTGGGTACAGGTTAAAACCGCCTCACCAAGGCTGTTCTAACAAGTACCCACAATCTATGTTTTGGATAAAAAATAACAAAAATTGTATACTCATGTACACCCCAGTTTTACACTATGATATAAATGTGAGGTGTAGGGGGTTAACATTTCATGGACACGTTTTCCTGATGTTACAGCTGGGTACCACTCAGAGACCATGCCCCCACCCCCCTCTGCACCCTCAGGAAAAGTCACAGCCAAAGATGAATTATGGGAGAAAGAAGTGGACGATCTTGTGGAATGGTCGTCAAAACTGGATGCCACAGCATTGGAAACTTGACAGTGGCATACATGTAGACTTGTGCTCATGGTGACTTCTGTATTAGTTCAAACAGTAAAAATGAGCCGCCTCGTGGGAAAACCAACAATGTGGTTTCCGAACAGGTCTGACACAAACCGGCCTGTGCGGTCACAGAAGATGGCTAGAAGCTTGAAATTTCGGATTTAAGTAGAAGAGGAATGGTACTATCCGTGTAGCGAAAACAAAGGCGCTGATCAGCTTCGCGGTTACCGCGAAGCTGATCTGCGTCTTTGTTTTCGCCTATGCAGATTGTTGGTTTTCCCATGAGGCGGCTCAAATAAAAAGAAATTCAGACTAGAATCCAATTTGAAGGAATGGAATTCAAAACTAGATGCCACAGCATTGAAGTTTTTGTGGCATATAGGCTTGTGCTTATTTTGGCTTTTGTAATAATAGTTCAGACAGTAAAAAAAGGAAATTCAGAAAATGCTCTGTAGGGAAAAGAAGCCAATTTGGTGGAATGGTTGGTAAAACTTGGTGCCACAGCATTAGAGACTTGTTCTTATAATTCAAACTGTAAAATACTCTTTTTAAAACAGAATTTTTAAAATGCTTTGAGGGAAGATGTTTAGAGGTCAAAAAGTTCTGACACTTTGATTTCCTTGTTCAGTGTAACATTTAACAAACTGAAGGAATTCTTTACTTTACTTTGTTTAAAGTGTTGAAGTATGACCAGGTCTGGATCATCTCAGAAAAATCGAGATAAAAATTATCACCCAGGTAGGTGACCATATTTCTCCTTAGAATCACTCCAAATGACTATTTCCAACCAAAGGATGAAATAAATTGGAAATGGTTGATCGCGCATCCCCTTCTTCAAAAACAATTACAACCCAGAAGTAAAAGATTACAAATATTATACAACCTGCAACTCAAAATTAAAAATTTTAAGTAAAAGGAATGTGTGATTCTGTTGGCAGATGGTTTGCAAAACTTTTGTCTGCTTTCCTTTGTAGTTTCCCTCTACGTTGTCCGATCACATCAGAAAATAGCTGAACCCAATCATCGAAAACGAGACTACATGATAGGAATAGTATAAGCTTTTTATCATGCAGAACTGCGACATAATTGCCGAATTTCTATTGAGAAATGAAACCACCTGTACTGCAGGTCAAAACATGGAGTTGTCACACATCTGCGTGATAATTTCAATCACGGTTTTCCGAGATGATCCAGACCTGATGACCATAATTTTACTTTGTTGCATTTGTGATATACTATACTGCCTGTGATATTTTTTTTCCTGATTTTTATAAGTCAGGATGACCAAAGTTCATCATGACCACTAGACTTGGCTCCAAGGTTCTAAAACCTTTTTTCATGCTCAGCTCAGCTGAGTCTAAAATTTATCCTGCTCATAAATGTTAAAATGCCAACACTTGTTGGCATTTTAACATTTATTAGCAGGATAAATTACAGGCTTTGGAGTACTAAACCATCAAATTCAATATATTTGGGCTGTTTCGGTATTTATGGGAAGTTTAAATTTTATGCTCAGCTGGGCTGAGCATGAAAAAAGTTTTTTAACCTGGGCATGATAGCTTGATGGGTAACATGACTGGTTTATACTGAAGGTAACCTAAATCCTCATGTGAGCCGCAATGTGAGCAAACGGGTCTTTGGGGTTTCCGACCAGGTACGACACAAATGGGTCTGTGCAGCAACAGAAAAGGGCTAGAAGCTTGAAATTTCGAATTTAACAAAAAGAGGGATTGTACTATCCGAATAGCGAAAACAAAGTAGCTGATCAGCTTCACGGTTACTGCGAAGCTGGTCTGCTCCTTTTGTTTTCCGACCAGGTACGACACAAATGGGTCTGTGCAGCAACAGAAAAGGGCTAGAAGCTTGAAATTTCGAATTTAACAAAAAGAGGGATTGTACTATCCGAATAGCGAAAACAAAGTAGCTGATCAGCTTCACGGTTACTGCGAAGCTGGTCTGCTCCTTTTGTTTTCGCATAGGCAAAAATCTGGTTTTCTCATGACGTGGAAATATATTTCTTGGCCATTCCTCCTGTTCCAATATCAAAATTTTGTCAGTTTGTGGTAAAAGAAATGTGCACTTGGTTACTGGTAATCTGCCTTTTGGAGCTTGCTCAGGAATGGCTTGGTTAGGATAACTGGCTATCCCAACATGGTCGAAGCTGTTGACCATGGATGACGTACAGCAATATTTATATCTAGCCACAGGCTTTGTTGACACAAAACGTTGCATTGTTTATTTACATTTTTACCAATATAGTTAAAATACTTTGACTGTGCCACTTGAATTCACGTGACTGGATCGAGCACATACTGTTATTAGGTAGAGCAGTTATCATAATTCAGACACATGAGTATGTGATAGTCATAAACTGTTAGTGTTGCCAATAAGACGTATCCATGCATTGAAAAATATCCAAAGAGAGTAGAAAACCCTCCGCTAATGTTTACAAACACTTGTCACAAGCAGAACATGGCTTGTCTCACGTGGCCAGTGCGGGGCTGGATCTTGGCTGGAACTCACACCAGACACAGCGGTGAAGTAAAGTGGCACGGTCTAAGCAATCACACTATATGAGCCGTCTCGTGGGAAAACCAACAATGAGGTTTCCGAACAGGTCCAACACAAACCGACCTGTACAGTCCGAGTAGCAAAAACAAAGGCGCTGATCAGCTTCGCTGTTACTGCGAATCTGATCTGCGCCTTTGGTTTCGCATATGCAGATTGTTGGTTTTCCCATGAGGCGGCTCATATAGGTTAACAGACAAAGAATAACTGTTTGCAACAGAATATCCATGCTGAGCTGTATAGTTCCCGGACGATGGTAGTAGACTTTCTTCACAGATTTACCATTATAAATATGAATGACATGCCTGTTTCTATTGGTCAAATGCATTCATTTCATTCATATATGTATGTACATGTATTAACGGTAAACCTGTGACATAAGTCTACTCCATTTGTCCAGGAGCTATACTAGTTTCCACAAGGGAAGAACGTGTCAACAAATGTAGGAATACAATATTATTTATATCTGTTACTGCTTTGTTTTTTTTGCATAAAACTATTTGTGTAGGTATGTAAAAATTAATATTATAGATCTCGGACAATCGTAGTAGACTTACATCACAGATTTACCATTATACATATGAATGAAATTAATGTATTTGACCAATAGGAACAGGCGTGTTCATTCATATTTATAACGGTTAACCTGTGACAAATGGCCACTACTATCGTCCTGGATCTATACATGTACTTTTAAACTGTTCCACTATATTTTGTGAAGTAATAAAAATGAAATATAAAATGAACTTCGTTTGCTATTGTCGCAGACCGTTCATGTGCCCGGAAACCAGATAACTAAGTAGGCCGGAAACGTGACGTATGTTGTTTATTTGGAACGGTCCATCTCAGGGAGTGGGTGAAGGCAACAGAAGGAAACACAAGTCGGTTGATGTGTATGAGTTTATGAGACCCCTTCAACGTTGTACGACCATAGTGCACTGAATAACAATGCAAAATATCCCTCAGTAATGAGGAGATAGACAAAGTTTCATATCTGTACTGGGCGAGACACGAGTCTGCACCCCTTCAATGACAATCGAAGACTGAAAGAAAGGGCGCCTTTTGTGAGCTGTTTTTAGGTGCGCATGCATGTTAGTATTGAACATTATTTATCATCTCGCCAACAGACGAGGATAAAGATTACATCGATATCATTCAGATTACGCCTAAATATCATTTAGAATAATGCCTGAGCGCATGAAATGATGATTTAATGACAGGCTATAGGATGCAATATAGGATATGGCCATCACATAAACTGTACACAAATCCACCCTGTGACACTATCAATCATAAACATCCTCTAGCTTTACTTAGGGGATAACTATTCAAATTTTTCATTTGGGGCGGTATATCGTCGGATATACGGTCGGAAATTTTGTTTTACGGCGACGCGTTAGCGGAGCCGTAAAACATGATTTCCGACCGTATATTCGACGATATACCACCCCAAATGAAAAATTTGAATATTGTTATCCCCATTCTAATGTACTTTTTAACTATAAACATCGAAAAGTGCTTTGTTTTTCACGAAATGTGAGCGTGACGAGCGACGTATAACCACGACGTTAACCAATCAGAAGCGACGTTGCTCATGACGTTAGGTTTCCGACGGTACATCGCAGAATATACTGTCGCAATTTTTTGACGTTATCCAATAAGACGTCGCGTAACATTCTCGAGTGCATTAGAATTTGCATTTGTATGGGGCTGAAAGAGGGCTCCTCTTCAAAATCATAGGAAAATAGAAATATTAGAACAAACATGGCTGTCTTTTCTGGAAATGTATTTTCTTCTGGTTAACAATTAACAATCCTATACCTTTAAGCTGGGATAAACAAACTTTTATGCTTATACTCTTTCCCATTCAAAAAAGCATTCAATGGACAACATAATAGGGATACACCACTTATAAGGTCGAAGAACTAAGTATCTAGATTGTTCTGACCACTATTAATTGAGCTGTCATTAGAAAAACCAGATTTTTGCCTATGCAAAAACAAAGGCACAAATCAGCTTCACACTAACTGCAAAGCTGTTCAGCGCCTTTGTTTTCGCTACATGGATAGTACATTTTCTCTTCTTTCTAAATCCGTCCAGCCTCTAGCTATTTTCTGTGCTTGCACAGCTCAGTTTGTGTCGGACCTGGTCGGAAACCCCAATGACCGGTTTTCTTGCATTGCGGCTCAATTGTCAACTACAACTTCACTTTTCAAACACTCGGGTTGCTTATTGTCCCCCGCCTTTTCGAAGAAAAGCGGAGGGACATAGTTTTTGGCTTTCCGTCATTCCGTCCGTCTTTCCGTCATTCCGTCATTCCGTCCGTCTGTCCTTCCTTCCCCTATAGAGTATGTACCTTGTGTGCGCAACTCCTCCTACAGTTTTACTCCGATTCTTTTGAAACTTTACAGATGTTTTTACCATCCTTTGAAGATATGCATGTGGTTTGGATATAATCCTCAGATTAATTTTTCACACTTTTTTCGCAATTTGAACTTAGTCATTTTTCGAGCATTTTGACAATGAAAGTGAATGGACAGTGGGTACCTTGTGTGCGCAACTCCTCCTACAGTTTCATTCCAATTCTTTTGGAACTTTACAGATGTCTTAACCAGGCTTTGAAGATATGCATGTGGTTTGGATATGATACTCAGATTAATTTTTCACACTTTTTTCGCAATTTGAACTTAGTCATTTTTCGGTCATTTTGACAATGAAAGTGAATGCGCGGGGGTACCTTGTGTGCGCAACTCCTCCTACAGTTTCATTCTGATTCTTTTGAAACTTTACAGTTGTCTTTATAATGCTTTGAAAATACGCATATGGTTTGCATATAACCCTCAGCCTAATTTTTATCACTTTTTCGCAATTTGAACTTAGTCATTTTTTGGGCATTTACACTTAGAAAGTTCATGTGGCTTCTCAGATTATATTTGTGTAACTAAACAATCAAGGCGGGGGACATAAATTCTCTGAATTTGCTTGTTGGTAGAGTATTCCGTAGCTAGATGTCCTGGCCTTGAGGTTATAAAACTTTTTTCATGCTCAGCTTAGCTGAAACTAAAATTTATCCTGCCCATAAATGTTAAAATGCCAACAATTTAAAATGCCAACAAGTGTTGGCATTTTAACATTTATAAGCAGGATAAATCACATGCTTTGGCAATCTTAAATCAAAATTTCAACCAATTTTGGTTATTTTAGTCATTATGAGCAGTTCACATCTCATGCTCAGCTGAGTTGAGCATGAAAAATATTTTATAACCTCTGGACCTGGCCTGGGAAACTACCTCTACCATGTGGTGTTCTTAAGCAAAACACATTTGAGCCTGTGCATGAGAAAACCAACAATTTGCATGGGCGAAAACAAAGACGCAGATCAGCTTCGCGGTAACCGCGAAGCTGATCAGCGTCTTTGTTTTCGCTACACGGATAGTACATTTCCTCCTCTACTTATTCCCAAATTTTCAAGATTCTGGGTTTCTTCTGTGACTGTACAGGCTGGTTTGTGTCAGACCTGGTCGGAAACCCATAAAGTTGGTTTTGTCATGCACAGGCTCATTTTAGAAGCTTACTTGAGTACTGGTTAACATCCAGATGATGACTGAAAAATTGTTGACTTGAATGTTAAGCCATAACCAAATTAAACACAAATCATGATACATAAACTTGATTCTTCAACGCCAAAAACTGGTACAATCAACAGCATGTTTCATAGCATATATCACACTTTAAACATGTTTTTATGGCTGTATAATGATGTATGATTTTCCCATACTTGAATTATGCATTAAATCAAGAAAACGTTTTTGCCATAAAATGTTAAATCACAGTAAACTGCATGGGCCTATGCACATATAATAATTCTAACATGTAATTCTGTATCTATAGATCCCAGACAATCATAGTATACTTTTGTCACAGATTTATCCTCATAAATATGAATGACACGCCTTTTCGGATTGGTCAAATGCATTCATTTCATTCATATGTATAACGGTAAACCTGTGACGTAAGTCTACTACGATAGACTGAGATCTACTGTGACTAGATTCAATATTGTCTATAACTGTATAGGAAATTTCATAATTCGAGCACTTTGGGTAGTTTTCTGACATAACACCTGGATGATGTCTCACCATAAGATCAAAGAAACTGGACCACGACTGCTGTCATTTGTGTTCCAAAAATAATATCAGTATAAGGGTTCAAGTTAAAGTTTAGCTCCGCCCACCATTGAAGGAGGAACTACATGACCTCTGATATTGACAGCTGCTGAATTTATTTCAATAAGTCAATAATAGGAGTTTTGAAGACATGTACAAAAACACATTAAAACAAATTAGATCAAATGTATGTCTTGCAATTTGTTTTAACCATCCCCTTAGACCATGGATATTTGTTTGAACAGATTAAAGAAGAGAAATAATGATCCTTGTAATTTATTCAAGATAGATTGTTGAGTGGGATGAAAGAGTATTTTGTTCACATTTCGATTTATTTTAAGGTGCTCAGTAGGCATTTTATTGTAAATTAGTAAATCAGAATTGATCTTTGAAATTGAAATGTTAACTTCTATGTGAATGGAAAGGTAAAATTGTAGGCAGTGATCAGGAAATGGTGCAATCAGAAAGAAATTCCCACTCCAAAAATTGAGATGGAGGGGAAAATAGGTATATATACTAAGAAACCATATCAAAAGCTGAGTGAGCAGCTCTTTCCCAATAGGTGACCACTCAATTACCAGAACTTAACCAAAAATATGACAACATACAAAGGTGCAAACAGCACAAAAATTCAATGCCAAAACATAAAACAATAAGAGCCACAATAAAGGTATCGCCTTGGATTTATAAGTAATATAAAATTACTGGGGGCTTTATAAAACTGGTTTTACAGGATCCTAACCTCACCATCCGCCTCTGAAGTTGTTCACACATGCGCGGATCCAGACATTTTCATGAGAGGGGGTCCAACGAAAATGGAAATTTTTGGTCACAGACGAGGGGGGGCCAACCTCTAAAAATACAGAAATTTACCTTTTTTTAGGTAAAATTTTCAGATTCCAGTGGGGGTCTGGACCCCTTGTCCCCCCCTCTGGATCCGCGCATGTCACAACATTTAATTAATTGTTCGATCCTATCGGTGCATCTCTAACTAGTCAATGAATCATCCGGGACAAACAGATAAATTTTGATAACCACCATGATGAGCTGGGACAATGACACAAGAACTCAGCGGAGGTCGATATCGCACCTGCATCGGGCAAAGTCAACAGACCGTGAAATATAGTTCAAGGGCACCGGGTCAAGGTGCGTGCTTGAAGGGCATGTCAAGGACAATTACTATGCAAGGTTTCAGACACGCAGCTATCTCTGATGTCGAGAAAACCAAACTTCGACATAAAAATTATCAAAGTCAGTGGACCGTGAAATATAGGTCAAGGGCACTGGGTTGAGGTGCTGGCTTGAAGGGTATGTCAAGGACAATTACTATGCAAGGTTTCAGACTTGCAGCTATCTCTGATGTTGAGAAAACCAAACTTCGACGTAAAATGGGTCAGTGGACCGTGAAATATAGGTCAAGGGCACCGGGTTAAGGTGCGTGCTTGAAGGGTATATCAAGGACAATTACTACGCAAGGTTTCAGACTCGCAGCTATCTCTGATGTCGAGAAAACCAAACTTCGACATAAAAATTTTCAAAGTCAGTGGACCATGAAATATAGGTCAAGGGCATCGGGTTAAGGTGCGTGCTTGAAGGGTATGTCAAGGACAATTACTATGCAAGGTTTCAGACTCACAGCTATCTCTGATGTCGAGAAACGTAATGTTGACAAAACTTCGACGTAAAAATTTTCAAAGTCAGTGGACCGTGAAATATAGGTCAAAGCCACCGGGTTAAGGTGCGTGTTTGATGGGTATGTCAGGGACAATTACTATGCAAGGTTTCAGACTCGCAGCTATCTCTGATGTTGAGAAAACCAAACTTCGACGTAAAAATTTTCAAAGTCAGTGGACCGTGAAATATAGGTCAAGGGCACCGGGTTAAGGTGCGTGCTTAAAGGGTATGTCAAGGACAATTACTATGCAAGGTTTCAGACTCGTAGCTATCTCTGATGTCGAGAAACGTAATGTTGACAAAACTTCGACGTAAAAATTTTCAAAGTCAGTGGACCGTGAAATATAGGTCAAAGCCACCGGGTTAAGGTGCGTGCTTGAAGGGTATGTCAGGGACAATTACTATGCAAGGTTTCAGACTCGCAGCTATCTCTGATGTCCAGAAAACCAAACTTCGACGTAAATGTTGACGGACGGACGGACGGACGTACGGACGGACGAACGGACGAACGGACGGACGGAAATTTGGACTCCTATATCGCACCCTGCTATAAGCAGGTGCGATAAAAATGTAGGACTCTGGTTCGTTGTTCATTGTGGCATAACTGGCATTGAGCAAAAAGTCACATTTTCCTCGATGTGATTGACAGTTTCTCTAAAGCTAGTATCTCACAAGAATGTGATGGTTAATGGACACTAGTTTGTGACAAGTAAGCGACAACAGCCAATTTGCCATAAAACATAATTTTGACATTGGGGTCTCGTTGAGTGGAACTGTCTGTTGACTAGTTTGCGACTCATGCAAATCATTGTGACAAATAACTGTTAAATGACATCACACAACTTTCGATTTGTAGTTTGAAAAGCAGCCGCATGACAGTGAGATTCTATCAAAATCTAGAAAATCACACAACCAGGAAAGAGCTGCCCAGACCCACTTTCAATATAAATCTGACTTACATGTAAGAGAAGATTAGACTATTTTATAGTCCAACTGATCTTCCATTTTAAATAAAGTCATGATTAAATCATGCCGAGAAAACCGGTCTTCAGGGTTTCAGACCATGTCAGACACAAATAAGGCTGTGCAGTCATAGAAGAAAGCTAGAAACTTGAAACTTTAGATGCAAGTAGAAGGGGAAATGTACTGGGCCAGCCATGTAGCAAAAATAAAAGACAAATAACTGCACAGCTGATCTTTACCATTTTTTTTTTTTTTTGCTTGAGCGAAAATCCGGTTTTCTCATGATGCAGCTCATGTGTCCATTAACTTGGGAAATAAATAAAATTATTAGGAATTTCATAGGGGCAAATAGTTTGAAGAGAGCAGACCCTGTTCATCCTGTCTTGAGTTTTGGCTTGATTAGTGCAATGGTCTAGTTATAGATCTTTGCGCTCCATTAAGGGACAGGTCTAACAAACCCCATCTCAGTCATTTCACTGAACAAGATGCATGTAATTGAGCTACCCCTAAGTACTATTTCTTACCTATTCTAGGAAACAAAGTCTCAGTCCAGAAATGATTCGAAAATTGTTTTCTTTGGTATAAAACAAAACAACCCAAAGCCAATTCAAATAACTATCCACTTACTGGTAAAACATGAAATATGCTACAACTAACTCCTTGCATTAAGGCCAATTTTGATACGCACTGAAGATATGTTTAATTCAGCATGGTTTTATATCAAACACCAAAAAAAAAACAAAAAAAAAAAACATGGGATCTTAGATACAATAATTGTTTATCAATTTGAAATGCAAATAGATATACTTCCTGTTGCCCTTTAGGGGTAATCTTTGGTCAATTGTGTGAAAATACATCAACCCTATTTAAATTATGACATATTAGATTACAACCGACAGGTCAAGCATCTTTTCAGCAGCCAAAACAAACCACTCTCAAACATCATAAAATTTACAATTGCTTTAAATGACATTTTATCCAATATTGATTTCAATTAAACTGGTCAGCTGTCACACAAATTATATGGGCGGGACTTAGGTTTATCTACCAGCTTGAGCATTGGCTAATCATTGGCTATGCTCAGTCAGATGCTGCTGTCTTGAGGTTAATTTAGTTCACTTTTTACTACAAAGGTTTACATAGACTTTGAAGTCCTGATTTAGAAACACTTGATGTTAGCCGCTCTTTGTTTGATGTAGCAATGCCAGTGTAATGGACTAATGTGTAAGAAAGTTTGATGGCGTGCTCCTATTTTGAATTTAGCTATAAATACATAGAAATGACAAAATATGAGAATATTAGATAAGTTGAAAGTTTGATATAAAATGTGTTTGTCTTGGGGGCTAAATGCACTACCAACAGTTAAGGTCATTTGGAGACTGGACCTTGGTTTAATCTCTCATTCAAAAGAATGGAGAAGCCCCAGATCAAACCCTTAAGCCCTGATTCACAAGGAGAGTGACCTTATCTACTATGCTAAGGTCAGGCTTCTTTTGATTATACACCATATGATGAATGTACATCAGGATATCATGTTTGTGCAAATATATACCCACTTACTAGTAAACTCTACTTTTATTTTGTAAAAGTGGGGTTTACAGTGGTGTACCTATTTTTCTTATTTTAGCTTCAAAACACAAATTGTGGGTACTCGTTGTGGGTTCTAACGTGTACCAACAATCAATGTTTTGAGCAAAAATGTTAAAAAACATCAAAATTTTTCAGAAGAATTTTTCATTTTTTTTTACAGCTGAAAAAGTCTCTGTAGATTGCATGGGCAAGATTCCGTAATGGGTTTTAACCCCTCAACCTCTTGCTCACTCCAGCTAAATAATAGAGATCAATAGAGTTCGTCATTTAACTGCTTCATTAACACCTATGAAACTGTAATGAGTACCCACAAAACTTTTAACTGACACCAAATTTGAGCCGTGATGCGAGAAAACTGGTCTTTGGGGTTTTCAACCAGGTCAAACATAAACCAGCCTGTACAGTCACAGAAGCAAGCCAGAAGCTTGAAATTTTGGGTATAAGTAGAATAGGGATTGTACCATCTGTGTAGTGAAAACAAAGGCCCTGATCAGCTGTGCGGTTACTGCAAAGTTGATCTGCAGCTTTGCTTTCACATAAGCAAAAATCAAGTTTTCTCATGACTTGGCTCATTTAATACAATATCATGACCCCCTGTAGCAACTATCTGCCTGTTTGACCTTACTAACCTTTTCTCAAATCCAATACCAGAGTTCCAGTAAGCATAACATGCTTGAACAGACCAACTACAACTGAACAGGCCATAACTCTTTATTTTTCAAAAGCCTGTTGAGATAATATAAAATTCACGCCAGATCATGAGCTCCCGTTGCAACTATCTGCCTGGACAGCCACTCTAACCCTTCCTCGAGTCCCATACCAGTGTTAGCGTCACATGCTTGTATATGCCAACTACGATTACAACACAGCTTGAATAGTCCATAGTTCTCTGTTAGTTCCTCGATGGATACACAGTTGGCCAAATCCTGAAATAAGACAGTACAAATATCATAAATGATTAAAATCCAGAGGACCAATGGTCATGAGAATGCTCAACTGAAGATTTGACCTTTGAAAAATGACCTTTGGCCAAGGCCGAAGATGACCTTGACCTAGAATAATCATACAACTTCATAAACTCAGTAAACTGTCTGTATCTACCAATTTTCAAGTCACAGGTGTGAAAAAAAAAACGCTTTTTTCCCCTTGAAAAGGCTTGTTCCATCAAAAGTTTTGCTTTGATTGGCCAAGCAGTTTCTCAATATGACCTGCCTCGTCCAATCAAGAACAGACTCGGATGCATGATATGGCATAGGATTATGTACGGAGCATTTTGTTTGGTTTTGTCCTGAAGGAAAGTAGATGTAGCGTAAACATATGTGCAGTCAAATGACTGAAATTAATTATTCTGGTGACCCTTCAGAGTTTGTTTTATCAGGAATGACAAAATATATCAGTCAGCAATTTATATTATCTATAAAGAAGTTATAATAATGCTCCTCACTAGACAGCGGTTTTCAATATAATATGTCCTGCCTCCCAATATTATTATTTTACTATATTTCTATAGTTTAACCTCATTACAACATGGTTTCACTTATTACATGGTTTCCATGTTCCCATGGACTGCAACAGCTGAGTATTTGAATCCTATGGTGAGCCACAGTGACCCAAACTTGACCTGTATTTTCTAGACCAAGGTGAAAACTTTCATCAGAATGCCAAGGACAAGCAAATACAGCACCAGTCTGGGTCACTGTGGCTCACCATAGGAGTCAAATACTCAGCTGTTACATGTACTTTAACTGACGCTAATTGCTTTCTCTGTTGTCCAAATTCCTTTGGTGACAGATTAGATGCTACCTAAATGAGCCGCGTCACAAGAAAACTGGTCTTCTAGGTTTCCGACAAAGTCCGACACAAACCGGACTGTTAAGTCTCAGAGGCTAGAAGCTTGAGGTTTTGGGTTTTGGAAGAAGAGGAATTGTACTATCCGTGTAGCAAAAACAAAGGAGCTTATCAGCTGTGCAAGAACTGCACAGCTGATCAACACCTTCATTTTCACTTATTCATTCTTTCTGAATCCAGAATTTCAAGCCACGTTTGCGAAAACTATTAAAACTGCTCTTGACATTGTGATAAATATGTGGTTCTGATGGGTGCTCTGAATCCACTTTTTATGTCCATTTCTCCATGAATTTATTTTGAATACATTCTGATAATATGCACACTGCAAGGCTTGTCGTTCATTTACATTTAATATATCTCATGGTGACTTGACATCACAAAATAGTAATAAGCAAATGCTAAAAAGATACAAGACAACATGGACAATAACAGCTATTTCCAGATTGTTTCTTTCTTTCTGCCATTAAAATGGAATATTCTTCCATATTCATGTGAAAAGAATATATAGACGATATTTGCTTTTTTGAGGTGAATACCAAATAATTATTTCATCGTGTGAGTTGCAAACATCAGAATTTTTTATGTTTTCAACTAACGAGATGAAATATATTTGGTATTCACAAAAAAAAGCAAATTTTCTTTTTATTTTATACAATACACGGGC
Organism: Rugalucina vietnamica; assembly: GCA_964017185.1. Taxonomy (NCBI): domain Eukaryota; kingdom Metazoa; phylum Mollusca; class Bivalvia; order Lucinida; family Lucinidae; genus Rugalucina; species Rugalucina vietnamica. The sequence goes on from OZ024873.1 coordinate 28,944,651, forward strand.
ATTAAGCAGGCGATGAAAATGCAAAAACCAAAAATTTTTGAAAACACAAATAATTTTGGTACAACATTGTTCCTTACGTTCTAAGTAAGAAAATGAATACCCAAACTTTATGTTTTTGTTCATAAATAATGGAGTTATAGGCGTTTGAATTTCTGAAGTGAGACACATTTAATGACGTCAAGTATCTAAAATCTACAGTGAAGATATAGGATTTGATATCAGAGAAATTTCATATCAATGAAAATACCAATTTTATCAAGTTTTGATATACATTGGTTTTCACTGTAAAGTATAAAATAAAATCCAATATCTGCTTCTTGAATATCAGCAAAGTAAATGGACTAGGGACACAGGGTCAAGGTGCATGCTTGAAGGGCATATCATGGACAGTTACTATACAAGGTGTCACTGACAAGGACAATTACTATGCACTCACTACAACGTAAAACTATACAAAGGGCGTTCAAAAAGTTCGCGGAAAAGTGCCACCATATTCTTATTTTGTAAATCAGCTGAATTAAACTATTACAGTTATATAGACAAACATTATTTGTACTTATACAGCAAATTCTTATACAGCACGATTACCGGCCCACTTTTGTTCATTTTTGCAAAAAGTCGATGTTTAATGATGACGTTGCATTTAATAGTTTACTGTGCTTTTTTCACCAAACTTTGTATGAGCAAAGTTCAATATGTTTGCGGTGAGCACATGATGTCATATAAGTGTGTGACGTCATTTGGGCGTACAGCGGCCATGTTGTTTAGTGGGTATGCCTAAAATGCGAAAAGGGAACAACGGTATTCAATAAATTGTGTGTCTGGAACAGACTAAAAAAGAAAGAAACACTGCTAAGAGCAGGAAGCGCATATGGCAACAAGGAAATTAAGAAAACGGCAATCAAAAAGTAGTATGCATGATTTCTACACGGCCAGAAAAGTGTCCATGTCGACTCGCGCAGCGTAACGTCAAATAACGTCATACAGTCGAAAATGATTGGCGTGATAGAAAAAGAGTAGAATTCTTAAAATACACCACATATCGAATTGTAGTTTCGGCACAATTCATTGCATTATACACACAGAACTGACAATTAGACGCCCATGTGCCAGATAGATTCCAAAAATGCTTAAGAGCTAGCCAACAGCGGCATGAATGCATATAGCATGATGTTGTTATGACGTTGGGCCGGTTTTACTGTTGCTACCTAAGAAACGCATGTGATTTAACGCATAATTTTCATCCGATTTTATTAAAATTTTGTGCATATGTTAACTATATGTTAATTTACAACATGCATAGAGAAAGTAAATTTCCCATGACAATTACAAACTTGGCAGCACTTTTCCTCGAACATTTTTAATCCCCCTCGTACCAAGTCAATGGACCTTGAAATACAGGTCTGGGACTTCAGGTCAAGGTGTATGCTTGAAAGGCATGTCACGGACAAATACTATGCAAGGTTTCACACTCACAGCTATCACAGGTGCAGAGAAAACTGAACTGAATTGTTAACAGATAGATGAATGCATGGGCAATTGTACACAAATTTGAACTCCTATATCGCAGCCTGCTATAAGCAGGTGCGATAAAGATAAAATAAGTGTATAAAATTAAAATAGTGTTTTCTGAGGAAAACTATGTCCCCCCAACTGTTTAGCAATTAAAGTGTAGTTACCGTCTGATATGAAGTTTTTCTATGGAAGACACCATGCCCATCTTGTTCTGTATGGTGTGGTAGTTATGCCCCCAACTTTGAAAAAGTTGGAAGGGCATATTGCTTTCGGCTTGTCTGTCTGTCTGTCTGTCTGTCTGTGTGAGCGTGTGTACGTCTGTTAACTTTTGAATGGTGAATGTTAGGGATTTGAAATTTCATGTGTGTTTTCCTCATGAAAAAATAGTTGACCCGTATTTTTTTTTCTTGTCCGAGTTATGCCCCTTATTTCCCTTTGAAAACAAAATTTGAAAATCTTGTGTGCAAGATATCACGGAAAGTATTTAAGCTAGAGCCTTCATATTTGGTATACTGGTTGGGGCTGTTGAGTAGATGACCTGATCAACTTTTGAGAACTTTCCGTCAAATTGACAAAACTACAGAATTTTGAAATTTTGATTGATTTTTCCACTTTTCGGTGAAATTTGAAACTTTTGAACGGTGAATGCTAGGGTTTTGAAATTTCATATACAGATTCCTCATGAAAAAATAGTTGACCCATATTTTTTTTCATGTCCAAGTTATGCCGCTTTTCTCAGTTATGTCCCTTTGAAAACAAAATTTGAAAATATGGTGTGCAAGATATCTCAAAAAGTATTAGAGCTAGAGCCTTCATATTTGGTATACTGGTTGGAGCTGATGAGTAGATGACCTGATTAACTTTTGAGAACTTTGACTCAAATTTTGACAAAACTACGGAATTTTGAAATTTTGATTAATTTTTCCACTTTTCGGTGAAATTTGAAACTTTTGAACGATGAATGTTAGGGTTTTGAAATTTCATATACAAATTCCTCATGAAAAAATAGTTGACTTATATTTTTTTTCATGTTCAAGTTATGCGCCTTTTTGGAGTTATGCCCCTTTTAAAACAAAATTTGAAAATCTTGTGTGCAAAATATCTGAAAAAGTATTTAAGCTTGAGCCTTCATATTTGGTATACTGGTTGGGGCTGAGAAGAAGATCACCTGATTAACTTTTGAGAACTTTCCGTCAAATTTTGACAAAATAACTCCATTTTGAAATTTTTACTCCATTTCTAACTTGTATGCAAAAAGCTTACATTCTGTTTCTGGATCGAGGTCAAAAACAGAGGCAACCGAACAGCTTCTTTAGGAAATTAAATTTCACTTCATTCAAATGAAACTAGAATTGTCAGAGAATCTGACTATAGCCCCGCTTCTCAGCTTTTTTGCAGGGTGAAAAAAACAATGATAGGTAACTATCACAAGCTAGATCTCGTCAATATTGATGCGCATACAAAATTTGGTCTGATTATGTCAATCTGTTCTCAAGATATTGAGCGGAAATGAAATTCTGACGTCAATCAAGGGCCGCAACTCCGTCAATATTTTGCGAAAAAGATGGGCAACAATCCCAAGCTAGATATTGTCTATGTTGATGTGCATACAAAATTTGGTCAGATTTTGTCAATTTGTTCTCAAGATATTGAGTGGAAACAAAATTCTGACATCAATCAAGGGCCATAACTCCATCAAAATTTTGCGAAAAATGACGGGCAACAATCCCAAGCTAGATCTTGTCAATGTTGATGTGCATAGAAAATTTGGTCAGATTCTGTCAATTCGTTACCAAGATATTGAGCGGAAACGAAATTCTGACGTCAATCAAGGGCCGTAACTCTGTCAAAATTTTGCGAAAAATGATGGGTAACAATCCCAAGCTAGATCTTGTAAATGTTGATGTGCATACAAAATTTGGTCAGATTCTGTCAATTCGTTCTCAAGATATTGAGCGGAAACGAAATTCTGACTTCAATCAAGGGCCATAACTCTTTCAAAATTTTGTGAAAAATGACGGGTAACATTCCCAAGCTAGATCTTGTCAATGTTGATGTGCATACAAAATTTGGTCGGATTCTGTCAATTTGTTCTCAAGATATTGAGCGGAAACGAAATTCTGACGTCAATCAAGGGCCGTAACTTTGTCAAAATTTTGGGAAAAATGACGGGTAACAATCCCAAGCTAGATCTTGTCAATGTTGATGTGCATACAAAATTTAGTCGGATTCTGTCAATTTGTTCTCAAGATATTGAGCGGAAACAAAATTCTGACATCAACCAAGGGCCGTAACTCTGTCAAAACTTTGCAAAAAATGACGGGTAACAATCCCAAGCTAGATCTTGTCAATGTTGATGTGCATACAAAATTTGGTCGGATTCTGTCAATTTGTTCTCAAGATATTGAGCGGAAACGAAATTCTGACGTCAATCAAGGGCGTAACTCCGTCAAAATTTTGCGAAAAATGACGGCAACAAGACCTAGCTAGATCTTGTCTATGTTGATGTGCATACAAAATTTGGTCAGATTTTGTCAATTTGTTCTCAAGATATTGAGTGGAAACAAAATTCTGACATCAATCAAGGGCCATAACTCCATCAAAATTTTGCGAAAAATGACGGGCAACAATCCCAAGCTAGATCTTGTCAATGTTGATGTGCATACAAAATCTGGTCGGATTCTGTCAATTTGTTCTCAAGATATTGAGCGGAAACGAAATTCTGACGTCAATCAAGGGCGTAACTCCGTCAAAATTTTGCGAAAAATGACGGCAACAAGACCTAGCTAGATCTTGTCTATGTTGATGTGCATACAAAATTTGGTCAGATTTTGTCAATTTGTTCTCAAGATATTGAGTGGAAACAAAATTCTGACATCAATCAAGGGCCATTACTCCATCAAAATTTTGCGAAAAATGACGGGCAACAATCCCAAGCTAGATCTTGTCAATGTTGATGTGCATAGAAAATTTGGTCAGATTCTGTCAATTCGTTACCAAGATATTGAGCGGAAACGAAATTCTGACGTCAATCAAGGGCCGTAACTCTGTCAAAATTTTGCGAAAAATGACGGGTAACAATCCCAAGCTAGATCTTGTAAATGTTGATGTGCATACAAAATTTGGTCAGATTCTGTCAATTCGTTCTCAAGATATTGAGTGGAAACGAAATTCTGACTAGAATCAAGGGCCATAACTCTTTCAAAATTTTGTGAAAAATGACGGGTAACATTCCCAAGCTAGATCTTGTCAGTGTTGATGTGCATACAAAATTTGGTCGGATTCTGTCAATTTGTTCTCAAGATATTGAGCGGAAACGAAATTCTGACGTCAATCAAGGGCCGTAACTTTGTCAAAATTTTGGGAAAAATGACGGGTAACAATCCCAAGCTAGATCTTGTCAATGTTGATGTGCATACAAAATTTAGTCGGATTCTGTCAATTTGTTCTCAAGATATTGAGCGGAAACAAAATTCTGACATCAACCAAGGGCCGTAACTCTGTCAAAACTTTGCAAAAAATGATGGGTAACAATCCCAAGCTAGATCTTGTCAATGTTGATGTGCATACAAAATTTGGTCGGATTCTGTCAATTTGTTCTCAAGATATTGAGCGGAAACAAAATTCTGACGTCAATCAAGGGCGTAACTCCGTCAAAATTTTGCGAAAAATGACGGCAACAAGACCTAGCTAGATCTTGTCAATGTTGATGTGCACACAAAATTTGGTTGGATTCTGTCATATCGTTCTCAAGATATTAGGCGGAAACGAAATTCTGATGTCAATCAAGGGCCGTAACTCTGTCAAAACTTAGCGAAAAATGACGGGTAACAATCCCAAGCTAGATCTTGCGAATGATGATGTGCATACAAAATTTGGTCGGATTCTGTCAATTTGTTCTCAAGATATTGAGCGGAAACAAAATTCTGACGTCAATCAAGGGCCGTAACTCCGTCAAAATTTTGCGAAAAATGACGGGTAACAATCCCAAGTTAGATCTTGTCAATGTTGTTGTGCATACAAAATTTGGTCGGATTCTGTCAATTCATTCTCAAGATATTGAGCGGAAACTAAATTCTGACGTCAATCAAGGGCCGTAATTCCGTCAAAATTTTGCGAAAAATGACGGGTAACAATCTCAAGCTAGATCTTGTCAATGTTGATGTGCATACAAAATTTAGTCGGATTCTGTCAATTCGTTCTCAAGATATTGAGCGGAAACGAAATTCTGACATCAATCAAGGGCCGTAACTCCGTCAAAACTTTGTGAAAAATGACGGGTAACAATCCCTAGCTAGATCTTGTCAATGTTGATGTGCATACAAAATATAGTCGGATTCTGTCTATTTGTTCTCAAGATGTTGAGCGGAAACAAAATTCTGACATCAATCAAGGGCCGTAACTCCATCAAAACTTTGTGAAAAATGACGGATAACAATCCCAAGCTAGATCTTGTCAATGATGATGTGCATACAAAATTTAGTCGGATTCTGTCAATTTGTTCTCAAGATATTGAGCGGAAACAAAATTCTGACGTCAATCAAGGGCCGTAACTCCTTCAAAGTTTTGCGAAAAATGACGGGTAACAATCCCAAGCTAGATCTTGTCAATGGTGATGCGCATACAAAATTTGGTTGGATTCTGTCAATTCATTCTCAAGATATTGAGCGGAAACCAAATTCTGACGTCAATCAAGGGCCGTCACTCCGTCAAAATTTTGCAAAAAATAATGGGCAATAATCCCAAGCTAGATCTTGTCAATGTTGATGTGCACACAAAATCTGGTCGGATTCTGTCAAATCGTTCTCAAGATATTGAGCGGAAACAAAATTCTGACGTCAATCAAGGGCCGTAACTCCTTCAAAACTTTGTGAAAAATGACGGGTAACAATCCAAAGCTAGATCTTGTCAATGTTGTTGTGCACACAAAATTTGGTCGGATTCTGTCAAATCGTTCTCAAGATATTGAGCGGAAACGAAATTCTGACGTCAATCAAGGGCCATAACTCTGTCAAAACTTTGCAAAAAATGATGGGTAACAATCCCAGGCTAGATCTTGTCAATGATGATGTGCATACAAAATTTGGTCGGATTCAGTCAATTCGTTCTTAGGATATTGAGCGGAAACGAAATTTTGGCAATAATGAAGCCATCCAAGGGCAATAACTCTTCTGCAAATTTGGGGAAACTGACATGCATTTACACATATTAAGTAGATATTGTCAATATTGATGCATATGCAAAATTTGGTTTAAGTCTAACAACTGGTTCTCAAGTTATGTGAGGTAATGGAATGACGGAAGGACGGAAGGACAGAATAACGGAATAACAGAATAACGGAATAACGGAACTACGGAAGGACAGGGTGAATCCAGTATAGCCCCCACTTTTTCAAAGCGGGGCTATAATAAATGAATCATACAAGCTGCCAGTTTAGGGACAAGCATACAGTTGGGGGCATAGTGTTTTACAAACACGCATTTCTAGTTTAAACTTGTTTCGGACCCTGTCTAAAATTAGGTCACGATCGCCAAATTCTTATAAACTCTGAATCTCCTAAACAACAATGCTTCTGTGCAAGTTTGGTTAAAATCCATCAATTGGTTTACTACAAGTTATTGTGTCCGAAAGACTAATTTCAACAGTTATGAACTAGTGACCTTGGAAATTAGGTCAAGGTCACCAAAATCTTATCAACTCTGAGCCTCCTCCCAACAATGCTTCTGTGCAAGTCTGGTCAAAATCCATCAATTAGTTTACAAGATATCGTGTCAGAAAGACTAATTTCAACAGTTTTTGACTAGTGACCTTGGAAATTAGGTCAAGATCACCAAAATCTTATCAACTCTGAGCCTCCTCCCAACAATGCTTCTGTGCAAGTTTGGTCAAAATCCATCAATTAGTTTACAAGATATCGTATCGGAAAAACTGACAAAATCCATCAATTGGTTTACAAGATATTGCGTTGGAAATACTAATTTCAACAGTTTTTATGGACTCACAACCTTGAAAATTAGGTCAAGGTCACCAAAATCTAATAAACTCTGAGCCTTCTCGCACAATACTTCCATGCAAGTTTGGTCAAAATCCATCAATTGGTTTACAAGATATTGCGTTGGAAAGACTAATTTCAACATTTTTTAATGAACTCGTGTCCTTGAATATTAGGTCAAGGCCACCAAAATCTAATCAACTCTGAGCCTCCTCCCAACAATGCTTCTGTGCAAGTTTGGTTAAAATCCATCAATTGGTTTACAAGATTTTGCGTTGGAAAGACTAATTTCAACAGTTTTTATGGACTCGTGACCTTGAAAATTAGGTCAAGGTCACCAAAATCTAAATAACTCTGAGCCTCCTCCCAACAATGCTCTTGTGCAAGTTTGGTCAAAATCCATTCATTTGTTCAGAAGATATTGCGTTGGAAAACCTAATTTGATCAGTATTCATGGGCTGGTGACCTTGAAAATGAGACCAAGGTCACCAAAATCTAATCAACTCTTTCCCCCCTCCCAACCATGTATCTATGCAAGTTTGGTCAAAATCCATCCACTGGTTCAAAAGATATCGCGTCGGAAAGAAGCTACATGTACGCGGACGTCGATGCCGACGGGATCCGCACCAAAAACAATATGTTCCCCACCTTCAGTTGGGGGGACATAATAAGTATAACTGTTAAATACCAAAGAACAATGCATTCCCTCCTATCTAAAATAAAATCAGACATGATGACTCTTTCTAAGGACAATTTAGAGAAACTTTCACTGTGTAAGTCAAGGTGTATGATGAAATAGCCCACCTTTTTATGATTTGGAAGCATTTTTTAAAAATCTTCATTAGACAAAATAATATGAGCCGCGTCATGAGATTTGCCTATGCGAAAACAAATGCGCAGATCAGCTGTGCAGTTTGCAGATCAGCTGTGCAGTAACTGCACAGCTGATCAGCGCCTTTGTTTTCGCTACACGGATAGTATAATTCCTCCTGTACCTATACAGAAAATGTCAAGATTCTAGCTTTCTTATGTGACAGCACAGACCGGTTTATGTCGGACCTGATCAGAAACCCCAAAGACCATTTTTTCTGCGTCGTGGCTCATATGATAACAACTTTGATAGTTAAGAAAGTTTCGCTCTCTCTAAAATCCTCCATTTAACAACTTTCTTTTGACTTCATTTGTCAGTTAACCATTGCATGGTTCATGAAGACTTTCCAAACATAAATTTAAGGCCTTTTTAGGGCTTTTTCAAGCAAATTCAATTTTCCTGCGCAAAAGAGCACAATGTCGATGTTTAATGGTAGATGTTGCAAAAAAAAAAAAAAAAAAAAAAAAAAGAATAGAATAGACTATTTTGTCAAAAAAAGAGAATCGGAGAATGGTTACCGACTTCCATGGGGGAAAATCAAATTTTTGGAGAGAACACAGACCAAATCAGCAGAAAATTAAATTTAAGGCCCAAACATATTGGTTTCAAGGCCTCTCAGATGTAATTTAAGGGCTTTTCAGGGCCTCCCATGCAATTCAAGGCCTTTTCGAGACTGTATGAACCTTGAATTGGTCGAATATCAGCATGAAATTTAGGTTTCAAGGATAAGGGAAGTCATGTTAACCAATATTAGTTGAAGGCCAGTCTGGATGAAAATCTGTTACAAATTGAAAATTGACGTTTCCATGAAATATTAAATCAATTTATAAATTATCCAAAATTGTTTTAAACTTCATAAGGTAAACATGCAGTTTGCAGTTTTTCAAGCAGTGCTTATATTACAGACTAAAATTCCAAGTGCCTATACACTTTACAAGACAATTGTGAACTGTATTGAGAAATTTCTTTGCAATGATTTACATGGAAAAATCACTATAGTTATTTAACTTACCATGTCTACGGTAAAAACACTACCAGAGGAATAATGGTCCTATAAACGCTCACCTGAGATCTGCTGTATATATACCAATAAACATGTTTGAATATTATGGAAAATAGCCCCAATAAAGGGGCAGATGAAACCCTGGGGCCATTTTTTTTCTTCGGAATAATCAATATTCTGTCCATTTTCCAATTTCCTGCAAAATTAACCCTTCAAATGACATTTACAGTTTTACCCATTCAAATGCATAGGCGACCCATGTTGACATTGCCCTAAAATAGGTCAAGGTCACAGGGTCATGATTTATATATACATTGTAGTACTTGAGTCATCGATGCTTCATGCCAAGATTCGTTGAAATTGGTAAACCAGTTCCAGAGAAGAAGATTTTTGAAGGGTTTTACCATATATGGGCATGGCAGCCATCCTGGTCATGTGACCTGGATTATTTATATACACATTGGTTCCCCTTTCCTATAGATGCTTCATATAAAATTTGGCTTTGATTGGCCAAGCGGTTTCAGAGAAGATGTTTGAATATTGTGGTAATATACATGTATGTTGACCCGTGGTGGAGGCAGATGAGCCCCTGGCATCCATTTCTTTCTTTTCAGAATCATTGATATTCAGTCTTACTGCCCATTTCCTTCTAGCCCAGTAAAATGGTTGGAGGACCTAAAACAAATTGCAACACAAATCATTTTCTGATTTTCCATAACCTTAGACCTGTATTATAAACATACTAAAAGTATACCAGAATCGAAAGATATGAAATTTGATTTCTTTTCACCATCTTTGATGAAGAAGTATTTTCATCTCCGCAAAAACTACAGATAGAACTGTAGCTGGGTCTATGCATAAATTTAGGTTGAATTTTAAACAAAGAAATACACCTTATGCTTCATCTGATATGCTTGTTACAATTTAGCTGACAAAAGCCTTGAAAATGGGTCAATTACAGTAAAATAAACTACAACACGCACTGATTTACCCCACCCACTAATGCAAAATTTCGGAAATTCGTATTTTAAATTATACAGATTTACAGGGCTTTTGAAAGTGCTTCAAGGAGATAGAGGAAGTTAATGTTTATAATTTAAGATGATAAAAGTGTTCCTACTGTAGTTTTCTTTTCAAGATCCTATAATACCAATTGGTAGAGTGTAGCTGATACACTTGTTTAAGCTTTCATTAATGTAATTATATGTTAAGTCAGATATGTCATGTCAAAAATCAGACCAATGATCATCATGGCATTGTTGTAGCAAGTATTTGATGCCATTTTAAGCTCTCTAGGGCATCACCAAATGCGTTACAAGAGATTTTGTAAGTATAGCCCCTAAGCTTTTTTCGCAAATGTGCTCTAATTTATAAGGTCTTTGCTGTATTCAATAAAAATAAATATTAAGCTTAAACTAGACAATATATGACTAGTGGTTTTTGTTTAGCAATCATGAACTCCATTCTAAACTCCAAATGGCCATCAACAACTGAATAAAGAGAGATTTTGTAAGTATACCCCTTTAACTCTTTTGTAATTTTGCTCCAATTTAGAATATAGGGAGTAAAATAAACTTATTCTAGACAGTAGTTGACTAGTGCATTTTCTTAACAGTCATTACACTATTTTCAGCTCTCTAACATGTTTAAAGACACCAGTAGCTAAGGTCCAAGAGATTCTGAAAGCATGCCACAAATATTTTTATCGTGGCTGTTCTCCAATTTATAAGTTTTTCCTTCAAACTTACCCTTACCTCAGAATTACATGTAAAATTCCAATTTACATGGCATGACGTGTAAAAGAGCCCGTCAATATGTGTCAAAGCATGAATTTTACACGTAAAAACGTGTCATACCATGTAAAACAAAAAAAGCATCCTTCAACCTGGCGAAATGCGTAAAATTTTACACGTCTTTACGTGTAAGACTATAATTTTACATGTCTTGACACGTAAAACTTGGACTTACAAATATTTCATCTGGCAAAACATGTCAAAACTTCAACATAGACAAAATCAAGCCTGTAAAATGAACAATTTGTGGACTTAGAAAATTTTCAACCCGTAAAAATATGTAAAACTGAGTTTTTTTGCCATGTAGCCAAATTGTATTTAAATATCTATCCAATGAAAAGTCAAGATTTGGCAGACATATTTAATGACTCATTTCCTGTGTTTGAATATTGGAGGGAATGTGTGGATGTGATGGTATTATTTTAAGTTTGATTGGCATACATATTATATAAAGGAGTTAGTGCTATGAAAAAGAGTTAGTGCAGCAGCAAAGTAAGTATTTAAACATTATTTTAGTATAGTATGTAGAGGCCTGTATTTTTATGTTGTTCCATTTTATGTGACTGCACTTGACACACAATATACACTGCAATGAATTTTGCCTGCATGTCATGATTTTAGATCAATCTTTCAAATATAAAGAAAAGTTATAAATATGCAACATGGTTATATCAATGAAGTGTGTTTCAAGCATCAAACTGTCTTATTTTGTTCAAGAATTTCAAAAATATGCTTAATTTTGAATTAATTCACTGCATTGTGTCAGCATATCGAATTGTGAAGCATCTGATTGTATGTAAAGTCATTTGCGCTGATCCAAGAGGTACAATGTAGGATGGTTTTAATGGACAAGTGTTTTGTATTTATTAGTATTATTATTATTTTTTCTCTCTTTACTATTGCTTTGAGTGGCAAAGCGCATGATATGAAGGCTGTATATTACCTTCCTTATGTGCTAACAGCATAGATCTGGAAATCTTCTCTGAACTATAACTAATTTGTGCCCCTGAAACTGCAAATTGCAATTTCACGGGCAATACACATATTAGTAAAGAAATAGCCTCTCATTGTGTAGTAGGTCATATAAAGCCTATTTAAAGCATATGCTTATGTAATTATTGTATACTGACATGACCGTTAGTTAACCTTTGAACTAAAATTCTACATGGCAATTTTTACATGTTACTGCCAGGAATGCGTAAATTTTTACATGTAAAAAGTGACATGTAAATTTTTACCCATAACTGGCATTTTTAGAGGAGAAACCGAAGTGACTACATGGCATTTTTTACACGTAAAACTAGAAAGACATGTAAAAAGTTACAGGTTGTAACATGTAATGACACGTTTTTACACGTCATAAGCTGTAATTTTTTAACAGATTCACTAGCAGACTGCTATTCTGGCATTTTTTACGTGTTTACGTCACAACCTGTAAAAGCATGTGCCAATACTCCGCATTCCTGGCATTACGCGTAAGGACATGTCTTTGACATGTCTTTACATGTAATTCTGAGGGAAGGGTAATGAGGTAAACATCAGATAAGTTACTTTAAACAAGACCATAATCATTCATTAGTACACAGTCTTAGCAATCATTTCCAGACTTTTCAGCTATTTTTCAGCAGGTGAGTAAATGTGACATTGTAGGTATAACCCATAGTTTTTTTTTCATGGGTTTCCGTCAATTTATAATTTTATCTAACATATCAGTTAGAAGTCAGTTAATATTATTAAACGCAACTATATTTCATTAGCGTATTGCCTTAACAAGCATTTGAAACAATTTTCGGCTCTGTAGGGTCATTAGAAGTTTGGAAACATGGGATTAATAAAGTACACCGCCTTAGTTTATTCATTTTTTGTTTGAATTGATGCTTAATGTCCCAGTCAACAGCTATGGTCATGACGGCATGTGGCCTCCATTTTATGGGACTTTGACCTAAAATCAGGATGTACTAACATCCAAAAAGTGTTTCAAATATAACCACCCAAGGAAGCCGCTAAAGCTTAGTTTATTCATTATTTTCCATAAATCTATATGGCTTTCATTCATATCCTAGGAGGTAGAGGTCAGATAAGTTTGTACTAAGAGTAGCTGCGACAAAGTGGTAGATTGTAGGACACCAAGTCGACAGGTCCTGGTTTCGAACCCTGCTTTGGTGCAGTGTTGTGCCTTAGGCAAGACATATTTACTCCTTGAGTACTTTTTCTACCCAGGAAGCAAAGGCTCTGTCCAAACGTGACTAAATAATCGTTAACTGGGGCTTTTAACCACAGAACAAACATAATATGTACACATACTTGACAGCAAATGACATGCATGTTTGGCCGTTTGACTTTATGTCTCTCTATAACCAACAGTAGCTTAAAGAAATCCTGATATGTTAACACAAGACCACATTGTCAAACTTTGTCTTAGCAATCGTTCATTCAATACTCTAGGACAATACTCAGTTGAAAACGTTCTTTAAAATAAGTTACTAACCCCATTTCCTGCTTCGTTTTCGACGAGCATTTCCCCCATCCCTTTTTCCAAGTTTCTAACCTTTTTTTATGAATACTCAAATGAGATTATTTAATGATACATCCATGGGAAAACACTTTTTTCAGCAATGCTATGGCAATTTGCCACGTTGATGGTTTGCAGCTTAACTTACCTTTAGGTTATCTGCCTTAAATATTTTTCAATTTTTTTTTCTTAAATGCTTTTTTTTAATATTTATGAATATGCAAATAAAGTTACTGACATACATTACCATTGGTTAAATGGCTCTTTGTTGTACATTGAGACCATTGTAGCAGCATGGAAACTATGCTTTTTACAAAGCGCATATAAAAATAATTATATATTTTTGAGGACCATTCAGATTTACGTTCCAGGGATCATAATGAACAATGTGTCATGCATTAGTAATTATTCTTAATGGAAGCAATCTATATTCAGTTAGCCCCCGGGATCTAAAATTTACTTAAGTACGATTCTGCACCTAGTGACCTTTGATGCTTTAACCTTGTTATGGCGTCATATTGAATTTTGATGAGAAAAGAAGCTTAATATCATGGGCCTCATCTCATACACAAATATCTTAATTTGCATTGAACAGTCTTAAAACATTTGTGTCTATTTATAAAGAATATAAGCCAGCAAACAGTTAACAATGTCTATAAATTCATGAAACCATGTACTGATAAGCCCCAAGATGCTTGACAACACCTCACATTATGACCTTTTCAAAGACTTTGCTAGTCATTTCTGCTTAAGTGTATATTCTAATATGATCTTGTATTCTATGAAACATTTGGGAATGTTGACATACAACTGCATGTGTATGCACTGAAATACAAGTGGGTGGGGTAATTCAGTGCTTATAAAGTTTCAACAACCAATTTTACTGAGCAAAATGTTCGAATCTACAATCATTAGTGCAAGTTTCAAGTTTAAATCTTTTCAGAATAATTCATGAATAGAAAATACACAACAATGGTGTAAATTCACAATATATTACACATACTGATCAATGTTTTCAATAGCAAAATATGCCAAAGCGTACCCCAGAAAAGACAAAAAAAAAGAGAAAAAATCAAATTTTATATTCTCCGATTTTGGTATACTTTTAGTATGTTGTCTAGGAAGGGTGTATCTCCACAAAAATTCAAGAAACATTTGTGTTGCAATTTGTTTTGGGTTTACCAAAAAAATCTTTAGTTTGCCTAGACTATTCAAGATTTTCCCTTTGAATGAAATTTTAACAGTTTTATCAATTCAAATGCATATGCGACCTATGTTGACCTTGCTGTAAAATAGGTCAAGGTCATCACAGGGTCATGATTTATACAAAAATTGTACTACTTGGGTCATGGATGCTTCATGCCAAGTTTCTTTGAAATCGGTCCACCAGTTCCAGAGAAGAAAATTTTTGAAGGGTTTTTACCATATACGGGCATGGTAGCCATCTTGGTCATGTGACCTGGATTATTTATATACACATTAATTGCCCCTTCCTATAGATGCTATAGATGCTTCAAATAAAATTTGGCTTCGATTGGCCAAGCGGTTTCAGAGAAAAAGATGTTTGAATATTATGGAAATATACATATATATTGCCCCGGGGTGGGGGCAGATGAGCCCCTGGTGTCCAATTTTTTTCAGAATCATTAATATTCAGTCATACTGCTCATTTCCTGCAAGATTTTCCCTTTAAATGACATTTTAACAGTTTTCCCTATTCAAAAGCAAAGGCGACCTACGTTGACTTTGCCGTAAAATTGATCAAGGTCATGTGACCTTGATTATTTATTCACACATTGGTTTCCCTTTCCTATAGATGCTATAAAATTTGGTTTGATTGGCCAAGCGGTTTCAGAGGAGAAGATCTTTGATAAGAGCTGTCGCAGGACAGCGTAGCTCGCCTGCCTTGTGCTTTGCCACTAAATCTATTAAATCTATGACCAAAGACATTGACCTCAATGTCACTCAGGTGGGTCGTGATACTTCAGACCAATATCTACCAACATGCTAAGTTCAACTTGATCCATCTACATATTTGATATAGACTTATATGTTATAAGATATATAAAATCTAAGTCTGTGACCTTGACCACAGGTGAGTCAAGATGCTACAGCATAATAAAAGAATAATATCTAACAGCAAAGTATTGACTAGATTCCATCTGCTCCAGCAATATACAGTTCAAAACACTTTAAGCAAAAGCTTTAACATAAAATTTCAAAGTCTGTGACCTTGATGGGTCATGATGGTATAGCATAAAACTTCAGACCAATATCTACCAACATGCAAAGCATCAACTTGATCCATTTACATATCCAAGAGATATAGACTTATAAAAACTTTAACCAAAAACTCTAACACAAAATTTCTAAGACCGTAACCTTGACCTCAAGGTCACCCAGGTGGGCCATGATGGTACAGCATAAAACTTTAGACCAATATCTACCAAGATGCCAAGTATCAACTTGATCCATCAACAACTTTAAGAGATATAGACTTATAAAAACCTTAACCAAAAAACTTTAACACAAAATTTCTAAGTCCGTGACCTTGACCTCAGGGTCACCCAGGTGGGTCATGATGGTACAGCATAAAACTTCAGACCAATATCTACCAACATACAAAGTATCAACTTGATCCATCAACAACTTCAAGAGATATAAACTTATAAAAACTTTAACCAAAAACTTTAACACAAAATTTCTAAGTCCGTGACCTTGACCTCAAGGTCACCCAGGTGGGTCATGATGGTACAGCATAAAACTTCAGACCAATATCTACCAGCATGCAAAGCATCAACTTGATCCATCCACAACTTCAAGAGATATAGACTCATAAAAACTTTAACCAAAAACTTTAACATTTTGAGCAACGCCGACGCTAACGCCGACGCCGACGCCGACGCTGGGGTGACTGCAATAGCTCTTCCTGTACTTTCGTACAGGCGAGCTAAAAATGGTTGATGACGGACGGACGATGACGACAACGGACAGACTCCGGGTGCCTGCCTAACCTATAAGCTCACATGTGAGCCTTCAGCTCAGGTGAGCTAAAATGCAGTACATATGCATATGCACACGTCATAAAAGAAGGGGGAGGGGATAAGGAAACAGGGGATCTCTTGATTGACAGTTGTATCATACAAATCAACAAAAGCTGTTGCCACATGGCACCCTGACAGTTTGATGCTATAAAAGGGGATTGAGCTCCTCCGAAATGTTGTTGAAACTTTGAAGACAACATTGCATCAGAGCTGAAAAATTAAATTTCAGTCTTTTGAATTTTCTTTGTGAAAAAAATTTACATCAGACTTAAGCTAAGGTAAGTGTTATTTTCTTAATAAGAAAGTTAATGTAAAATTAAAATAATAAGAAAGTTAATGTAAAATTAAAATGTTTGATTTTTTAAATACATTTGTATACTTGGAAATAGAATATTAAAAAAAAATATGAAAATATATTTTCTTCAAATCAATTTTGTTGCATTGTTAACTTAATGCAATGGTATAGCTTTGCTGATGTCCAATTTCTTAAGATTAAGGCTGTATTTGGCCATACAAGGATTTATAACAGGAGCAATACATAATTTAGAATGTCCAGAGTTTAGAGAAAAATAATAAAATTTTATTCTAGGATGCATTTGGTAGCTAGTTCAGTGTTCTTGTTGCTCCTAGTTCAATGGAGTGGTGAGTCATCATTCTGAGCCTCCTCATGGGAAAACCAACAATGTGGTTTCCGAACAGGTCCGACACAAACCGGCCTGTACAAGCACAGAAAAGAGCTAGAAGCTTGAACTTTTGGATTTAAGTAGAAGAGGAATTGTACTATCTGAGAAGCGAAAACAAAGGCGCTGATCAGCTTCGCGGTTACCGCGAAGCTGATCTGCGTCTTTGTTTTCGCATATGCAGATTGTTGGTTTTCTCATGAGGCGGCTCATTCTATTTTCACATTATGAAAACATGCCCATGCAATATACAGAGATTTTTAAACTTGTAAAAAATGAAAATTTTCACTAGAAAAACTTTGATGTTTTTCTTATTTTTGCTCAAAACATAGAATGTGGATACAAGTTAGAACCGCCTCAGCGAGGCGGTTCTAACGAGTACCCACAATCTATGTTTTGGAGCAAAAATAAGAAAAATAGGTATTCCCCTGCATGCCCCAGTTTTACTATATAAAAGTGGGGTATAAGGGGATAGTGGGGTATAAGGGGATATTTATTTCACAGAAATGTTTTCCTGATGAGTAAACAATGAAAGTTGAGCCATGCCCTGTACTGAAGTTAACAATCTCTTGCTTCTTTAATTGAAAATTTCAGATAAAATTTTACATCCCTATAGCAAGGATCTGACAAAAACCTGATAGCAACCTTTAGGGTGTACACTCTTTTTCTATCTTCTTTTCTTTTCTTTTTTAGAAAACAAAATTAGTGTCTTTTTTTTTCTTTTGAAAATGAAGGCAATTGATAGCATAATTGAACCGCCTCATGAGAAAACCAACAATTTGCATAGGCGAAAACAAAGACGCAGATCAGCTTCGCAGCGACCGCGAAGCTGATCAGCGGCTTTGTTTTCGCTACTTGGAAAGTACAATCCCTCTTCTTTTTATATCCGAAATTTCAAGCTTCTAGCTGTCTTCTGTGGCTATACAGCCCGGTTTGCATCGGACCTGTTCGTAAACCAGATTGTCGGTTTTCTCATGACGTGTCTCATATAATGGTGGTTTTAAAAAGTTTGGTTAAGTAAATATCAAAGCAATTTTTGAATGATTTTTTTTTCTTCCTTATTTTCATAGTGGTTCAAACGCAGGACGGGGAAGCTTCTACGCAAGTACAGTCTACCGATGCTGATGCTGCTGGTAAATACGCGCAAAAACCAGACGTTAAGATAATACAACCATATTGCGGTATGTAGCACATAGCTTCCTCAGCTAGCCTGACAATTGTATCAAAAAATCATGTTTTAATAAATCAAAGTATTTAAACCCGGAATCTGGCCCCAAGGTTGTTAAAGGTTTAATGCTCAAATCAGATGAGCATGAAATTCAAACTGCTCATAAATGTGGAAATAGCTCAAATAAATTAAAATTTCATGTCTGTAATTTATCCTGCTAATAAACATTTATGAGCAAGATAAATTTTAGTCTCAGCTGAGCTGAGCATAAAAAAGTTTTATAACCTTGGTACCTGGACTAGTGTAGTAACTGGTTACATTCAAAAATTGATTGTGTAAACAAGAAAGTACTTTGTCTGAAGTTTTAAAAACTCATTAATATTTTCAAAATACTGTAAACCAACTTTTTTTCGTGGCTATTTGAGCCGCCACATGGGAAAGCCAACAATCTACCTAGGCGAAAACAAAGGCGCAGATCAGCTTCGCGGTAGCCGCGAAGCTGATCACGCCTTTGTTTTCGCTACACAGGTAGTACAGTTCCTCTTGTACTTAAATCCGAAATTTCAAGCTTCTAGCCATCTTCTGTGCTTGCACAGCCCGGTTTGTGTCGGACCTAGTCAGAAACCACATTGTTGGTTTTCCCACGAGGCGGCTCATTTATTTTCACATTTTTAGCAAACTGGACAGTTTTTGGCAATTTATTTTTGCGGATTTAAAAACATTGAAAAGATAATTTTCGCGATTTGTAATGCTTTGGCTCGTTTGAAGTATGTCTTTTGGCGTGTATCCTCTCGATTTGATTATCCCATTACGAAAAATTGCCCATGCAATAAATGGAGATTTTTTGAGCTTTAAAAATTGAAAATTTTCAGCTGAAAAAATTTGATATTTTTCTTATTTTTGCTCAAAACATAGAGTGTGGGTACACGTTAGAACCGCCTCGGCGAGGCGGTTCTAACGAGTACCCACAATCTATGTTTTGGAGCAAAAATAAGAAAAATAGGTATACCCCTGCAAACCCCAGTTTTACTATATAAAAGTTGGGTTTACGGGGGTATTCATTTCACGGACATGTTTTCCTGATCCATCAAACGAGATAGGCCATCAAAGAGTGGGAGATAATCCCCCAACAAAAGAAGACAATTATAAATATCAGGGACCAGTTGTTCAAAATTAACGACATCGTTAGTTAACGATTCGTTAAAATTTCAAACATGAATATTACACATACACTGTTATTTTTTGTTGATTAAAATGTGAGAATCCTTTGCATTGCAAAGGATTCTCACATTTTATCAACAAAAAATAATAGTGTATTTGCCTATGTAGTCGGCATTTACTTAACGATTTGAGGTCTTAACGATGATGTTAAGCTAACGAAGTTTTGAACAACTGGGCCCTGGGCTATAACATAAACAATTGTCAAACATACCAATGCTTGCCGTTGTTGACAATGTTTCTGAATAAAACCGCAAATAAAAATGTGAAAAAAAGATTTTGAATGTTTTAATGAGTTTTAACTGAGGCTTTTATTAATATTTTGACTAAAATGTGCGGAATGTGAAATATGTACATCAAATGAGCCCTCTCGTGAGAAAACCAACAATGTGGTTTCCGAACAGGTCTGACACAAATCAGGCTGTACAGTCACAGAAGCAGGCTAGAAGCTTGAAATTACGGATTTAGGAAGTAGAGGGATTGTACTATGCGTGTAGCGAAAACAAAGGCGCTGATCAGCTTCGAGGTTACCGCGAAGCTGATCTGCGTCTTTGTTTTCGGATATGCAGATTGTTGGTTTTCCCATGAGGCGGCTCAAATATTTTATATCATTTCTGCCTTCTCTTATCACCCAAAATAGTGTCAACATTTTCGCGGCGATATAATGTCACTATTTTTTCAGCCCTTCAAAAATCGTGAAAATAAATTGCTTGCAAAAAAGTTGGTTTACAGTAGTAGACAGAAATTCATCATCTTTTTCTCTGCATTCTCAGTAAAAGAAATTGTCAAACCACCATTAAAAAGAATGCATCCAGGAATTTCATAATAGAAAATGCTTAACTCATATAAGCCTGGCGTCCCTTTTGTGGGACATAGGCAAACAGTATAGCCGAAGATGTGACGCCGCAGAACGCAGCGTCCCATCTGGGGCTATTCTGTTTGCACAGAGAAATTTCATCGAAAAATGAGATAAAAAATAATAATCACTCCTAACACCCCTAAAAATGGAAGTGGACTCACTCAATTGATAACGATGGGAGAATCCATTCGTCAAATATGGGTTAAAGTTTTAGCAGACAACACCGCAAATAAGGTTGTTGTTGTTGTTTGATACTTATATTACACTGATACTGTTAAAATAGAAACTTGACCAGGTCTGGATCATCTCGGATAATCGCGATCTAAATTATCGCGTATATATGCGACATTAATTATCAAGGGGAGTCACTCCAAACCAATAATTCTGATTAAATAATGAAACGAATTGGGACTAAAGAATGAAACGAATCAAGGGGAATCACTCCAAACCAATAATTCGACTAAATAATGAAACGGATTGCGACTAAAGAATGAAACGAATTGGAAATGGCTGATCGCGCTCTCCGATACTTGAGGTGTGGGCTCCAGCAGTAAGGTCCGCCTCTTCAAAAAAGATTACAACCCAGAAATAAAAGATTACAAACAAATATTTTACTATCTGAAACTCTCTCAAAGCTCAGAGATCAAAATGATGTAAAAATGGTTAGTAGAAAAATTCTGTAGGCAGACGGTTGAGATCCTAGTTCATTTTGCAAAATTTTTGTCTGCCTACCTCTGTAGTTTCCCTCCACGTGGTCCGATCACATCCCGAAAAAGTTGGACCGAATCATCGAAAATCAGGTTCCATGATAGCAATCATAACAGCTTTCTATCATGCAGAACTGCGATAAAATTTTCTCATTTCTCTATTGAAATATGGAACCTCCTGTTACTGCCGGTAAATATATGGAGCCGTCGCACATCTGCGCGACAATTTTGATCGCGATTTTCCAAGATGATCCAGACCTGTTGACAGTACTCAGGCATAAAATCAGACTGGAAAAGACAAATAATCAATCATAAAATATTTGATATGAGCCGCCACAAACAAACAATATCATCATGCGCGGATCCAGAAAATTTTCTGAGGGGGGTGTCCAAATTCCCAGAAGGGGTCTGACAGACAATTTCAACATGGCAAAAATTAATAATCTGGCAATTCCAGGGGGGTGGGGGGGTGGGGGGGGTCCGGACCCCTTGTCCCCCCCTCTGGATCCGCACATGATCATTATGCGAAAACAAAGACGCTGATCAGCTTTGCAGTATTTTGTATAGTTTCATGTTTAGTACTTTTTCTATATAAAACCGAAATTTTAAGCTTCTAGACTTTTTCTGAGACTGTACAGGCCGGTTTGTGTCGGGCCTGGTTGGTCACAAAAATTGTTAGTTTTCTCATGCAAAGGCTCATATATTAAAGGATTTGTTTCAGCCATGAGCCATGTCACATCTATTAACCATTATAAATGAGCCTGTGCATGAGAAAACCAACAACTTGGGTTCCAACCAGGTCCGACAGAAACCGACAGAAACTGGGCTGTACCATCACAGAAGCAGGCTAGAACCTTGAAATTTTCGATTTAAGAAGAAGAGGTATTGCACTATCTATGGAGTGAAAACAAAGGCGCTGATCAGCCGTGCAGTAACTGATCTGCGGCTTTGTTTTCGCATATGCAGATTGTTGGTTTTCTTATGCAGCGGCTCAAATATGAAAACCATGTATGTAAATCTGTGACACAAGTTATTATGCTGAAAGAAATCCATTTATAGTCATGTTGGTGACTAATATAGGCAGTAAATTTTGATGTTAACTTGCACAATATAGGCTATCAATGGCTACGTTCGGGGTTCTCCCAATGGTAAAATCTGCAAATCTACCAATGGTACTGTTGGTACCATTTTTACCAATGGTAACCAGAAAACCCTGAACGTTTTTCTACTGCCATTGGTACCATTGGTACCAATGGTACCATTGGTAGATCACATGGTGCAATTTTTATCATATTGATCAATACACCTCACTTGTTTTTGTCTTTCTTATTTACTGCATGTATATTGTGTTATTTATAACATTTACATTTGCTTGTATGACAAAAGTATTGCTTATTTACGAAATTCATGATATATTTTTAGGCTCGCCATATTGAATCACGTGACTTTTCCCGCGTTAGTAGAATTACCCACGCTGTAGTCTGTCTGCACCATTTGCTGCCGTATGTTGGTAACATTGGTACCATTGGTACCAATGGCATTACCAATGGTACTGGTAAAACCTTGAACGGAATTTGTCTACCAATGGTACCATTTTTACCATTGGAAAAAACTACGAACGCACGCAATATCATATCTTAAATCTTAAGTGTAGTATTGCATTGCCAGTGTTTTATTATTTTTTTTTTCAGATGTTCACTGCCGCCTTTCATACTTCCCCAGAATAATATACCTTCTAAATCCATGGCTAAAAAAATGTGGTGTCAATGTGGGGGGCTGCCACCGTTATAGATGTGGGCTGCCTAATTGTCCGGATTGTAGGAAACGTTGCGTCCCTGTGTACAAGTGGATAAGCCACTGGTGTGGTCCAAATAGCTTGCACAAGTAAGGAATTAGAGGTTGCCAAGGCCCCTAGGTTATAAAACTTTTTTAATGTGCAACTCAGCTGAGCTTAGAATTTTAATGGCACATAAATATTGAAATAGCTAAAATCATTGGAGTTTTAATGTGTAAACCACAAAAACCTACAATTTATCCTGTTTATAAATGTTAAAATGCCAACAATACTTGTGTTAAAATGCCAACAATAGTTGGCATTTTAACATTTATGGGCAGGATAAATTTCAGTCTCAGCTGAGTTGAGCATGAAAAAAGTTTTATAACCTCAGGGCCTGTTTTGTTTACAAAGTTGAGTAAGGTATTAAACAGGTCTGGTTTTTATGATATTGTGTTGAATGTGGAACTAGTTGCACCTTTTTATGAGCATACTTATATATGAGCCGCCTCGTGGGAAAACCAACAATGTGGTTTCCGAACAGGTCTGACACAAACCGGCCTGTACACCTACAGAAGCAGGCTAGAAGCTTGAAATTTTGGAGTTAAGTAGAGGAGGAATTGTACTATTGGAGTAGCGGAAACAAAGGCGCTGATCAGCTTCGCGGTTAACGCGAAGCTGATCTGCGCCTTTGTTTTCGCCTATGCAGATTGTTGGTTTTCCCATGGGGCGGCTCATATTTAGTTAAGTTCATGAAATGAGTATCCATCTTTGTGGCATGTCACAAATATTAATAGTTGGTGTTCCACAAGTAAACTTTTTGAGATGCTGCATGGGAAAACCAACATTCTGCATATGCGAAAACAAAGGCACCGATCAGCTTTTGATCAGTGCCTTTGTTTTCGCTACACCCATAGTACAAATCCTCTACTTTCTAAATCCAAAATTTCAAGCTTCTAGCCATCTACTGTTACTGCACAGACCGGTTTGTGTCTGACCTGGTCAGAACCCAAACTGTTGGTTTTCTCATTTTTCTGATTCTGATTCTGTGCATGTGATAATATAACTGCTGTACTATTGTTTATTTTTTCAAGTTTTACTACAATAGGGTAGATCTTTGGTGTAACTAGAAAAAAACCTTGAGAGGCACGTATACCCCCGGCGGGTAGTCATCCAGCCCCCTTCCCCCTCCCACAACCATCCAGCACATGCACACCCCTGACATTGAAAATACCCAAATGAAAGGCCCTTATCGAATACATTTTAGAAATGTGTATTCTAAAGCACTTTGCCTACAGACTAGTAGTGTAGATTTGTAGTTTTAGAGTGACAGATCTACTTAAGAGCAGTACACAGAGCTGACTTGTGTACTCCATCTAGGACTTAATCGCCGACATTGAGGGTCAGGTCCTCAGTCCTAGATGGTAAATATAAAAATAAGCTGTCATTCTAAAACGAACAAACACAAAAAAAGTGATGTCCTAGATCTTGACTCCCCCCCCCCTCCCCCGACCTCTAGTCCCAACCCTGCAGTTTGGTGCAATAGAATAAAAATCAACCCTACAGGGTATCTATTATCTAAATAGGAATACATTCCTATCAGTGTTAAGATATGGACTAAGAAAATAAAAAAAAAAAAAAAAAACACTGTGTAAATAGCACATTTTTAAACGTGACCTAGATTTTGACCTCTTGTCCCACCCCCCACACATGGTCTCTGAACCTAACATGGTGCCTATGGTCTAAGCATGAATGCTTTCTGAGAAGACTTTGTGGATGTCGAGATACAGACTTACAGAAAATTTATCATGGTTTCTATCATATTATTAAGGTGTCCTAGATTTTGAACTCTAGCCCCACCCCTGGGGATGGTACCTAGGATTCGATGCCATGGAATAAAAGCAAACCCTACAGGGTATCTATGCTCTAAATAAGAATAATTGTGAATATATGGACTTAGATCAGAAATATTAACATTGTAAACAGCACATTTTAAAGGTGACCTAGATTTTGACCTCTAGCCCCACCCCCAGACATGGACCCTGGAGTCTGAACTCATGGACACAAAGCAAACCCTATAGGGTACCTATGGTCCAAATATGAATGATTTCTGACAGTTGGTTCATGAGATATACACCACTAGGGAAACTTTAACCAAAACTTTGACATAAATTCTACGAACGAACAAACGAACTAACGTACAAATGAACGGACAAACGGAAAAGCAAAAACTATATACCCATCGGCATAAATGCCGGGGGTATAATTAAACTTCTCGTCTATGTTTTATTCCTGTAAGTCATTTACATTTCTATTTTCAGAGTAAGGGTCGTGGAAAAATGTGTATGCCAAATAACTAAGCCGTTCCCCTGGCTACAGGCTAATCGTACGGCAAATGTGCAAGATGTGGCATAGGTGGCTAAGCTGAGGAATGCCTGTTGTACGGTAAATAGACACAATCATAACATGTTTAAGCCAGATATGTGAGCCGCCGAACAGGTCCGACACAAACCGGCCTGTACAAGCACAGAAAAGAGCTAGAAGCTTGAAATTTTGGATTTAAGTAGTAGAGGATCTGTACTATCCAAGTAGCGAAAACAAAGACACTGATCAGCTTCGCGGTTACCGCGAAGCTGATCTGCGTCTTTGTTTTCGCCTATGCAGATTGTTGGTTTTCCCATGAGGCGGCTCATGTTTTACAAGTGAATTTTAATGTGTAGGGCTGTATTTCAAATTTTAATGGAAGAGAAAGTTTTGAGGGTTAAAAGCTTAAACTTGTACTCTAAGTATTTCTCAATATGTGAACTGTGTCAAGAG
Source organism: Rugalucina vietnamica (assembly GCA_964017185.1). Lineage (NCBI taxonomy): Eukaryota > Metazoa > Mollusca > Bivalvia > Lucinida > Lucinidae > Rugalucina > Rugalucina vietnamica. The sequence continues at coordinate 28,970,604 of OZ024873.1, forward strand.
AAAACCAACATCTTGCATAGGCGAAAACAAAGGCGTAGATCAGCTTCGCAGTAACTTTGTTTTCGCTACACGGATAGTGCAGTTCCTCTACTTTCTAAATCCAAAATTTTCCAGTCTCCAGCTATCTTCTGTGCTTGTACAGCTTGGTTTGTGTCGGATCTGTTCAAAAACCACTTTGTTGGTTTTCTCATGAGGCGACTCAGCTGAGGTAATTCTATGGCATACCCTTGTCCTTGTAATACTATCTGTTTTATTATTATTTCTGCTTCTTGAGCCTCATTCAAGCCTGGCGTCCTTTTTATGGGACATGGGCAAACAGTATAGCCCCAGATGAGGCGCCGCAGGGTGCGGCGTTCCATCTGGGGCTATTCTGTTTGCTTAATCGAGGAATTTCAATGAAAAATGGAATAACAATTCAATATCACTCCTAACACCCCAAAGTGAGATGAGAAAACGGAGAAACATTGCAATAAGCTTTCGCTTTGTATATAATACACATTTTGAAAAGCATAATATTTTTCCACATTTATGAATACATGTATGTAATGAATTATTAATAAGTGTTTTCTTTCCTATTTTTCAGGCTTCCAACGATAGTGTAGTGTCGATGTCTTTTCATACAAAAAACATATACAGAAATATTTTGGTTTCATACAGACTCAAAGCAAAACTCCTCTCAAGATAGCAAAGAAAACAGTTCCTAGAAAACTTAAAATCTCTACAGTCAAGTATTTGACAAGTCAAAATTTAATCATATAAAATGCTTCTTCGAGCGATTTGGAGACACAAAACCTAGTTTTAAGCTTCGTAGACCGCATGCAATTATTCAATAACTTCCACCAATCTGTTGTATTTTGTGATTTCTTCTTTTCCCAAAAAATTACTTCGAAATAAAATTACAAGACACTGCAGATTATTCTTGTTTTCTTAGTCTTCTTCCTTGTTCATCACCCTGCTCCAAGGCCCTTGGACAAGGGGATGATGAGCCACCTCATGGAAAAACCAACGATGTGGTTTCCGAACAGGTCTGACACAAACTGGCCTGTACAGCTACAGAAGCAGGCTAGAAGCTTGAAATTTTGGAGTTAAGTAGAGGAGGAATTGTACTATCCGGGTAGCGAAAACAAAGGCGCTGATCAGCTTCGCGGTTACCGTGAAGCTGATCTGCGCCTTTGTTTTCGCCTATGTAGATAGTTGGTTTTCACATGAGGCGGCTCATATGTACAGAATAGATACATGTAGATAACTTGACCACAGGCACTTGAAACCGGTGGACCCAATGGTCCTGTAAATGCTCACCTGCAATCTGGTTTATGCCAATAAGCATGTTTGAATATTATGCTCATACACATGTATACAGCCCCATGGTGGTGGCAGATAAGTCCCTGGGGTTGAATTATTTTCATTTGGAAGGTTAACAAAACGGCTTTCAAGTACCTAGATTTCTTGGTTGAATATGTAAATGTTGCATTTTCTATAATGCCAGAAAAAGTGCTGCTGAGCCGCAAATCGCAATTAGTATTTGTGTGCTATATGACTGTCTGTTTTGACATAAATTGGGAACAAAATGCATTACTGTCCTATGGAATGAACTTCAAACTCTAGGGTGACTCCTTGGGCAATGGGGACTAGTGGGGATGTATATCATATAAGCCCCACATCTTTTCTAACAGTGTTCTGTAATAGTTGATGAAATGTGCATACTTTCTTTGTTGCAAATGGGAAATAAGGGCTATATTTAGCTCTCTGACTGTACACTATCACTGCCCAAGTACAGCACTGCTATCTCGTAAGCATATGAAGAAGCTAGTATGTGTATTTCATCAACAATTTTAGAACACTGCTTGAACAGACGCGGGGCATATAGGAATTGGGATACTTACAGCCCTGCGAGTCTCGGTGATTAGAAACCTTTGAACAGCTGGACCCAGCTTATTACCTGTTTGTTTGCAAAGATAAGTAGCGATGCCTCCTTCAACTCTTTTTCCTGGACTAGTTTTGCCAGTTCGTTATATGCCTCCTGTAACCTGTCTTTGTTGCTACTGTCTATCACAAATATCACAGCTGAAATAGAAAACAAATAAAATGAGCATGTGTGTGAGAAAACCAACAATTTGGGTTCCGACCAGGTCTGACACAAACCGAGCTGTACAGTCACAGAAGATGGTTAGAGGCTTGAAATTTTGTATTTAAGTAGAAGAGGGATTGTACTATCTGTGTAGCGAAAACAATGGTGCTTGTCAGCTTCGCGGTTACCGGGAAGCTGGTCTGCACCTTTGTTTTCGCATAAGCAAATTGTTGGTTTTCTAATGCGATGGCTCAAATCTTTGCTGAACTATCATACATGTGATGAGTTGAAAAGGAGCTTCAGGGAGATTTTTCTTTCATTTCAGGGAGGTTTTTGAAAAATGCATAGAATATGTAGGAAACACTCTGATCCATTTCAGGGAGATTTTTTTTTGATTGAAAAATAGGTAAATTGTAGAAGAATTTCGATCAATTTTATGGCTCATTACCTGGAGTCTCCCTGATGATGAGGGAAGTATCACATGTATGAACTATGACAAATAAATTGACAATTTTAACTCTTTTTTTTTTCTTTCTTCAATTGGTAATAAACGCACAACCAAGCAAAAAAAGAAAAAATTCCTAGTAAAAAAGCCATTACATGGAGTGAGATGTTCCAAATGAAACAAATAGAACAAAACAAGTAGACTTACTACAACATAAGAATGGTGAGTCCAGAAATTTCCCTGCTATTTGCCCCATGCCCTGAACAGTACAGAAGCAGAGCTAGAAAATGAAGCCATCTGGAGTCAACTCTTTACATCTACAGGTCAACACTATATGAGCCGCATTGTGAGAAAACCGGAATTTTGCCTATGCGAAAACAGGCGCAGATCAGCTTCGCAGTAACTGCGAAGCTGATCAGCACCTTTGTTTTCGCCACTCGGATAGTACCGTTCCTCTTCTTCTTAAATCCGAAATTTCAAGCTGCTAGACCTTGTCTGTAACTGTACAGGCCGGTTTATGTCGGACCTGGTCGGAAACCCCGAAGACCGGTTTTCTTGAGTCACGGCTCATATAATGCTATCTTTAGGGTCCATAGAAGCATGTTATACTAGTAAGCGAAACCGTATTATAATGAGGCTTACTAAAGACATAGCAAAATAATCAAATAGGGAGTCATGACATGCCCATGTTATATTGAAACCCGCATTATAGTGAGGTGCCTTACGTATAATGAGGTTGAACTGTATCATCAGGAACACATGTGACATGTCCGTGTAATGAAAACCCCCTTGTACCCCACTTTTATATAGTAAAGCTGGGGAATACAGGGGTATACCTATTTTTCTTAATTTTGATCTGAAACATAGACTGTGGGTACTAACGAGTACCCACAATCTATGTTTTGAGCAAAAATATGAAAAATAACAAAAAATTTCAACTGAAAATTTTAAATTTTTACAACCTAAAAAATCTCTGTATATTGAATGGACGTGTTTTCGTAATGTCATGAAAGCGTAAATACTCAGTAATATATCTCTCACCTTGTGTGTTTAAGTAGTAATGCTTCCACAATGGTCTTATTTTGTTTTGACCACCAACATCCCAGATAGTAAGCTTGACATTCTTGTATTCTACTGTTTCTACGTTAAAACCTGTAGAGAGAATAAAACCACAACAAATGAGCCACCTTATGGGAAAACCAACAATCTGCATATGCGAAACCAAAGGCCCAGATCAGCTGTGCAGTAACTGTCCGAACTTTCAAACGTTTATTTTCTGAGACAGCACAGACCGGTTTGTCACGGACCTGGTCAGAAACCTAAACTGTTGATTTTTTCACAGGAAGGTTCAAATAAATCTGATTAACTTTGACAAAAAATAAGTCCACTTAACTTTATCTTGTAATTACTCTTTTGGTATCAGCAAAGAAAATGCTCACATAGATTGTTTCACCTCAGAGGTCAGAATATCTAGACACAAGCATTTTCGAGTGTTTTTTATCATACAGTAATTTATACATGTAGCCTTTTTGTTAAGTTAGTCAAGTGATCAAAATACTATCAAGAAAACATATCCATTTAATGTATACCCACTTTTACTCCACTTTTATATAGCAAAACTGGGGTATGCAGGGGTATACCTATTTTTTCTTATTTTTGCTCCAAAACATTGATTGTGGGTACTCATTAGAACCGCCTCAGCGAGGCGGTTCTAACATGTACCCACAATCTATGTTTTGAGCAAAAATAAGAAAACTAGAAAATGTGTTTATGAAACACTATGCCCCCAACTGGTAAGACACTTTCAAGATGTAAAAATGTCCAAAAAATGACTAAGTTCAAATTGTAAAAAAAGTGGCAAAAATTAATCTGAGGAGTATATTCCAACCACATGCATATTTTCAAAGCATGGTCAAAATGTCTGCAAAGTTTCAAAAGTATCGGTATTAAATTGTAGGAGGAGTTGCGCACACAAGGTACCCTCTATCCATTCACTAAAATGCCCGAAAAAATGACCAAGTTCAAATTGTGAAAAAAATGACAAAAAATAACCCAAGGATTATATCCAAACCACATGCATATCTTCAGACCATGCCCATAACACATGTAAAGTTTTAAATAAATTGGCATGAAACTGTAGGAGGAGTTGCGCACACAAAGTACCCACTGCCCATTCACTTTCATTGTGAAAATGCCCGAAAAATGGCTAAGTTCAAATTGCAAAAAAAGTGACAAAAATTAATCTGAGGATTATATCCAAACCACATGCATATCTTCAAAGCATGGTCACAACATCTGTAAAGTTTCAAGAGAATCGGAATAAAACTGTAGGAAGGAGGAGTTGCGCACACAAGGTAGCCACTATCTATTCACTTTATCAAGAATTAAAAAGGGAAATAACTCTCACAGAATGGGCCCCAAGCCCCTTGAATTTACCTGAAAGAAAAAATACGGGTAATCTTAATTTTCATATACAAACTACATACCAAATTTCAAGATCCTAGCTCTAACGGTTCCTGACCGAGTGCTAAGCGTTACTCATGCATCACAGACTGACTGACCGACTGACTGCACGGACAGACCCAAACCAATATGCCCCCTCAACTTCTTCGAAGTTGGGGGCATAAAAAATAATCCAAGTATTATATCCAAACCACGTGCATATCTTCAGACCATGCCCATAACACATGTAAAGTTTTAAATGAATTGGCAAGAAACTGTAAGAGGAGTTGCGCACACAAGGTACCCATGCCCATTCACTTTCATTGTGAAAATGCCCGAAAAATGGCTAAGTTGAAATTGCGAAAAAAGTGACAAAAAATAATCTGAGGATTATATCCAATCCACATGCATATCTTCAAAGCATGGTCACAACATCTGTAAAGTTTCAAGAGAATCGGAATAAAACTGTAGGAGGGAGGAGTTGAGCACACAAGGTAGCCACTATCTATTCACTTTATCAAGAATTAAAAAGGGAAATAACTCTCACAGAATGGGCCCCTAGCCCCTTGAATTTACCTGAAAGAAAAAATACCGGTCCTCTTAATTTTCATATACAAATTACATACCAAATTTCAAGAACCTAGCTATAACGGTTCCTGACCGAGTGCTAAGCATTACTCACGCATCACAGACAGACAGACTGCACACCACTGCACGGACAGACCCAAACCAATATGCCCCCTCAACTTCTTCGAAGTTGGGAGCATAAATATCAAAATATTTCAACTGAAAATTTTCATTTTCATAACCAAAAAGATTTCTGTTTATTGCATGGGCGTGTTTTTTTAATGAAACGGAATCTGTAGTCTGACAATCTTTCTCACTATTGGCATAATATTTACCTATGGTAGGTATGGTAGTAATAAACTCGTTCTGTTTCATTTTAAAGAGAATACTAGTTTTTCCAGCATCGTCCAAACCAAGGGTGACAACTCTCATCTCTATCTTGTGACCTATGTGTACTCTATTATCCTGAAAAATATCAATTGACCAACAATCTGCAAAAACAAAGACGCAGATCAGCTTCACAGTAACTGCAAAGCTGATCACACCTTTGTTTTCGCTACATGGATAGTACACTTCCTCTTCTTCTTAAATCAGAAATTTCAAGCTTTTAGCCCGCTTCTGAGACTGTACAGCCTGACCCGTTCGGAAACCACATTGTTGGTTTTGTCACAAGACAGCTCAATTATGCAATTTTACACTAATGAAGACGCATTACAATTACAACACAGTTAAGACTAGAGTCAGTTGTTCAAAACTTTGTTAGCTTAACGTCATCGTTAAGACCTCAACTCGTTAAGTTAATGCTGACTATATAATATAAGCAAATACACTGTTACATTTTGTTGATAAAATGTGAGAATCCAAAGGATTTTCACATTTTATATCAACAAAACATAACAGTGTATTTGTAATCTTCATGTTTGAAATTTTAACGAATTGTTGATAAACGATGTCATTAAATTTGAACAACTGGCCCCTGGTTTGTATGTGGCTTTCTTCTTTCTGTTTGTTTGTCTATTTCATTGTTAAATATTTACATTTTTATTGCAATCGCCCTAGATAAAAGTATCTTTCTTGATGTTCTTCATTTCCCGATGAAAAACATTATGTCACATGAACTAGAGGCCACGCCTATGGGAGAAGTGACGTCAAAACCCATCCAGTGACATTGTTTGTTTACTCTTGTTGTCGTGATGTTGGTCGCGTATCGCCATGACGTTAGGCGCGAAAATTTGACGTTTTGGCTGTTCCAAAATTACGTTAAGTTGGATTTGATGTCAAATAACATGAAAATGAACGGTGATATGCGCAATTAAAAATCTGATACTTGATTGATAATATAAAATGTAAATATAAGTATTGAAATTCAGATTTTAGCTTTCACTGGATGATGAAAAACATTAGCTGTTTTAATGTCTCCGTGAAGCCCTTCGGGCTTCACAGACATTAAAACAGCCTAATGTTCGGGCTTCACAGACATTAAAACAGCCTAATGTTTTTCATCATCCAGTGAAAGCTAAAATCTGAATTTCAATCCTTAAATACACACAGTCAACAGCTAGCGTCATGTTGGGACGGTCAGTTATTCTAACCACACTATTCTTGGGTAAATCTCTCACAGGCAAATTACCTATGCTTAGTGCAAATTTTTTCACCACTGACAAATGGGGGAAAGCGGAAGAATTGGTGTAAAATATATTCATGACCAGAGCTTCATGAAAGAAATGTGTCTAATTTGAGAATCAATCATTGGTTTGCTTCCATAGGTATCAAACACGCTATCTATTGAGTAATCAGCCAAGTCAAATTCTTCAAATAGCCACTAAACACAAATAAGGGAAGCTATCATTTTTTTTTGCCATATACATGTATAAGGAATTGAGGAGATCTAAGTCAGAAGGCAAATCACTAGAATGTTAGTAGTCAAAGGGTTTGAAGAATTACCTTTGTAAAAGTGATAGGTATATGTGGGTCTAGTGGTATATGTTCTGGCAGATCAGAGAATTGTTGTTGTTGTGTTTGTACTGTTTCTCAATTGAATTTTTATAACCTAAGCCAGCCAAATTTCATCTCCGTTAAAGAATCAATCAAAATACTAACCTTTGTAAAAGTGATGGGTATATGTGGATCTAGTGGTATATGTTCTGGTAGATCCGAGAATTGTTGTTGTTGTTTCTGAACTGTTTCTACCATAGTTATAACTTCAGGTTTAGATAGAACTACCTTAGTATCATCCTGTAAATACAAAAAGATTGTCACTTCCATCCTTAAATACTGGAATGTTTCGCTTTCCAAATGAGCCATGTCATGAGAAAACAAACAATGTGGTTTCCTACCAGGTCAGACACAAACTGGCCTGTACAGTCACCGAATAAGGCTAGAAGCTTGAAATTATGGATTTTTAAAGAAGAAGAGGGATAGTTCTTTCTGTATATCAAAAACAGACGCAGATCCGCAGTACAGTCACTGCACAGCTGATCTGTGCCTTTGTTTTTTCGCATATGCAAAATGGTGGTTTTCTCATGACATGGCTCAAATAATGATTTATACCCTAAAATGGTCTATACAATGAGGTTTTGTCAGCAAGGGAGGTTGCTATTTTACAGAATTTAAAAAAAAAAGTCTTATGTTGCCTTTCAAATACTGCAGCCCAACATAAACTTGAACTGAATAATCATTTCAACAACCTCATCAAATTTTCTAGAATTTTAATTCATAAACTAGAATTTGTTTTCTATGTGAAAACTGATGTCTCCCCCCTTTCTACGTGCATGTCCAAAATATGCAAGCAAGAGTTATAGTTCTTGTGCATCACATATCCTGTCATTCTGTTTTATAAGTGTACCGAGTTTCATTGAAATATCTCTTACGGTTTTCAAGTTATAGAGCGGGCACGAAATTGTATGGAAAATAATCAAAGGAAAATAACTCCAAAAATATGAAAGCAAGAGTAATGATTCTTGTGCATGACATATTGTTTCATCATGCTTTATAAGTGTACCATGTTTCATTGAAAAATCTCTAATGGTTTTTGAGTTATAGAGCAGACACAAAATTGTATGAAAAATAATCAAAGGGAAATAACTCCAAAGATATGCAAGCAAGAGTTATGTTTTTTTAGCATGACACATCATCTCATCGTGCTTTATAAGTGTACCAAGTTTCATTGAAATATTTCTTATGGTTTTCAAGTTATAGAGTGGACATGAAATTGTATGGAAAAATAATCAAAGGGAGATAACTCCAAAGATATGAAAGCAAGAGTTATAATTCTTGTGCATGACACATCGTCTCATCTTGCTTTATAAGTGTACCAAGTTTCACTGAAATTTCTCTTACGGTTTTCAAGTTATAGAGTGGACACCAAATTGTATGGAAAATAATCAAAGGGAAATTACTCCAAAGATATGCAAGCAAGAGTTATGGTTCTTTAGCATGACACATCATCTCATCGTGCTTTATAAGTGTACCAAGTTTCACTGAAATATCTCTTACGGTTTTCGAGTTATAGAGCGGACACGAAATTGTATGGAAAATAATCAAAGGGAAATAACTCATAAAATACTCAAGCCAGAGTTATGGTTCTTGTGCATGACACATCGTCTGATCATGCTTAATAAGTGTATCAAGTTTTATTAAAAAATCTTAAACGGTTTTCAAGTTATCAGACAGACGACTTTCTCCAATTTGACTTATCTAGAGCTCTACACTTCTCTGCAAGAGTGTTTTGATAAACTGGTCATATATCATGAGATCTGCAGTGATTTGTTTATATCACGGGGTCTATTCTTCAAGCCAATATGCTCGGGAGTTGTGCTGGTTAAGGTCAGTTTAGTCTGGTGTTTGATTGCTTTCTTCAAAAAATGAAAAAAATATAAGAACCTAGGTCAGCAGTGTACATTTTTTGAAGTGCAGTCTCTAGATACATGTTAAAACATCAATTTAACATTAACAAATCTTTGCAAAAGTTTGAGAAGCGTTCAGCGGAAATGTTCAAAGCTCATAAAATCACGTGCCTCATCCGCGAGAAGTTAAACTAGCGGTACATTTTGGTTGATTTGTCGACACACTTGTGATTTTGAGCAGATTGCTGAAGGTGAGTACATTTGTTGGTTTCCAATGATTTATATATTCAAGAAATAACATGTCATTTTGCTTTGGAGGAAAACAGCATGTAAACATGTCACGTATAAGAATAAAATGTAGGGGTGGTGTGAATGCAAAGCACAAAATCATGGGTGGTGAGATATTTCCAAAAACATGAAACTGTTAAGTTTTCGTTATAATTGAGATTCGTTCGTGATATGGTTTCTTTTAACAGGCAATACCATAATTAATATGTGCAGTTGCACACATTAAGACTTTCGTTAAATTGTTGCTGTAGATCGAAGAGTGATAGGCGTTATGAGCATTACAACTAATTTATATGATTTTAGTGAAAGTATAGTGATTATGCCTAGGTTACATTTGCACCGATCATTTTTCTCCCCCATCCGAACCTACTGGTGAAATAATGTCATTTGGCGTGTCACCAGTAAACTATTCAGATTCAGATTCAGATCGTACGATTTTTCGGTCTGCGATTTTTCCTACGATTTTAGACATCGGAAGTGATCTTTAGCTACGACGTATGTGTTAACAATTCAAAAATTTCTTGCTCTGGCTTTCGTCGATGTTTTGAGTCAGAACCGTATGGAGATCGTATGGAAATCGTAGGGTATCCGCACTCTTTAACTGGAAATCGTACGAAGCCCGTGCGATGTCCGCGAGGAGTCGCTATGATTTCTGACTGAGCTCTTGCGGTCTCCCTACGATCGGCGAACTATTTTTGTCCATAAATTATCATAATAAATTGTGCGGCGATCGTACGATCGTCGCAGTGTACGATCGCCGCAGTGTCTCCGTACGGCGCGCGCTTGACGTGTCTACGGGCTACGGTTTTGCGATTTTTAAAAAATTGTAAAAGTGCAGAATATTACAAAGTCGTAGAGGCTATGATGATAGTTGAACATCGTAGGGTCATCCTGCGGACACCGGACGAAAATGCCAAAATTGGCACCGTGCGATCATCGCACGATAATCGTAGGCCAAATGTAACCTATGCATTAGTCATAGTAGTCATTTCTTTTAGGCATGTTTATCATCTAGAACAGAGTATAGGCCTTTCATTTTCATATAAAACACCAAAAACAATTCAACTTAATTTCAAACCACATTAAAACAAGCGCCAGTTGAATAGACTAGACTCATTTTATACTACTGGCCCATTCAATGAGAACAATCTATTTCTTAATTGAAAACATTATGCACCCGGCATACGACATTTTATTTGCAACAAATGTGCATGGGGAATATTATGTAGGATATGAATAGACGCGTTAACTGATACGTGTTATACATAAACAGGGTTAGCCTTCGCAACTATTTCCTATGCAACGGTATGTTACAAAAAGAAGTGTTCGTCAGCGCTACGTAACGTTCCCATGAACTGCCTCTCTGAAAGCAACCAGCCGTTGCTAAGGAATAAGGAAGATCAAATGGCATCGTCAATATCTCAAGGGTTCGCGTTATGCAACTCACGCCAGAATTATGAGGAACCATTTTATGTTTTGGGATGGGATAAGATCCTTGTTAAGCTTTTGAGCGAATATGTCTCTTAGCCACTATAAACAAGCTCAATTATTTCAAATTTGAGAGTGCTTGTGATTGCATAAGCAATTTGAGTACCTGGTACAGTGTCAGTCAGATTGCACGTCTACCGTACTAAAGCGTCTTAACATTCACGACCACCTGAAAAATGTGCTTATACCAAGATTTTTTATTTTGGACTCACTTTCATGAAGCTATTTCGATTCCCAGGAATGTACGTGCTGGTTATATTTGTTTGTGGGTCAAATCGGACAATGTCCTGTGCATAAATATTCAAAATGTAGAACAAACTTGTGAATCTGGCCGAAACTGTTACATCAAAACAGCCGCGTATCGAAACTTTGAACATCAAAATCTAGCTTCCTATTGTATCTTCGCCACTCTAGTTTTGATTTCTACTAGCGTTTGTAAATTCCCTTGAGACTGCACATCAGGATTTTATTCAAAATCAAAAGATAAAACAGAAATAATGCAACTTACCTGTTCACCTGTCTACTCCATTTCTTTGTTTACATTCAATTTCACAAAACCACTACCGGAACCTGCTTATACCTGGACGACACCAGATTATAGAGGCTTAGAGAATAGACCCCGTGTTATATGAAACTACATGATAGTAAAAGAGTGATGTTAAAAGCAGCAGAGTAGCTGTAATACTACCTGTCTTATAAGTAGATTTAAACTGAAGCTAATTTAACTGCAAGAGCTGTTGAGATAAAACAAAATTGAGAACCCCAAAATTGGGGGAGATTGGTGGCGAAAGTCGACAGTGTGTTATAGCGCGGACACAAAATTGTATCGAAAATAATCAAAGGGAAATAACTCCAAAAATACACAAGCTAGAGTTATGGTTCTTGTGCATGACACATCGTCTCGCTGTGGTTTACAAGTGTACCAAGTTTCATTGAAAAATCTTCAATGGTTTTCAAGTTATAGAGCGGACACGATTTGTGACGGACAGATGGACAGACAGACGCACAGGGAAAAACAATATGTCTCCCGACCCTGTCGGGGGGAGACATAATTAGGATTAGCTATCAGACCAAATGAAACTTACACTCTGCAGTGTAAATTCACACTGGTGACAGACAGCTGATATCTGTGATAAGAGAACTGTCATGTCTTCCTGTTGTTGACGTAGCATACACAACTTTTCTCGGATATGGTTGTCAACCGTTGTCAAGGCAACCAGTTCCTGGCGATTCAGGGTCTCTCGTAACTCATGGAAATAGTTTCTGACCTTCATTCTGGACTGTTCAGCAGTGCCAAGCATCTGTAACACAAAATGTTTCAATAACGATATTTCATCTGACTTGTGAAGCGAAAAATATGTATGTTTCATTCGTGACTGGCTTCGCCACTCATGAAATATAAATATTTTTCACTTCATGAAATAAAAGTAATATTGGACAGAAAAATTTGAATGTCCTTTATTTATTACCTGATCTGAGACTGCAGAATTATTATCATCAGTTTGCATCACTTGATATCCACCCTCTATCTGTTGTATAACTGTACCAAACCTCCTCACTGACTCGCTAACCTCCTCACCAAAACACTTGATACGCTGTAGAGCTGACAGAATGGAGGTTCGCACATTCTCAGCCTCTGATTCTAGCAAACTATGCTGTAAATATTGACACAACCAAGCAGCACTTTATAACACCTTTTTTATTTACCTAAAGAGTGCATAATACTCAAACTGTTCTTTAATGTTAAATTGGACAAATCAGAGGAATTAAGCTTGTTGTTTACCTTATTCATTTTAACATGATGGAATTCTCAATTCAATTAGAGATACACAGGATAAGGTCACTTTTAACAACTTCCAATCTCTTAAGGAGTAATGAACCAGATAATGAGTAAATCATTTTCAAAATGTACCCATCATTTGAAAAGGCTACTTGACACATAACCTATACCACACGACACTGTCCTTACCTTGTGTTTCACATGCCTTCCATAATCTTTACATATATAACACATCAGTGGATTAGATCTACATTCTTCTTCTAGGCAAGTAAATTCCACCATATGCATGGGATGAAATGTACATTTTGGATTTTCCTTGGGTTTTTCCGAGATTGGTACCCGCTTGTGCTTGGATAATGTCCTGGTATTATGGCTTCTTTCTGAGCAGTCGGAACACAGATGGGTTTCACATGTGATACAGTATAACACAGCTATGTGGCTCTCATTCTCATCACATCTTATGGCAAACTGAAATTGTAATGCGCATTGTCACATCACACTGTAGTTTTTATTTGACATTTTCATTGATGAAACAATGTGGTATTTTTAAATACATGTAATGCATTTAAGTATTTTTTTCTTATTTTTGATTAAAATATAGATTTGAGTACAGCAACTTATTATTAGCAATGACCTTGTATATCCCTGTCAACTCAACTTTTACAGAAAGAAATCTTAGATTTCAGAGACAGCTCTGGCAAAGTTTACAGTGTTGATCTGGAATCAATAAGATCTGAGTTTGCAGATTTTGTTGTCCTAATATATATGTGATACATCTGAGAAGCCAAATAGGGAGATTTGCCTTTCCAAAGAGAGAGAATGATGAAACAAAGAAGGAAATTGTTGATATTTGGTAGGGAGATCTGAGATTCCAAATATGGAGATGTATAAGTCTTAAGATATGAGCCACCTCATGGAAAAACCAACAATCTAAATATGCAAAAACAAAGACGCAGATCAGCTTCGCAGTAACTGCGAAGCTGATCAGCGCCTTTGTTTTCGCTACTCGGATAGTACAATTCCTCTTCTACTTAAATCCGAAATTTCAAGCTTCCAGCTCTTTTCTGTGACTGTACAGCCTGATTTGTGTCGGACCTGTTGGGAAACCACATTGTTGGTTTTCCCACGGGGCGGCTCATATATAGGCAAATTCTTAAATTCCAAATAGGGTGATTCGCTACAAATATGGAGATACTTCTGAAATAGGGAGATATCACATGTATGTAGACTAAATTCTACTTGTATTCCTGGAAGTAACCGAGGTTTGTTACAATTTGAATACCTCTTCTTGTTTCTGTAGTGTTTCTTTGGTAAAGTTGTTGGTTCTTGATGTTGTCTGTGAAAACTGTAACTTCTCTAGGAGTTCAATCAATGCAAAGTTCTTCTTCAAACCCCAAACACCAGAATCTCCTATAAGAAAAGATTGTTATTTTTCTACATTCTACAAAAAGACAAATAATTACATGTGGCTGAATAGGTAGATGGAGAAAAGGATTTGAACAAAAGCAGTGTTTGTGCACTTCTTCTTTCTAGACATTTGCCACACACCATGCAGCTGTAACAATGAAGTTCTCTTTTCAAGGCAAAGGTTACATCACCAAAAGTCAGTTTGATTGGAAAAACATGTCCATGAAATAAATACCCCCCTTATACCCCACTTTTGTATAGTTAAAATGGGGTTAAAAGAGGCATACTTTTTTTTTACTTTTGTTCCAAAACAGACTGTAGGTACTCGTTAGAACCGCCTCGGCAAGGCAGTTCTAACATGTACCCACAATCAATATTCTGAGCAAAAATATCAAATAAATTTTTTTTCCCCAATAAAATTTTCAATTTTTACAACTAAAACAATCTGTATATTGCATGGGCAAGTTTTCATAATTTGAGTACTTAAGCTATACCTATATCAGTAGGTTGTCTGTCAAAAGGACACAAAATCACACGACCATGGACTGGTAGTCGTGACAAGCAATGATGACAGACTGTGTGGCCACAGATCAGCAGGCGTGGCACCTTGTCTCCTTGACAACAGAAAACTTCATCACACACTCGGCACTCTAAGATTGTCTGCAAGTTAAAGTACATGAGCCGCCTCGTGGGAAAACCAACAATGTGGTTTTCGAACAGGTCTGACACAAACCGAGCTGCACAGTCACAGAAAAGAGCTAGAAGCTTGAAATTTTGGAGTTAAGTAGAGGAGGAATTGTACTATCCGAGTAGTGAAAACAAAGGCGCTGATCAGCTTCGCGGTTACCGCGAAGCTGATCTGCATCGTTGTTTTCGCATATGCAGTTTGTTGGTTTTCCCATGAGGCGGCTCACATGTAACAAAAGTAAGCTGTGACACAAGAAAATATGTCTTTGGGATTTCAAACCAGGACAGAAACAAACTAATCAGTCTGCAAAGTCACCGAAAAAAGGCTACAAGGTTGAAATTTTGATTTAAGGAAAATAGGGATTGTACTATCGATGTAGTGAAACAACAGTGAGACGATTAACCGAAATCACTGAAATCACCACAAAAATCACCACAAAAATCACCACAAAAATCAAAATTAACATTAAGGGCATGTATTATTAACATATGGCTTAAATAAAACATATTTTGATAATATATGATAAAAAAAATGCTTAGACACGATCAAAACTATGTCTACCGACTTGGGTACACAGGGATTATAAACGAAATCACCATCTAACAGAATAACCAACCAAACAAGCAACTAAGTTGTCACCTAAATAATATAATAAATTACCAAATACAAAAGCTATGGCTATGATTATTTAAATGCGAGAAGTGTTAGAAAGATTTAAAAAAAAAAAAAAGCAGTTCTTGGCGCGTATAGATCTGTTAACATTTCTTAAAACTTGCATTACATCAGCAAACGTTCGGCTGCAACGGACTATGATTCTGGCGATGATAAACCGAAATCACCATTGTTTGTTGTTTTCAACAGTCTATATAAAAGCATACATGTATCTAAGCGTAAATATTCGCATACATCACTTGATCTAGCTGTGCTTAAGTTGCATCTCGATAAACCGAAATCACCTAAAGTCAATGAAAGAGGTACTAGTATTAAAAGACGATGATATTTAAGATATTCGGAGGAATAATTACTTCATATAAATATATTTTTCATGGCAATATTCATCCCTTCTTTTTATCCCTTTGATGTGGACGTTAACATTGTCAGACGGCTGATTACTTTCTTTGAACTGTTTAATTGATTTAGATCAGCAAAACCGTTAATTGTTCCAAAGAAAGAACTACCCTTTACCATGAGAAACAACATTACCATTACGAAAATCTGTATAAGCAACGAACAGCGATCATTTCGGCTGTACAAATGAAATTTTTCAGTATATTGTTGTTGTTTTTGCCGAATGTTACTCAAAACATCGATAATTGGTACGTTTAAATCTGAATATATATAAACATATAATTACGAAAACTTGCCCATGCAATATACAGAGATTTTTTAGCTTTAAAAATTGAAAACTTTTAGCTGAAATTTTTTGATATTTTTCTTATTTTTGCTCAAAACATAGATTGTGGGTACATGTTAGAACTGCCTCGCCGAGGCGGTTCTAACGAGTACCCACAATCTATGTTTTGGAGCAAAAATAAGAAAAATAGGTATACCCCTGCATATCCCAGTTTTGCTATATGAAAGTGGAGGTTCAGGGGGTACACATTACACGGACATGTTTTCCTGATGTTTATACTGGAGATGATGAAATATGTAATATGAAAAAAGAAAAATACTGTAATAGGTATTTTGAAGAAAAGTAGGGGGAAAATAATAGCGATAAATAAGAAGTCATGCACCTGGACACAAATTTCAGATACCTGATTCAAAGGAGATGAAGCTTCAAAGACATTTGTACTTCTTTAATCTTTTAGAAAATTAGATAATTAAAGGTGTGATTGGGATCTTGTCCCTGAGATGTTTGTCTCCAGTAATTAAGGGACAGCTGGTGTGCGCTATTTGCATCACTGGTCATATATTTAAATCTGCAATACGACGATTAACCGAAATCACCGCAGACTTTTTTAATATTCCCCATTCCTTATTCTTCCCTATTATTTTAATGACAATAAACTAATAGATTTTAGTTTAGAATATTCTAGAATGGGTGTGTACTAAAGCCTAAATCAAAGCATGCACTGCCGTAAGCTTCAAGGGTGATTTCAGTGTGCTTCTTTGGTGACGATTAACCGAAATCACCGCGGAAATCTTACATGCTCTTTTGCACTTTTAAACAAAATTTTATAAAAAAAAATATATATATATTAATTATTATAAAAGTTTAGAATACTATTTTCTATTTTGTTGTAATATGCACCATTAAACAGGATAATATTGTTTATATTGGTGATTTCTTCGGCAATGATTAACCGAAATCACTGCGGAAATCTTACATGCTCTTTTTTATTATTGCATTCTAAAACAAAATTTTATGAAAAAAAAATATAGTATTATAAAAGCTTAGAATATTATATTTTGCTGTAAAATGCACCATTAAACATGAAAATATTGTTTAAATAGGTGATTTCTGAAGTGATTTCGGTGATTTCGGTAAATCTTCGAACCCACCAAACAAAGATGCTGGTCAAAGCTGATTAGGGGCTTTGTTTTCACATATCCATAATATCTGATTTTCTCTTGATTAGTTAGAATTATCATCAAGTTGCTTTATAGATAGAATGTAGTGAATACGAAATCGATCAGTTCTTTTTCTAGAACTACTACTACTAGTTGCTTTGAGATTTTGATTGCAATGATCTTTTGTGAAAAGCAGAAAATTAACATAAGTGATTGCAATACTCAGGGTGAAGAGAAAAGACTTGCTTTAAAAAAAAAAAAAAAAAAAAAAAAAACTGCATAGTCGCATAGTGCACACTGAAGTGTTAGAACTGTATTTGCAAATGTCTCACTCTCAGCTTACATTTTCAGATTTCTGTTGATTAAAACGGTTTGTCAAATCAACACAGCTGGAATACTGGCCAGCTGATGCAGGACCTCCATATGCCATCGCAAATTAGTCGTAAAAAGCAGAAGAAAAGTTACAGTCATAAATTATCATTCGATTTCAGGAAATAAACTGAAACTGGATAAGCATTTCAGCTGTGTCAAAGGATCTATTTGTACAGATATCGTTTTCCGTGCAGAAGCACTTAGAACGGTAACCAGTTGTAAGAGAAAGTGTAAAATGAATAGTACATTTAACAATAAACATTTATGACTATTGATAAACGAAAGATGGGAAAAAAATGCCTGTGGAAATTCATTGGAGTCAAATGGGTATCCTGCTATCCGCTACTAGCAGGAAAGTTTTTTTTAAATACTTAAATACTACTCTGATCTGGAACTTTTTTTACAACGGTGTTCGGAGTTGATTCATGACCATTACTGGGAAATGTGGAAATATAGCATGATCAAGGCTGCAAACTACAGTGCCCCGGTTCAGGCTCAAACTAGGGACCCTCAGCCCATTGAAAGTCCTGGCACAGCACCAGTCAACTATAACCTTCAAACGGTTACTAGAAAGACCGAAAAACACTTAATGACCGAAAAACGCCGGAAAACGCCGGAAAATGCCGGAAAACGCCAGAAAACACCAAAAAATATGCATAAAAAAACTATGAGGGGGCATGCGTAGCATATATATGCCCATTTATATCATTATAAATGGCATTTGAAATAAAATTTGTCAAAAATTGTTGGTAGATATTCGGGCAAAGACGCCGGCCAATTCAATAAAGTGTGCAATAAATATACTTAAGTCGATCATGTGCATAGAAGCAAATTATTATATTTATACATATTACTACTGAATTCATTAAAATTTAGAAAGGTTGTATAAAAATGCTGATTTTAATAAGTAACTTCTGTAAATTCCAAATAGCCATTCACAAATCTATTTAATATTTTCTTTCATATCCCAAGCTTATGTTCAATCAGTATAATCACTGAACACATCTCACGGACGTAATCATAATATGGTTTTGATATGATTAGAATTAAAATGGCAGTGAAATTGTTCACTCATCAGTTAATTTTCGTGTCATGAAAGCCTATTACATGTATATATACTAAAAAAAAAATTCAATCAAATTATTCTAAATAGAATTCTCCAAGATGTCTGGAATAGCGTTATTCGGCGATAGCTACATCGAGCATCTACGAAGATTCTGTGGCGGTGATTTGAAGGTATGCTAATTTAGTTTTTTTTTATTTAGTTATTTATTTATTCATGTTTCTCATTAGCTACATATCTGTTTCTGTATGCGCTATGAATTTGTATTAAAGTAATTAAGCATTAACTTTGCAATACCAAGGTTCGCGTCCCGCTTGCTGTGGCCTTGAGCAAGCCACGCTTCCACCGCACATCAGTGGCAAATTAAGTAAATATTATTATGATATCATAATTATGCTTTATATTTATTTTTGCAGATTCCTGGTATGGTTGGTTTCTTCGGCCTCGGTGGGATGAGAATCGACGGATACGATGAGGATCTCTTCAACGACATGATCAGATTCCGCCCAGACATAGTGATTCTAAATATTTCGGGAAATGACATACATAGCAAATCTGAACCAAAACGTATAGCGGAGAAAGTGTTAGCGCTTGTGAGTACGTTGAAGTCAAATGGTGTAAAAACTGTATATTTCCTAGAGATCTGTGAAAGAGGTAGATTTCCGAAAGACAAAAAATTAATAAAGAAAAGTTTTAATGCACAAAGAAGAAAAATTATCAAACTTTTGAACAAGAGTGGTGCCTTGCAATTCGTGAAACTTGGGATGAGATTCCCTAAGGACTATGATAAGGACAAGGTTCATTTCAGTAAACCAGAGGGGCAGCGGAAATTTATGTATTCTTGCCGAAGAGTGTTGTTGTCCCATCGGACTATATGATGATTGAGAATGTAGTGAATAGAAGACAATATTAATGAAAAACAAATATGCTTTGATCAAGTATTGTTCATTTATTGTTTGATTATTCATCATTATGCTTATTATTGCATTAAACATTGTTATTGTATTACCTGTGTTGTTATTCACACCCACCCCATCAAAACCTAACCATGCATCACCGACTGCCTTTAATCATTAACCAATTAGCATATTAAGGAAGGTGTTATATTGATAATCCAATTAAGTTAGTCGGCTAACAGTTAATTAAAGAAGCGCGATATCAGTTTCGGTGAATCTGTCCCTTTGCAAAACAAAAAGCGTTTTTGATTTACCGACATTGTTTGTCACAAATATTCTTTCTCATTCATAGCCAAACATATATAAACATCCCATTTCTCAGAAACTCTATCTTTACTTTGTCATCACTCACGATGGCGGAGTATCTATGCTCGATATGTTCAGACCCTTGTCTGGATGATATTCATGACACAATTCAATGTAGTAACTGTCTAAAATGGGTTCATAGCACTTGTTCAAATTTAACCAAGGATAATCTTAAACAGTGGTCTTTGGATTACCTCCAGTTTCTGTGCAAATGCTGTGCCTTTGATGGACCTACGTTCAACTCATCAGCTGCTCTAGACAGGTATGTACTTTTTTTGATTTGTTGATTTTAAGACATGAATCTAATTACAGCTGTACTTATTGAAAATTTTCTTACCTATCGTCGTTTCATATTTATTATTTGAGCCTCGTTACGAGAACCCCGGAAACAAAGGTGCATATCAGCTGTACAGTAACTACAGCTGATATGCGCCTATGTTTTCGCTTCACGGATAGTTCAGTAAAATTGGTTTAATTTATAAAATACCATGTATCTTATCTGAAGTGACGGCCATTTTGGTTGTCATCTTTTTTGCAATAAACTTCATTTTACTTACATTACGAAAACTTGTACATTGAAAATTTCATTGATACATTTAAAAAAAAAATAATTTCGCTCAAACATACAGTCAATAGTCATAATTGTTCGTCACTTTCGGAAAATCCCATAGACTTCAATGTATTTCAATGACACCAAAATCATAAAAATACGATTTCCAAAAGTGATGAACAATTATGTCTATTGACTGTACATTGTGGGTACACGTTAGAACCGCATCGCTAACATTACGAAAACTTGTTCATGCAATATATAGAGATTTTTTTCAGATTCAGAAGAAAAAAATTGAAAAGTTAATTGATTTTGTTTTAAATAATTTCGCTGAAACATACATTGTGGGTACACGTTGAAACCGCAATATACAGAGATTTTTTTTTTCAGATTCAGGAGGAAAAATTGAAAATTTCATTCTTGTACATGCAATATACAGAGAATTTTTTTCAGAAGAAAAAAAAATGAAAATTTCATTGATAGATTTTTTAAAAAAAAAAATGTTATTTCACTCAAACATACATTGTCGGTGGGTACACGTTAGAACCACATCGCTAGCATTACGAAAGCTTGTACATGCAATATACAGAGAATGGCCATTTTGTCTGTCATCTTTTTCATATTATGTAGCAAGATAACATTTTGAATTTACAGGATTGTTGTTATAAATCATACGTAATATTTATTTATTAGTCCGTTAATGTGCACTAAAATTGGTAAACCGATACTTGATATCATCATGGTCTGAAAAATACCGCATGTTTGTTTTGGAAATCTTATTCGTATCATTGCCGTCGTTTGTGAAGTGTCAAACCATCAGACCATTAATACCAATACACAAAGTTTGGGTGTTTTGACAATGTCGCGTGCCACAATAATCGCCACTTTGTACAGGTAATAATTAGATCAATTCGATTACAGGTATTGAGCCGCGTTATGAGAAAATGATGTTACATCATGTAAACCGCTAATTTCTATTTGCACCTATAATGTAAAACAATCTCTGAGATCTCTATTATATTTCTATCTGAACAATTTCTGAATAATAACTGTATCCCAGACCCCAGCCCCACTGAGCTACCCTAAACCACCATGGAGAGCTAGTTTTGCTATACGTAGATGGAACTAATCTCCTGCAAACTACTTATGTGACTTCAAAAGTAACTTTTGTGCATATAAAATGCATTAAATGTACTCAATGCCACAGACAAATTCTGGCAATTAGGCACATTCAGATTCATTGTGGAAAAGGAACGCATCCCTTTGAAGGAAATCCAATTCTTATAGAAACCATTGTTCTAAAACGGATATTCATCACAGATAGTTTTAAGATTAGATACTGGTACCGACTTCCAAGCCAATGTATCAGCTTAGCCCCAGAGCACCTTTTTAACCGGGACCGAAGCGTCTATAAATCCACGATGTTTACACCAATAGTCCATTTAGCCTGATCATGTGACACAAGTTTGGACAAGATGGTGGACAAGGATTCAGGAACTCAATTCAGAATAAAATGTGACAAATGTGGTTTTTATGACTAATGATGGCTGAGAAAGCGGAAGATGGTGACGTTAAATGTCGAGAAGACATACAATCATTACATTCATGGAGTGAATTAGCTTATGAAACATTTCAGAATTCTGGTGTGAAAGAAAATGCCAGAAAATACAATACAGATAAATTGAATCTGTCAAATCAGCTAGAAGAAATTCCAGGCTTGAATGCACAGAATGGCTCTCCAAAGGAAATGAGTGATGATGACATTGATAGTGATGATGATAATATATTTTTCATCAGTGCTCCGGAAAATATGGGGCTTGAAAGTGACATAGATGAGGGACGAAACTTTGCTAGTCTTCCTAATTTTGCCAGTTTGCATTTGGACAGTATTGTAAATGATGATTCGCATCAAGAAAGCCCTTGGTCGCTTCCTTCAAATTTGAAAGATGTATTGAAACAGTCACCTGTAAATGTGTGCAGTCAATGTAACAAAGTAATTTCACCAAGCAAACTTTGTTCGTGCCAGCAAAATGATGACACGCTTGTGACAAGAAAAAGTGAATCTTACCTAAAAGATCTGTTAAAAAGTAAATCTCCCAGTAAACATATGTTTAAACCTAAAGGCATTAACTTCCAAAACAGAAGACATCTACATCAAAATCAGAATTCTGATGATTTAGAAGAAGCAGACCAAAGTGAAAAAGTAAAGAATAGGATTATGTCAGTTTGGAATAATGTAAAATATGGTAAGTACATTACAAACAGAGCATTATCTGTTGCTTTATTAAGTGGATAAACCTTTAAAATAAATGAATAATTAGTTGCATTTTATGTGTTATTTTTCGCTTTCAGTGTTATAAGTACATGTATTCATTTGCAGAATCATTGAAATATAGTCTTGACAGTAAAATGAAAATACATTGTACATGTATTTTCTTTTTTGTAAGCAATTTTATTCTGTAGACTTGAAACAGGCTTCTTCATGACAGTGTTCAAATGATTATGATGTTTCAATCAATTTTAACATAAAATTATGTACTGGTACATGTACTTTTATTGCTTGGGGAGATTACTACAATTAACATTTCTTTTCTGTTACAGGTTGGACCTTGAAAACAAAGACAAAATTTTTGGTTGACAGCCCTATCTTTGTTCTTGGTAGATGTTATCATCGAAGGCCTGAAGGTACAGTATGACATTGTAACACATTTGATGACAAGTTTTACATGTCAATTTAACTTTTTGATAGTCTTGATCATTAGCTGACAGGTCGTAATAGAGTGGTCAAAAGAAATGCATATTTACAGTTTGATTTTAATCATTGATAATGCTCATTATGTTCATTTGCTTTTGCTTGTTAGTTTCTGTCCTTCTTTCAAGTACAAATCAGTATTGGGTTCCAGTCCAGTTAGTCAGTTACAGACTGAGCTATTGGTGGCTTGTTGTATGGCTGAAAAACATTTTTCTAAAATTGCCTATTTTATAATTATTGTTTTCATCAATAAGAATAATATAACAGTAGTGATACCCATTCTTTTTATAGATGATGAGCCTGAACCAGGGGAGGTAACCCACACTCCTCCCAGCATGCAGTTGTTCCGACAAGACTTTGAGAGTCGTCTCTGGTTTACCTACAGGCGTGATTTCACACCCCTGTCAAACAAGAAACTCTCGACAGACTGTGGTTGGGGCTGTATGTTGCGAAGTGGGCAGATGATGCTGGCCGAGGCTTTCATCTTTCATTTCCTTGGAAGAGGTAACATACATGTACTTTTACCACATGGTGGAGCTGCTTAAAAGACAGTATACATGTGCAACTTTTCTGAGAAAACCTTTTTGTTTGTGTCATAAACAAAAGTGTAAATCAGCTTTGCAGCAGCCAGAACCAGTACAGCTGGTCATTTGCTGGTAAATGTAGTAAAATGTCATGTAGAACCTAAATTAATGTCATTGTGAATTGTCAGATTTGTGATTCAAGATCATATACATCATACATGTTTTGACTAGCTAGAATAAAGATCAAAACTGAGACAAAAATTTGCATTTTTTAACAGGCTGGAGAGTGTATCACCAGTCACGAGAGCAGGAGACATTCTACAGACACATCATTCAGTGGTTTGGAGACTCGGCCAGTGACCAGTGTCCATTCTCCATACACAGGCTTGTAGAACTGGGTAAAGCCTATGGTAAACACGCTGGGGACTGGTATGGACCATCTTCTGTAGCTTACATTTTCAGGTATTGTTTATTATGTACAAGTCTTGTCTTGAATAAAATATTTATTAGGCTAATAAGAACCGGGTTTGACATAGAGCTGCACTGCAAAAGTAGATAGAGGCAATGAATGGTTTAGAGCTATACCATGTTAATTTGATCAAATTTTGCCAACACTGTATCAACTCCCCAAATTTAGCCTTAAACCCTATGCCAGGCAATCTGTACTGCACAAGAGGAACAGAATATTAGAGAGTAAGTGTCCTTTTGAAGAGAGGTATAGACAATTGCAGACTCATGCCAGGGAAGTATTTTCATGAGGTATGTTCATGAAGTAACAGAAAAACACCTTATAAAATGGATGTCACTGCGAATAAAGATTTTTTTATCAATTTATCTTTGTGTTTTCAGGGATGCACTGACAAAGGCCAGTTTATCACAGCCAGTATTGAAGAATTTGTGTTTATATGTAGCACAAGATTGTACAGGTAAGGATTATAGACAGGTTTTGTGATTTTAGAACATTTTAGTTACATAATATTTGTAAAATGCTTTCAAACTTTCTTTCATAGCTAATTATTTACTACATGTGTATACACCTTTAATTAACAAATGCACGTTCATGAATAATGCCCAAGAAAAAACAAACTTGAGATCAGCAGTGTAGACTGGTAGGACTCTGAATGCAGTCCAATCTCAATCTACATTATTTGCTTAATAGACTTATAAGATTGAACCAGATTCATGATAAAGTCTCCCATCACACCTGAGATAATGCATTGACAATGATCATCTAAGAATTGAGGGCCTGTCCAAAACATTTATATTTGCACATCTATTTCAGTATATAAACAAGATATTTACGACATGTGCAAAGCCAAGCCACGGACATTAACAAGTTCGGGAGAAGAGAGTTGTAGCTACGAGACTCAGTGTGATAATTCTAGTCAAGACCATTCAGGGGAAGAATGGAATAAATCTGTGATCATTTTAATTCCTGTCCGACTCGGAGGGGAAGAATTCAATCCTATATATTCAGACTGTATAAAGAATTTGATGGCTCAGGATGGGTGCTTGGGTATTATAGGAGGGAAACCTAAACATTCCTTGTATTTCATAGGATGGCAAGGTAAGAGCCTGAGCATTTTATAAGCCAACTTGCAAATACAGCAACCTTAAAAAAACAATGCTTAGAGGCTTGAAATTTTTACATTTCAGATATATAGGGATTGTCGTTCAATACCAAACACACCTTTAGATGCAATATGTAGATATTACTTCAGCTGAATTATTGAAATTTTCTGCCGAAAAAAAATATTTTTCTTCCTTTTTTGGTTTAAAATGTTGATTGTGGGTACTCATTAGAATTGCCTTGATGAGGTGGTTCTAACAAGTACCCACAATCTATGTTTTAAAGCAAAAATAAATAAAAGTATATCCCTATTAAACCTATTTTCACTGTATACAGGGTCATTTGTTGCATGGATATGTTTGCATGACATACTGTCATGTAGTGAAAAACAAAAACACTGATCAGCTGAGCAGTGATGTTGCAGCTAATCTTTTCTATAAAACATTCAAAAAAGTGGCTTTTATCATGGCACAGCTCTTGCTGTAATGCCAGCCTTATGGTAGAATAGTGACTTTAGCTGATGATGAGGTTCTGTCATGGGAAAAATCCTTTAAGCTGAGATGTCTTGAGATTAAAAACAGCTGTTCTGGATCTTCAGTGTCCAAATCAATCTGTCAAACACCTGAGATGGAATTTGTTCACATATACGGGGATATAACCTGTTTTGTTTCTTTTTTTCTTTGTAAAATTGATTGAACACCATGTTCATAGAATGATTTGTTTTTACAAATAAGGATATCATTGACATTTTGTTTGAAAATGTTAATAATATTTGAGCCAATGCATAAGAAAACCAACAACATGCATAGGCGAAAACAAAGACGCAGATCAGCTGTGCAGTAACTGCACAGCTGATCAGCTTCTTTGTTTTGGCTACACAGATAGTACAGCCCCTCTTCTTCCTAAATCCGAAATTTGAAGCTTTTAGCCTTCTTCTGTGACTGTACAGTCCAGTTTGTGTCAGACCTAGTCGGAAACCAAATTGTTGGTTTTCTCATTCACAGGCTCAATTTTTTTAACCATTTCCAGGTGATAAGTTGATATATATGGACCCTCACTACTGCCAGGATCATGTTGATGTTCTCAAAAGGGACTTCAAAATTCAGGTCAGTCAGAAGCAGTTTGCTACCAAAGTACATAAATATAGCTTGGGGTACTCCAATGGTACCATTGGTTGGTAATATTTTTACCGTTTGTACCAATTTAATTACCAATGGTATCATTGGTAAAGAAATTGGTGCAAATGGTAAAATGGTAATAACATTGGTACCAATAGTACAAATGTTACCAGCCAAATGGTACCATTGGGAGAACCCCTAACACACGCATTGACATCTTATCATAGAAAAATTCCTCTTGTGCAATCTAGGCTACACAATTATTTGTAATTGAAGGGGATTGATGGCACAAAATGTCAAGATGTCATAGTACTGGTTTTCAAGTCAGGTCATTTCTTGAAATATTTTTCTCCAAAACACTAAGAAGGACAGTATGTGTCTATGAATAAAACAAAGGAAGAATAAAGACTTAATAATGGATGTTGATTCCTCTGTAACTGTTGCGGGCACATATTTACTACGGTAGTATGTTTCTAAGCCCACTTCATTTTAATTTCAGTCATTCCATTGTTTTACTCCAAGAAAGATCTCAATTAGCAAGATGGACCCCAGTGGGACTCTAGGTTTCTACTGTAGCTCTAAGGCCGACTTTGACAGACTCATAGAGCAAACAGAACAGGTGTGTAGTGTCTCTGTTTCTGCATCATTTGAGCCGCAGATCGAGAAAACTGGTCTTTGGGGTTACCAACCAGGTCTGACACAAACTGAGCTGTACAGTCACAGAAAAGGGCTGGAAGCTTGGATTTTTGGATTTAAGAAGAAGAGGAATTGTACTATCCGAGAAGCGAAGACAAAGGCACTGATCAAATAAGCAGCTACTGCACAGCTGATCTGCGCCTTTGTTTTCAGGTAGGCAAAAATCCGGTTTTCTCATAACGGCTAACTTTATTTAGTTTGTAAAAATGCATGTATAAAATACCAACCACCTATCAAATTAACCAACAAAGAAAAAATAATGGCATCTGGAGTTTTACATTATTTAATTACCATGACTGGTGCCTTCATCATACTAACATGCAAACTCAACATATTAACGTTAGTAACATTTACACATAGTAACGTGACGTCCCACAACTGTCATGACATCATCAAGTTTTGTTAAGTTTAGGGTTGAAAATATATTCAAGGAACATTTTTCTTTCGACAAACTAGCTTAATTATCAATGTGTCTTGCTCAAGAACCCAAATGCTTCTGGTCAAGGAACCAATGCCAGTGGTGTTTGAACTGCCAGCCTCTTGCTAGAGTCTGACTATCACAAGGCCACCATGCTTGAACAATCTGTAAATCAATTTAAATTCTCATTGAACACATCATTAAAGCAATGACTGTGAAAGACATTGCTTCACATTCCCACTTATTTACATTACATGTAATATTCTCTTTCAATAGATGATAAAACCAGCCAAGGGAGGTGGCCCCTACCCCATGTTTGTGTTCTCCGAGGGACATGGTAGTAAACTGAACTCGGCCGACTTTGATGACTTGACAATTAGCGAGGATAGAGTGCTCAGAGTGAGGCATGTTAAAGTGGATGAATATGGGCAGAGAACTGGTTCAGTCACAGAATCTGAGGAGTTTATTGTCCTTTAAAATCTAATCAATCTAAGGAACATGGAAGCAAACTTAACTCCACCGACGTTGATGACTTGACGATTAGCGAAGTACTAGTCCAGAGGGCGAGGTGGACGAGTATGGACAAAGAACTGGTTCAGTGACAGAATCTGAGGAGTTCATTGTCTTGTAGGAAATTCTTATTGCTGTCAAACAGCCAGGCTAGTGTTGTGCTGCAAGTCAGCATGGATTAAAAGTAAATCTGTTAATTTTGCTGTTTAATAGAACAAGGAACTGTTTCTATAACAGAAAGTAACTAGCCCTTATGTTCAGCTCAACTTGACATGTAAAATTTAGATATAAAGAAAGCGCCTAAAGGTGCATGAGTAAGTAACATTTCATGCTTAGTTTAGCCTGAAAGTCTCATTCCACCAGGCCAAAAGTTTACTGTTGTCATCTTACAAGCAAGGAGGCTATTAAAGGTTATGCCTCTGATAAGATTCTAAGCAAATATTGTGCAAGTGTAATCTTCTACACAGCCAGTAATGATTTCCAAATACATGCACATGTACTTATAAGCAGTAATGCAGTAGGCAGCATCAAAACATCGACAAAAATGTCTTATTGAATTTTTGATAAGGTAAGACCAGCAAGCATTGCTTACCTGTGCCCTACTTGAACTTACATGTAGCTCTGAATAGATCTTGATCTTGGTCTTGGTCTGAAATTTTGTCTTTTGCACTGTTAAAATTGGGGTTTTCCTATTAGCCCTATATTTTCTACGAACCCACCATATACAAGCACTAGGGGATATTGAGGCCAAGCACTAGCCAGATTTTCAATTATAGCATATGTTTTGCCAGCCAGCTAGTGCCAAATTGTTAACTGCTACAGGCTTTGTCCCGACACAGCTCATAATTTAAAATCTAGAAAACAGCAGGGCTGCTGATCAGCGTTATAACTTATATACCAGAGGACCAACGGTCCTGTAAACGCTCACCTGAAACCCGAGATATATACCAATAAACTTGTTTGACTAGAATGGTAATATATATGTATATAACCCAAGGGCCGGGTCAGAGCAACCACTGGAGTCAATTTCTTTTTGAAAACATAAAACTACAGTCCATTTGCCAATTTACTGCAAGTTTTGCCCTTCAAATGACATTTTAACAATTTTCCCCATTCAAATGCATGGGTGACCTAAGTTGACCTTGCCGTAAAATAGGTCAAGGTCATCCAAGGGTCACGATTTATATAAACATTGTAGCGCTCCATTGCCTGATGCTTCATGCCAAGTTTCAAAATCATAGGCCTTTTGGTTCTGGAGAAAAATTTTTTTAAAGGTTTTTGCTATTTATAGCCAAGGCAGCCATCTTGGTCATGTGACCTTGACCATTTATATATACTTTCATTCCCACTTCCTAACAATGCTCCTCATAAAGTTTGGCTTTGATTGGCCAAGCAGTTTCAGAGAAGAAGATCTTTGAATATCACTGTAATATACATGTATATTGCCCCGGGGTGGGGGCAGACAGACCTCTAGGGTCCAAATTTTTTTCAGAATCATCAATCTTAAGTCCATTTGCCCATTTCCTGCAAGTTTTCCCTACAAATGACATTTTAACACTTTTCCCCATTCAAATGCATGAGCTACCTATGTTGACCTTGCCGTAAAATAGGTCAAGGTCATCCCAGGGTCACGATCTATATAAACTTTGTAGAGCTCCACTTACTGATGCTTCACACCAAGTTTCAAAATCATCGGCCTTCTGGTTCTGGAGAAGAAGATTTTTAAAGGTTTTTTCTATTTATAGCCATGGCGGCCATCTTAGTCATGTGACCTTGACCATTCATAAAAACTTTCTTTCCCCCTTCCCAAGGATGCTCCATATAAAGTTTGGCTTTGATTGGCCAAGCAGTTTCAGGGGAGAAGATGTTTCATTATTATGGAAATATACATGTATGTAGCCCCGGGGCAGGGGCAGACAACCCCACAGGGGCTAAAATTTTCCATTAACATTAATCTTCTGTCCATTTGCCTATTCCCAGTAAGTTTTACCCATTAAATAGCATTTTACCATTTTTTCCCATTCAAATGCATTGGCAGCCTAAGTTGACCTTGCCGTAAAATAGGTCAAGGTCATCCCAAGGTCATGATTTATATAAACTACGATGGGCCCACATCCCCAATGCTACATACCAAGTTTCGTGGAAATCGGCCCACTGGTTCTGGAGAAGAAGATTTTTAAAGGTTTTTGCTATTTATAGCCATGGCGGCCATCTTGGTCATGTGACCTGGACCATTTATATAAACTATCGTTCCCCCTTCCTAAGGATGCTCCACATGAAGTTTGGCTTTGATTGGCCAAGCGGTTTCAGAGGAGAAGATCTTTGAAATTGTGGACGACGGACGGACGGCGGACGGACGACGGAGCATGGGTATACTATAAGCTCACCTGTGAGCCTTCGGCTCAGGTGAGCTAATAAGGCTGGAAAAAGAAAAATATGGACATGAAGAAGTCTTCGGAACATCTTTAAAAATTACTCTAATCCAGCCAGTCTAAAATACGTATTAGAAATAGAAATTTAGTATTTTGCAGAGAATAACAAAATCGGCCAATTTGTGCTTGTATTGTTTGCATAATGTGTTCTTTTGATGTTATTAGTTTGTGATTCCATTTTTCTGTAAATAATTCTTATAAATTATTTCAGTTATTATGTTAAGATGGCTCATGTTTTTGTTCTTTGTTAAGATATTTATGTTTCCCTGATGGGCAGTTTGCCTTTATTAAGCCAACATGACTGGCATTTCCCAGTGCTAGCCCTACAATACTGAGCACCAAGCAAGGTAGCCACTGGTTCCATTTTTTAAGTCTTTGGTATGACTCGGCCCCGGATCGAACCCACAACCCACTCCTGAAGCTGACGCTCTAACCATTACGCTAATGGGGCCGTCCCACTCCCAGCAAATGTTAATTTTTTGTCAGTCAGTGAGTTCTACACATAATTGCATGGTACAATGCAGGTTTAGTGAGAGTTTCACTTGATTTTCACATAACGAAAACATGTCCGTGTAATGTATACCCCCCTTGAACCCCACTTTTAGATAGAAAAACTGGGGTTTGCAGGGGTATACCTAATTTTCTTATTTTTGATCCAAAACATACATTCTGTGTACTCGTTAGAACTGCCTCAGCGAGGCAGTGCTAAAGTGTACCCACAATCTATGTTATGAGCAAAAATAAGAAAAATAACACAATTTTTCCATGGAATTTTCATTTTTAATGCTGAAAAAATTTTGTGTATAATGCAAGTTTGACTAGTCATTATTAGTGTTGTAAGTTTAACTTGCTTCCCATTCTGTCATCAGCTGTTTACTGTGGACATAAAGCATTTTCGGTATACATTATTACAGCCCTGCTTTGGAAAAGCGAGGCTATATACTGGATTGGCTGCCCTTCTGTGATTGTTTGAACATTTGGTTTCTGTTCAATATCTTGTCAACAAATTGACAGAATCTGACCGAGTTTTGTATGCACAGCAACATTGGCAAGATCTAGCTTGGGATTGTTAGCTGCCATGTTTTGCAAAATATTAATGGAGTTATTGCCCTTGATTGATGTTAATTTCGTTCCCGCTTCATATCTTGAAATGAATTGACAGAATCGGACCAAATTTTGTATGCACATCAACATTGACAAGATCTAACCTGGGAGTGTTACTGGTCATATTTTGTAAAATTTTAACTCTTGTTTCAGCCCTTCATTGACATCAGAATTTCATTTCCACTCAATATCTTGAGAATAAATAGACATTAGACAGAATCTGACCATATTTTGTATGATACATTCTAGCTTATGATTGTTATCAAACATTTTTAGCCAAATTGTGATGGAGTTAAGGCCATTTATTGACATCACAATTTCGAGATTTATCTTTGGATTGTTGCAATTTCACTAATCTGTGACAGCTTTCATCACAGCATTTGAGCCACCTCGTGGGAAAACCAACAATGTGGTTTCCGAACAGGTCCGACACAAATCAGGCTGTAAAGTCACAGAAGCAGGCTGGAAGCTTGAACTTTCGGATTTAAAAAGAAGAGGAAGTGTACTATCCCTGTAGCGAAAACAAAGGCGCTGATCAGCTTCGCGGTTACCGCGACCTCGAAGCTGATCTGCGTCTTTGTTTTCGCATATGCAGATTGTTGGTTTTCCCATGAGGCGGCTCATTTCATATACATGTGTAAAAGATTTTTTATTCAAAATTTATGCATAGGGAAGATTTTTCAAATTCTGTTTTGCTTTGTTTTTAAGTCAAAGCTTATGTCCATTTAAAACTGTAAATGATCACTATGTATTAAGGACTGCAAATTTACATGTACCTTAAGATAAAATTCGGTGCTTATTTTTTAGCCTCTTTTAAAATGTGTACCAGAATCTGGAAAGAAAATATGCTGTCTGACAAGAAAACTAAGTTTGGTACATGGTAAGACAAAGGCACAAGTCATCTGTACCATAACCATACAGCAGATCAGCTCCTTAGTTCATAACATAGTATAATCCCTCCACTTTCTAAATCCAAACTTTCAAGTTTCCAGTCAGTGTCAGACCTGACAGGAAACTTCCAGACATGCTTTTTAATGAAGCAGCTGAAAAAGGACATACCGTATTTGTTTCAATTAGCGCACATGCTCCAATAAGCGCACACCCCGGTCGTTTCCAAAAAACATGTGCATAAGCGCACACTGCTCGAATAATATATTGCTATTCTACACACTAATACCGCATTAGACGCATTAAAACTTTTAACATAAATGATAAAAAAATACATGTACTTTGCTGTAATTTTAACAATTAAATGGCATCACCATAGATAGATTCAACATGGTTATTTTAGCATTTTGACCGGTTTTTTTTGTTTGTAGTGTGCGCTAATTAGAACGATATTTTGTTACCTTAAGTTTTAGTTATTTTGAAAAGTTAAGCACACTGTGCGCTAATTAGAATGAATACGGTATGTCTATCAGAATCATTCTCAATCATTTATGTGTCCTGATTGTTAAAGCTGTCAGTGGTAAAGTGTAACTCATTTGTTTAATTTCTTTGCCCAGTTCAAATTTGTTTTTCGTTAAATTGACTCTTGAATGTTTTTAGCTCACCTGAGCCGAAGGCTCACAGGTGAGCTTATAGCATACCCATGCTCTGGCATTCATCATTGTCGTCGTTGTCCACAATGTTTAAACATTTTCTCCTATGAAACGGCTTGGCCAATCAAAGCCAAATTTCATATGAAGCATCCTTGAAAGGGGGAACCAAAGTTTAGGTCACATGACCAAGATGGCCACCATGCCCATAAACACTGAACGATAAAAACCTGAAGAATCTTTTTCTGTGGAAATAGTGGACCAATTTCAATGAAACTTGGTATGTAGCATCGGGCACTCTAGTGTATATATATTTCATCATGACCTCGAGTTGACCTAGACCTATTTTACGGCAAGGGCAAATTTGGTCACATAAGCTTTTCAATGGAAAAAATTGATAATATAGGATTTTTCATGAAGTTTTGTAGCCTGTGATCTGAAACTTGGTAGATATAGACAACTTATTGAGTTTATAAAGTTATGTGAGTATTCAAGGTCAAGGTCATTTCTTGACCTTGGCCACGGATCATTTACATAACAAATTCAAAACTTCATTTTCTCAGAAACCGCTTGACCAATCAAAGCCAAATTCTATGTGTATTATCCTTAGGAAGGAAGATCCAAAGTTTGTATAAATGGTCCAGGTCACATGACCAAGATAGCTACAATGCCAATATATGGTAAAAGCCTTAATAAATCTCCTTCTCTGGAATGGGTTTTCCAATTTCAATGAAATGATATGTAGCATCAGGGTCTCTGGCCCGTCATAGTTTGTATAAATCATGACCTTGGGTTGACCTTGGCCTATTTACAGCAAGGTCAAATATGGTCACATACGCTTTTCGATGGGAAAAAGTAGAAACATTGTATTTTCCAGAAAGTTTTGTAGCCTGTAAACTGAAAGTAGATAGATAGAGACAAATTATTGTGGAAATAAAATATTTGAGAATTCAAGGTAATGATTACTTTTCAACCTTGACTAAAACAGCCTCAAAGACCAAATCTCAGGTGAGTGTTCTCAGGACCATTGGTCCTCTGGCTCATTGATATTATGAAGGATTTAAAGAAATACATAATAAACATGAACTGTTTTATTTGTTTATTGTCTTCCACTTTTAGCTCAGCCATAATCGAGAGGTCCTGGGTTCGATCCCCACAGGCGGCATCGTGTTGTGCCCTTGAGCAAGACACATTAACTCTTCAGAGTATTGGTTGAACCCTGTAAGTGATGGCTCCATCCCGACATGACTGAAAAATTTGTTGACTGGGACGTTAAACCTCAAAACAAACAAACAAATAACAGATTTCAAGATAATTTCAGCTCACATGAGGTGGGCCAATCAGGTGTGGCAAGCAGAACTTGGCCTGGCTCACATGGCCCTTGTGGGCCTCAAACCCCAATACTGGTGAGATTTCAAAAGTGTCAGAAAAAAACTAGATGACAAATGACCACTTGACAAGCTCACTTGTTGCTCTACGCGAGAGCTGTTCCTCCAGATTCATGGCATGTCAAGTGACTGATCAGTATGATCAAAGGCGCATGTGTCAATGTCAATTGGAGTTACATGTACTTCAAAGTCTTGTCAAAAACCAGCAGCTGATACTGTCTGGACAAACTCATTTGTCCCTCTCTGCAAGTTCTTACTCCAGATTCATGGGATGTCAAGTGACTGATTCAAAGATGTCAATATGTTGATGTAGAAGAACCTGCATGAAATATAAGACACAAAATCACAATATACCTAGGCAAAAACAGGTGGAGATAGCTGTGCATTTACTTATCCTTTGATAGACATTGTTGTATACCTAGTAATGTATCTCTACAATAGGAACTTGTCAAGGCCCTGAGGTTATAAAACTTTTTTCCAGCTCAGCTGAGCATGAAATTTCAACTGCTCATAGATGTTGAAATAATCAAAATTAGTGGAAAATTCAGTTTCAAAACTCAAAAACCAGTAATTTATCCTGCTCATAAATGTTAAAATGCCAACAATTGTTGGCATTTTAACATTTATGAGCAGGATAAATTTTAGACTCAGTTGAGCTGAGCATGAAAAAAGTTTTATAACCTCGGCCCCTGTTGTAACAGACAATACTTTTTGTTGCTTTAGTGTCATAGGGCACTAATACCATTAATGCCCGGAGATGAAGTCCTAGGAGGGCATTAATAGTGTTATTATAGCCCCGCTTTGAAAAAGTGGGGGCTATACTGGATTCACCCTGTCCTTCCCTAGTTCCGTTATTCTGTTATTCCGTTATTCTGTCCTTCCGTCCTTCCGTCATTCCATTACCTCACATAACTTGAGAACCAGTTGTTAGACTTAAACCAAATTTGGCATATGCATCAATATTGACAATATCTACTTATGTATAAATGCATGTCAGTTTACCCAAAGGACTAGGGCATTTAACTCCTGATTTTGGCCTCAGATTTTGCTAAAAAATAAATTTTGGAGTTTAGGTGAGAAAACTATTCCTTAAAACAGCCATATGTCTCCTCTATTAAAAGCAAGAACAAGTACTTCATTTATCCTACAAGTGTTGCCATGGCAACGCCCAGAAGAACCATAGATAGAGCACATTCTGCACTTTTTGGTCTATTTTGGACCATTTCTGAACACATTTTTTAATTTTTAAGTGCCAGCCCACACTCCGAACAAAATTATACTCAGCATACAATATCTCTGGATGATACATCATAATTATTTCACAATAAGAAATTGTTCGTCGCGTGGGCCGGTAGTTGAAAATGATGTTGAATGGTGAAAAATAGACCCAAAATTGCAAAAAGTGATATTTCTATGGTTTTCGGGACGTTGCCATGGCAACATGTGTAATTTGAATGTGATAGTTGTGCTAGAGTTTATAAGCAGGGACCTATACCTGCTATTTGCAATACGTTTCTCCTCAAAATTCCAAAATTAAATTTTTTATCAACACATGAGGCCGAAATCAGGCCTTAAATTCCCTAGGCCTTTGCAGAAGAGATATTGCCCTTGGATGGCCCTTCATTATTGCCAAAATTTCATTTCCGCTCAATATCTTGAGAACGAATTGACAGAATCCGACCAAATTTTGTATGCACATCATCATTGACAAGATCTAGCTTGGGATTGTTACCTGTCATTTTTCGCAAAGTTTTGACGGAGTAATGGCCCTTGATTGACGTCAGAATTTCGTTTCCGCTCAATATCTTGAGAACGATTTGACAGAATCCGACCAAATTTTGTGTGCACATCAACATTCACAAGATCTAGCTTGGGATTGTTACCCGTTATTTTTCGCAAAATTTTGACGGAGTTACGGCCCTTGATTGACGTCAGAATTTCGTTTCCGCTCAATATCTTGAGAACGATTTGACAGAATCTGACCAAATTTTGTGTGCACATCAACATTGATACAAGATCCAGCTTGGGATTTTTACCCGTCATTTTTCGCAAAATTTTGACTGAGTTACTGCCCTTGATTGACGTCAGAATTTCGTTTCCGCTCAATATCTTGAGAACGAATTGACAGAATCCAACCAAATTTTGTATGCGCATCAACATTGACAAGATCTAGCTTGGGATTGTTACCCGTCATTTTTCACAAAATTTTGACGAAGTTACGGCCCTTGATCGACGTCAGAATTTTGTTTCCGCTCAATATCTTGAGAACAAATTGACAGAATCTGACTAAATTTTGTATGCACATCATCATTGACAAGATCTAGCTTGGGATTGTTACCTGTCATTTTTCGCAAAGTTTTGACGGAGTAACGGCCCTTGATTGACGTCAGAATTTCGTTTCCGCTCAATATCTTGAGACCGATTTGACAGAATCCGACCAAATTTTGTGTGCACATCAACATTGACAAGATCTAGCTTGGGATTGTTGCCCGTCATTTTTCGCAAAATTTTGACGGAGTTACAGCCCTTGATTGACGTCAGAATTTTGTTTCCGCTCAATATCTTGAGAACAAATTGACAGAATCTGACTAAATTTTGTATGCACATCAACATTGACAAGATCTAGCTTGGGTTTGTTACCCGTCATTTTTCGCAAAATTTTGACGGAGTTACGGCCCTTGATTGGCTTCAGAATTTCGTTTCCGCTCAATATCTTGAAAACAAATTCACAGAACACAACCAAATTTTGTATGCACATCAACATTGACAAGATCTAGCTTGGGATTGTTACCCGTCATTTTTTGCAAAATTTTGATGGAGTTACGGCCCTTGATTGACGTCAGAATTTCGTTTCCGCTCAATGTCTTGAGAACGAATTGACAGAATCTGACCAAATTTTGTATGCACATCAACATTGACAAGATCTAGCTTGGGATTGTTACCTGTAATTTTTCGCAAAATTTTGAAGGAGTTACGGCCCTTGATTGACTTCAGAATTTCGTTTCCGCTCAATATCTTGAGAACGATTTGACAGAATCCGTCCAAATTTTGTATGCTCATCATCATTGACAAGATCTAGCTTGGGATTGTTACCCATCATTTTTTGCAAAATTTTGACGGAGTTATGGTCCTTTATTGAGGTCAGAATTTCGTTTCCGCTCAATATCTAGAGAACGGATTGACATAATCAGACCAAATTTTGTATGCGCATCAATATTGACGAGATCTAGCTTGTGATAGCTACCTGTCATTGTTTTTTTCACCCTGCAAAAAAGCTGAGAAGCGGGGCTATAGTCAGATTCTCTGACAATTCTAGTTGTCCTCAGACTCTTGACAGATACCTGTTTACATCTAAATTTAACATGACAGGTGGGTGTACATTTCAGATATATATTTCATCTTAATTTAATGTGTCACATTGTAGCTGATCACTGACAAATCAACAGCTGTGGGAGTGCCATTATGCATGATTTCAACAGCACAAGCAATGCCAGTTAAAATTATTGATTCGACCTGATGTGCAAGTGCAAATCTGTGCATAGTTCTTATCTTTGACCAACATTTTATGATTGGGTCATTTGATTTAAATATTTTCTTTACCTCATCTCCCCAGCTTGTCCATCCAGCCCAAAGATTTCTGCCAAATAATTCCAAGCATTTTGGTTCACAAGGTAGATAACTTTTCAATATATCTGAAATATATAAGGGTGCAAGGTATTCAATTTTAAGCTCACCTGAGCTGAAGGCTCACAAAAGTAGCTTATAGTGTACTAATGGTATGCTGTTCATTTGCCCACCATTTTAAAGTCTTCTATGTGACTGCTCAGCCAATTGAAGCCAAATTTCATGTGGAGCATCATTGAGAAGGGGGAGCAAATAGACAATCAAATGTCAAAGATGGCTGCCATGCCCATGTAGGCAAAACCTTTAAAACCACAGTTTAAAATCTCGAAAATAATGCTTTAGCTTTAATAAATAGGTTTATAAGAGGATCTTACCACCTAAGGGAGGTTTCTTAGAATGAAGAGCACAGGGGACACTGACAATGACCTTCTTGTTCGGGATCTTGGTGTGCCCACACTGATGCTTGTCTTTACAGCAATGACCTATAATGATTGACTCGTATGGCTTCTTGTGGGCGGAGTCAAGCTCGTTGACTGGTTCTCCAGACTTGGTGACCTAAAAAAACAAGCCGGGAATTATTATGTATTGATATGTGCCTTTGTTTAATACATTACTGCTTTCAGAGTATGGTGATTTGTGTTCAAAACCTAACATCAAGAAAACATGTCCGTGTAATGTATACCCCCTTAAACCCCAATTTTATATAGTAAAACTGGGGTATGCAGGGGTATACCTATTTTTCTTATTTTTGCTCCAAAACATAGATTGTGGGTACTCGTTAGAACCGCCTCGGCGAGGCGGTTCTAACATGTACCCACAATCTATGTTTTGAGCAAAAATAAGAAAAATATCAAATGTTTTCTACTGAAAATTTTCATTTTTTACTACTTTAAAAATTTCTGTATATTGCATGGGTGTGTTTTCGTAATGGAAAGAGTTTTGGTGTAAGAATCTAAATCTTTTCACCAATACATGTTGCTTCCATTTTGTTTTCAATAATATTTTGAAAGAATGACTGAATGCTACTGCTAAAACCATTAATGTCATATTTGTAAGTTTGGGCTTTCAAAAAAGCTAGTTTCTCTTGATAAACTCAATAATTGAGAAAAAGTGTTATATAAATTATGACCAAATTTATTATCAAATACCTTCAACCAAAACCAATGGGCAAGAAACTCTACTTTCCATGCAGGGAATAGGCGGTCCTGTATAAACTTGAGCTGGGCCTGTTTATTTGTGGCCCACACAACAACAAGACAGTTATCTTCAATTAGATGCCGCATTGGTATCCCATATAATTCCTCGTTTTTCATGGTGTGGTACCTACATTACGAAAAATTTCCCATGCAATAAACAGATTTTTTTAGGTTTAAAAATTGAAAATTTTCAGCTGAAAATTTTTGATATTTTTATTATTTTTGCTCAAAACATAGATTGTGGGTACACGTTAGAACCGCCTCGGCGAGGCGGTTCTAACGAGTACCCACAATCTATGTTTTGGAGAAAAATAAGAAAAATAGGTATACCCCTGCAAACCCCAGTTTTGCTATATAAAAGTGGAGTTTACGGGGGTAAACATTCCACGGACATATTTTCCTGATGTAGGGGAGACATAACAAAATGGTTAAAAGGGAAAACCCCTTGAAAATCCCCTATGCTGCTCAAAAGGTTGAGTGATTTGGTAGCTATATACAAGCAACTTTTTAGGGTCTTACAAATTATGGAAAATCGTACAGTATATATTTGAGTAGGTTTTCTGCTTATACATTCCCAAAAAGCAGGACTAAGGTGCTTTAATACACTCACATTTTGTTTCTCTTTGCGGATCTATTCTGCCAAGGTGGGTCCATAACTATCAAGTTAAATCTTCCAAGATCTGAAATAATTATTAAGCATCAC
Organism: Rugalucina vietnamica; assembly: GCA_964017185.1. Lineage (NCBI taxonomy): Eukaryota > Metazoa > Mollusca > Bivalvia > Lucinida > Lucinidae > Rugalucina > Rugalucina vietnamica. The sequence continues at coordinate 29,010,956 of OZ024873.1, forward strand.
CAATAAGCCTTCAAACTTTGCTACATTTTATCCTAAGCTACAGCAATATAATCAAGCAACAAACATTCAGACCCTGACTTGTATGAACTGCATTCTGATTTTCAAATTCAACCACATTTTCACATTATTAGGGTGTACCTTGGCAGTTTAACAGCTCTTAGTGCAAATCCTTTACAGAAACCATTAAATGCCTATAGACTACCAACTCTGCAGTTGGGAGAGAATAACTTTGAAACAAATATCAAAACCAAATTTTATAACACTACTATAGTACAGAATTTCAATCTGAAGGTGCTAAAAACTACCCTTGCTGGGGCCCCCATGTCTGAATAATGAAACAGTGAGCCAGCGACATGAGAAAGCCGTCTTCAGGGGTTCCCACCTGGCACAAACTGACCTTTACAGTCACAGAAGAAAGCTAGAAGCTTGAAATTTTGTATATAAGTAGCAGATGAATTGTACTATCCCTGTAGCAAAAATCCAGTTTACTAAATGATGTGGCTGACTTACTGTCAACATTTTGCTGCAGCCCTCTCAGGTCTGACAGGAGGAACCTGCTCCTGGGGGGTAGGAGAAACCTTTCCGATAATGTGTTAACTGTTCTTGCCACATCCCCTCGGTACTCCCAAACTCTGCCTAGAAGACTCTCGGAGGGCAACATAGCTGTTGAAGATACAACATTGAATAAACATATAAACACATCAAAGAAAGTTGTTTTTTGTGTTTTTTTGTATAATTAATTTTTATTTAATTATTTAATAATACATGTATCTGCCAACTTATATTACTACTGAACACATTTGAGCCACCTCATGGGAAAACCAACAATGTGGTTTTCCGAACAGGTCTGACGCAAACCGGCCTGTACAAGCACAGAAAAGAGCTAGAAGCTTAAAATTTCGGGTTTAAGTAGAAGAGGAATTGTACTATCTGAGTAGTGAAAACAAAGGTGCTGATCAGCTTCGCGGTTACCGCGAAGCTGATCTGCGCCTTTGTTTTCGCCTTTGCAGATTGTTGGTTTTCCCATGGGGCAGCTCATTTAATATTGATTATGAAACAGACAGCTTTTCATTAATTTTGATTCTTGGTAAAACTTGGCAATTATTATCTTTAAAGTACAAAATTTATGTGTAGAGTCATTATTTCTAATACCTCTGGTTTACTTGGATGCTCTTTGTGCCAAATTGACATTTGTATCTTTTATATAAGAAGGCATATGTGTTTCATTACGAAAACAAGCCCAGGCAATATACAGAGATTTTTAAAGTTGTAAAAAAATGAAGATTTGCAGCAGAAATTCTTTGATATTTTTCTTATTTTTGCTCAAAACGTAGATTGTGGGTACATGTTAGAACCGCCTCGGCGAGGCGGTTCTAACGAGTACCCACAATCTATGTTTTAGAGCAAAAATAAGAAAAATAGGTATACCCCTGCATACCCCAGTTTTGCTATATAAAAGTGGGGTTCAAGGGGGTACACATTACACGGACATGTTTGCATGATGAAAACTTGTTTTCATGGCCAGTTTGATATGTTTTATTTCCACAGGTACCTGTCTCTATCACTTACTATTTTCAATAACACTAACTCCATCGGTACTTTTACCACTTTTTAACTCCTTCTGATACTCCATGAAGACGTAGGCAAAAGATATCTTGAAACCGACATCAGCGGCCACAGCCCTTGATCTCTTGTTACTTTCTCCTTTAACAGTTTCACTGATAGGCTGGAAATATCCTCTGTCTCTTGCAAGGTCAACAAGTGAGGTAAGAGCAGTTTCTAATATGCTTTTATTCTGAAATATCATGTTAAGATGTTTTCTAAAGAAAATTGTGATACAGTAGTTTTTTTTCTAATATTATGAAAAAAGCCTTTTGTTTTGTTTTCTTGTTACTCCCATCAATCAATTTCTGATTATTCCTGGGAGGTGTACATTGTACACTCCGGTGTGTGTGCAGGATGAGCCTACATGCATGAGGATAGAACCTGTGTAGGGATCTTTAACCTGCACAGGGGATGACTGTCCCAGCACAGGGGGCCTCCAGTTAACGTCCCGATCCGAAGGACGGCGCACTTTATCATGTCATTCCTGCAAATGACACGAAGGGAAGCAAGTTCGGACCAACAAATTTTCCTCGCCGCCGGCGGGGATCGAACCCGGGACCTCTAGCACAAGAAGCCAGTGCACTAACCACTCGGCTACCTCGCTTGCCTTTCTCGTCCTCCATACAAATATCAGTTCAATTCACAATTAATCAAAATACTAAAAGTATAAATAATACTTCAGGTAGTGGTTAGTGAAAGCAATGGCTGAGCCCCTCCCCCACCCCCACCCACACACGCATACACTGACCCCCAGACACACACACAATGCACTTATCAATTATTAGAATGATCATTAATGTATAAGATTGACTTGAGAAAAAAACAACAACACCAAAAAAGGAATCATGAACTTACTTCTTCATGGAACTGTATCGCAGCTAGTTCTCCTTCATTAAGTGGTTCTTTCCTTTTTCTCTAAAATGTAAATTCATTTTAATGTGTGTTATTAACTCACATAGGCAAACAGTATAGCCCCAGCTGTGACGCCGCAGAACGCGGCATCCCATCTGGTGCTATTCTGTTTGCTCAGCTTAGAGGATTTTCATCAAAAATTTATTTGAAACTTAAAAATCACTCCTGATGCACATAAAAGTGAAAGTGGACTCACCCAAATGATAATGATGGGAAAATCCATTCATCAAAAATGGGTTAAACGAGAAAGTTTGCCCTTTGAATATTAAATGCAAAACCACAAACTTTCACAATTTTACCATTCAGCTAATAAAAACCAAGTTGGGAAATCAAACGATTTGTGAGCTTGTGAACGCTTGAATCATAGAAAAATGATTAGAATGAAGATGGCCTAAGTTAAATGAAACAAAGAAGAAAATGTTACGCTTACTTTTCTTTTTGTGCTTGTTGAAACTGCATTTTCAACATCTTTGCTTTGAGATGATGATGCAAAGTTTGCATTCACTTGAGTTGCTGTAACAATGTTTCTATAAGTTTCAACTGCTAAGTCACAATGTGGTTTAACTACAGAATCAAGTACACAATATGGTGTCACTTCAGCTGATGACCCATCCATTCGGCAGTTAACTGCTAGCTTTGCATTGCTTGGCTCTTCAGTTGATACGCAGTCTGGTGGCATGTAGCTGTTCTCCATTTTGTAATAAAAGGGCACTGATATGTTGAAGAGATCAGCCTTATATCTGAGATTTTCTTTTAAATCTTGACTTCCAATGTTCACATTTTTGTAGATATCTTCTACTGCCTTTTTGTGACATATGACCCAGCCAGAGTCATTTTCTACTAGGATGGACATACTTCTTCTTGTAAGGTGTTTACTGAAAAAAAGAGCAACGAACACTCAGTTTGAAAATAAAAATAGTAGAAGTTACCCAACATTTACACCCCCTGTCACTCGAGTTTGCCGTTTCAGCATTTGCATTACACAAGAAGACGTTCTGAGTTTCTTTCATGTTGTCAACAAAGACATCTGGATTGATTGATCTGCTGATCTGAGTGACAGTTTCAAACTAAATGACCTTTAAAACGACAAACTCAAGTGAAATTTTTACCTTACTATGTGGAATTTTGGCCATGTAGATACAGATCAGGTAACTACATAAATTGATAAAACTCGGCTTTTGTCCCTATCCTATTTCAAATGTGTGCTCTTGATATGCATTGTATGTGTTGTGCAAAGAATTTTGAAATAAAAATGTGTTTTAACTAAACAATTACAATGTTTTTATCAGAAGAGGTGAAATCATTACCGAAAGATAAATGCTGAAAAGATTTTAAGAACAGCTGGCACCTGGGACACTGTTTCTGTTCTAAAATAAAATATAAAGTTACCTGATTAATACAAGAACTTGATTGACCTAAATGCTGAAACAGCAAACTTGAGTGAAATTTGATTGACCAATATGCTGAAATGGCACACTCGAGTGAAAGGGGATGTATTGACATTGTATTTATTTTATGTTATTATGTTGTTGTTGTTGTTTTAACATCACTCTCAAGATTATTTCACTCGTATGAGTTCAGCCTACCAGAAGGTGGGACGAAAACAGTGAGAAACCACCTGACAAATCTATAAGCAGAATTTGGGTTGTCCTGCAGGACAAAAGCCAATTTTGTGGGACAGTTCTATACGTTGTTGTAATTTTGGTATTTTTTGCCGGACATTTGTCTGACAGAATAAAATGATCTGTCAGACAGAATGAAATTTTGCTGGTTTTGACCGGCACCTTTTGTGAAGACTGATATCACCCCCTAACCACTAAGCCATTGACAACCAAGGCTGTCAGCTTGAAAAAATCATTATGCAGAGAACATAGATGCAAAATATTATCAGTGGATATTTTCAAAATAATACAAGAACTCCGCGGAGGTCGATATCGCACCTGCATCGGGCAAAATAACTAAAAACATGAAATATAGGTCCAGAGCACCAGGTTAAGGTGTGTTCTGAAAGGGTATGTGAAGGACATTTACTATGCAAGCTTTCACACTTGCAGCTATCACTGATGCAGAAAAAAACAAACTTCGACATAAATATATAACAAAGTCAATGGACCGTAAAATATAGGTCAAGGTCAGCAGGTCAAGGTGCATGATTGAAGGGTATGTCAAGGACAGTTACTATGCAAGGTTTCACACTCGCAGCTATCTCTGATGCAGAGAAAACCAAACTTTGACGTAAAAATTTACAAAGTCAATGGACCGTGAAATATAGGTCAAGGTCAGCGGGTCAAGGTGCGTGCTTGAAGGGTATGTCAAGGACAATTACTATGCAAGGTTTCACGCTCACAGCTATTACTGATGCAGAGAAAACCAAACTTCGACGTAAAAATTAACAAAGTCAGTGGACCGTGAAATATAGGTCAAGGTCAGCGGGTCAAGGTGCGTGCTTGAAGGGTATGTCAAGGACAATTACTATGCAAGGTTTCATGCTCTCAGCTATTACTGATGCAAAAAAAAACCAAACTTCGACGTAAAAATTAACAAAGTCAATGGACCGTGAAATATAGGTCAAGGTCAGTGGGTCAAGGTGCGTGCTTGCAGGGTATGTCAAGGACAATTACTATGCAAGGTTTCAGACTCGCAGCTATCACTGATGTCGAGAAAACCAAACTTCGACGTAAAAATTTTCAAAGTCAGTGGACCGTGAAATATAGGTCAAGGGTACTGGGTCAAGGTGCGTGCTTGAACGGTATGTCAAGGACAATTAATATGCAAGGTTTCAGACTCGCAGCTATCACTGATGTCGAGAAAACTGAACTTCGACGTAAATGTTGACGGACGAACGAACGGACGAACGAACGAACGAATGAACGCACGGACGGACGGAAATTTGAACTCCTATATCGCACCCTGCTATAAGCAGGTGCGATAAAAAAACATTTGAAATGATCAAAGATTCAATGGTTAAAAAATTCAAACTGACAATTGATCTGGTAGTAATGACTTCATCGAATATTCATATGAGGTGAATTAATTACTTGGTGTTTATTGCTGTGACCTTACCGAATAAAAAGCAGAAAACTTGAATGAAAACAAAATTGAAATTTTCATAAAAGCTTTGCATATTTTAGATCTTTATTATTTCTTCAACTCAAGAATTGAAATCTGCGATATGTTTGTCAAATTTAATATGATTATATGTGTCTAAAAATAATAGATCACAATTATACTGACTGAGTAATACCCTCTATTTGTCAATCTTTTTGGAAGAGCAAAAAGGCAGGAAAGGTGCAGTTCCAGTGACCACCAAGTATTCATTTCTTCTCATGAAAGGCTGAAAGCTTGCCGACTGGATCATTACGATATCACACCACTGGCCAGAAAATGAGCCACCCCATGGGAAAACCAACAATCTGCATTTGCGAAAACAAAGACGCAGATTAGCTTCGCGGTAACCGCGAAGCTGATCAGCGCCTTTGTTTTCGCTACTCGGATAGTACAATTCCTCCTCTACTTAACTCTAAAATTTCAAGCTTCTAGCTCTTTTCTGTGCTTGTACAGGCCGGTTTGTGTCGAACCTGTTCGGAAACCACATTGTTGGTTTTCCCACGAGGCGGCTCAAATGCAGTAAATTCTTCAAGAATCAACAATATATGAGCCAGGCCATGAGAAAACCAACAATGTGGTTTCTGAATAGGTGTGACACAAACCCAACTGTCCAAGCACAGGCCAATTTTGGGGATGGGTCGTTTCCACCTTGGTAGGTGGGTCATTTAGGCCAATTTTCCGGGTAGGTAGGTATGTTAGGGGGGCCGTGGAAACACCCCTAACCACCCCAAAACACACCAAACCACTTCAAAACCACTCCAAACCACCTCATTACACATTCAAGCCATCTCAAAACATATTTTAATAATCACAAACCAGATATTTTGGCGATGCAACATTCAAACCTTATCATATACAACCCCAAACAACTTAAAAAACACCCCAAACCACACCAAAGAAACTCCCCTAAACGGCCAAATATTACACCATTTCAAAACACCCAAAACCTCCTCAACAACACCCAAACCACACTAAACCATGATAACCCATATAAGCTTACCCAGAAAGATCCCAGATACGTCCAACATACACAGATTACATGCATACATCGTATATGGGTTTATATGGGCCCGGGGATATGGGCATTTTCTAGGCAAACCCATATGCTATGTGTATACTCATATTAGCCCCATATGAGGCAAATTTGTGAATTAAGGGGTCTGAATCCCATCAAGACCTGGTTTGAGACATATTTAGTGTGTTTCAGGCAGTTTGGATGTTTTAAGATGAGGTTTGGGGTGGTTTTGGGTAGGGTAGGGTGGGTGGAGTGGGTAGGGTAGGGTAGGGTAGGGCAGGCAGACAGACAGACAGACAGACAGACAGACAGACAGACAGAAAACAAAAATCAACGGTGGCGCTTTTGGAACATTTTACAGCTTTATTTGAGCTTTCTACCAATAATTATTTTGTTTACTTTGTATGTTAAAGACAAATCTTCAAGTTAACATATGCAAAACCTAAGTTCAAGCTATATGTCAGCTTGTCGGGACGATTTTTTCCGGGAAATTTACGGCTCATAAATTTGTTTTAGGGGTTTCTTTTTCCTAAATTGAAAGTTTTCGTTTAAAAATTGGTTCTAAAACTGTCTGTTGTGATGATGGTAGACTTTGTGCACTTAATTTTCTTTATTCATCAATTTGAATGCAACCAATCTTTGGAGTTATTTAATAAAAACTTGAACAGGTATGATTTATCTGATTTCAAAATGGCGACAATATCGACTGCTGCAGCTTAGCGGACAGGTAAAAGGGGCATAGTACATAGTCAATATTTCATGAGCGATTTCCATTGAGTGTGTTGTCCTCTCGATATAGGGTCCTTAGTTCAATACAGGCCCTACTCCAGAAAGCTTTCAAGTTAACTTTTTTCTCAAAATGCTATATAGTTTGATATGAGGACATACATGTATAAGGAAAACTATAAAATTAAACCATTTGTGCTTGTTTGTTTTATAAACCATGACCATTGACACCATGGAAATGAACATTGTTTCCAAAGTAATATGAGCCGCGACGCGAGAAAACCGGGCTTCCGGGTTTCCGACCAGGTCTGACACAAGCCAGCCTGTGCAGTTACAGAAGATGGCTAGAAGCTTGAAATTTCAGATATATGAAGAAGAGGAATTGTACTATCCGAGTAGCGAAAACAAAGGCGCTGATCAGCTGTGCAGCTACTGCACAGCTGATCTGCGCCTTTGTTTTCGCATTGGCAAAAATCCGGTTTTCTCACGATGCGGCTCATATGTCTTTCGCATTTTTAAATGGAATAAAAATGCAAATTGTTCACCCTGTAATGGACCGATCAGGCTGAAATGATTCACCAAAATTGGCAGAAACGACCCAGAGCCGAATCGACTCAGGCCGAAACGGCCCAGGCCAAAATGACTCACGGCCGAAATGACTCAAGGCCGAAACGACTCGCAGCCTAAACGACCTGTTAAACGACCTGTTACCCAAGCACAGTAGATGGCTAGAGACTGGTTTTTAATTTTGGATTTAGAAAGTAGAGGACTAGTACTATCTGTGTAGGGAAATCAAAGGCACTGATCAGCTATGAAGTTAAACACTGATCAGCTTCGCAGTTACTGAGAACCTGATCTGTGCCTTAGTTTTCGCATATGAATGTTTGTTTTCACATGGTGCGTCTCATAATAGATTAAGACCTTATTCGGGGCTTTGAACTTCCGGTTTATTTGTTCAGTCACGTGACTATTTGTTGCTACGCTATGAAAACAAATGGCCGCCGTGTATGACGACTGCATATTACCTGTGGATAATTATTTGTAAAATAATGATTTGAACGAGTTAATTTGCTTTAAAACTGGTGTATTCATGTTAATTTATCTGTTTTTTATTTGAAAATCAAAAGAAAAATATGTGACATGTTTATTATTGTTGCTTTTCTTCCATCCCTTTTGAACTAACGAAACGTAAACAACGATAGTAGCAAATGTGTATGTCAGAGAATTGGAATCAGCTACAAGTGCAGCAGTTGGAAAATGTCAAAATGACAACATCACACCAGCCACCTGAGAAAATATTAGCCCCCATATATAAACTAAGTCTAAGACTCCACTTAGACGCACAATCATCTGACAATCCCGCTGATGAAATGAGAAATTCTGGAAGGTCATCCAGGTTGGTCACTGTCCTGTCATTATTTTAAATTCAGATTACAGAAAACAAAATTAAGTCTATTGGTCACACGATTTTGTTTTGAAATAGAGGAGCTGAAATATTGAACTAAGCCTCCGAGTACATGTAATTTTATATTAATTACTGACCGTTTTAAGGAGAAAATTCTGTTGTGGTTCCTATTATTCTGATGTTGAATTTTGGGGGATTTTTGTGCTGTTTGCTTCTCTTATGGTCATGTTAGATCATATATGACATGTTTAGTTAAAGGATCAGGAAACTGAGTGTCAACCCTTTGGTTGGTTTGTTTATTTTGGGTTTAACGTCCCACCAACAGCTTAGGTTATATAGAGACGGAACCTTGGTCTATAGTCATAACCACTAAAACATATGTTTCTACCTATCCCTTGGGGAAAAGCTGCGCGCTCTGCTTAATACTATTCATTCTCTTTATATAAGAACTTGATTGTCTATTTATTTTGTCCCAGTTTGGTTTATGGACTGTGTCAAAATGTTCTGATTATTGTTCTGATTATGCCATTTCCTGATCAATGCATATTTTTACTACATACGCAGCATGCCCATTTTAAGCTATACTTGCCTATTTCATTATTTCATGCAAAATATAGGGTGATGCCCAATACATTAAAAAGTTTAAGATATTAACTGCAACTTAATAAATCTCCTTTTTTCTACATTTTTGTACAAAAAGGAAACTTTGCATGTAATATAATAATTTCCATGCCTAATATGATGGGTAGGTAAAAGACAATTTTACTGTATCTGATGAGTGTTGGTTTATTTTGTGTGGACTAGAAAATATGCCGGCTGGCTAGTTTGATCGACTATTTACATGTTTCCATTATCCTATATCTGACAAGTGTCAGTTTGTTTGTTTTTTTGGACCAGAAAAAATGCTGGTCGGCTTGAAAAAAAAAAGTCGTTTTTGTTTGTTTTTGTTTTTGAAAAATGCAAATAAAAAAAAAAGGCTGGCCGACATTTTTTTCTAGTCCAACAAAACATACTTTTCTTCACAATAGTCAATATCCTATATCCGACAAGTGTCGGTTTATCGTGTGTGGACCAGAAAAAAATGTTGACCACTCTGTTTTATCAATTCTTCATGTCAGTCCATTTATAAATAATCCTACATCCAACAAATGTCAGTTTGTTTCGTTAGACCAGAAACAAATATTGGCCGGCTTGTATTTTCATTTCTTCACACTAGTCAGTTGTCCTACATCGACAAGTGTCGGATTGTATTTTTTTTAGACCAGAAAAATGTTGACCGGCTAATTGTTAAATATTAATTCTTCAATCATCTTATTTACCAACAAGTGTCGGTTAATTTTGGGTGGACCAGATAAAATATTGACCGCCTTGTTTTAGCAAATCTTCACATAAGTCCATTATCATGTAACGGACAAATGTCGGTTTGTTTTGTTGGACCAGAAAAAAATGTCAGCCGGCTTGTATTTTCTTCACAATAGTCAATTATCCTATATCCGACAAGTGTCGGCTTGTTTTGTTTGGCCAGAACATTGTCGACCGGCTACTTGTTTTATCAATTCTTCAATCATCTTAGTATCAAACAAGTGTCGGTTTATATTGGGTGGACCAGATAAAATGTTGACCATCTTGTTCTATCAATTCTTCACATAAAATAAGAACAGAAGGACCCAATCTGATTAAAATCTGATGTTGGTTGGATGTTATTAATAAGTTACTGTATGTAAATAAGAAGAAACATCTGGTTTTAATCAGATTGAGAAGGACCAGGAATCAATGCAATTAAATTCAAAGTACCAACATAGACACCTGGTGGCCAACTTGAAGAAGATACATAAAACATGACAAAAATATTTTCCGACAACACACAGCAGAATGACTAGCTCTTTCCCAACAAGGTAGTCATCCGGTTAAGTTTTAACCAAACTGAAAGGCAACAAGTACAACAGAGAGGCAGGCATAATAAACTGACCTATAATGAAGATATAAGCCATTTTACCTGGTGCACATATATCTTATTATCCGACAAGTGTCGGTTTGTTTTCTTGGACCAGAAAAGATGTCGGCCGTCTTGTATTTTCATTTCTTCACAATAGTCAGCTTGTTTTGTTGTACCAGAACAATGTCAAAAGGCTTATTGTTTTATTAATTCTCCAATCATCTTATACAAGTATTATTTTTTGTTGGACATGAAAATATGTCAGCATGCTGGTATTTTCATTTCTCCACAATAGTCAGTTATCCTATATACGACAAGTGTCGCCTTGATTTGTTGGACCAGAAAGTTGTCCGGCTTGTTTTTTTTTATCATGTCTACACATTATTCAACATTTAGCAGTATCTTAATTTTATCCGACAAGTGTCGGTTTATTTGGTTGGACTAGGGAGAATGTCGGTCAGCTTCTTATAGTCAAGTGTCGTCTATTGCTAATATCTTTGAGCAATACCGGTATATCTTCTTTAGTACTCTGCAAATGAAAAAAAAAAATAGTATATAAATGTATATATATGTTCATATATGATGAGCTAATAAAATTTAAATCCATTTTAGTTCTTTTACGACAAATTTTTTGTTGAAAGATGCAGTTTACAGTACAGTATTATCCCTGATACCATATACAAAGGTGGGCCAAGTCTTATTCAAAATGTAGGTCCTTTTAAAATTGTCACCTACTATTAGTACATGTACCTGTCTAATTAAACAGCTAAGACTCATTTAAATGTCATAAAATTTGATATCATAATCTCCACAGATGTTCTTACTTGTTTTAGTTCAATTTTACAAAGCATCTTTTAAACAATCACTTTAGAAATAAAAAGAGAAGTGAAGAAAAACACTTCATCGCATACCCCACCCACATGGGGAAGGCACAGTTTATGAGTTTATTTTGTTCATTATTCCGTTATTTCAACTTAGATATCGATGTCAGTGCACTGAATTGAGTTTTTGCCATGAAATGCTACAATATCTGAACAGAAACGTATGAAAATTAGAAATTTACAGCCCGATATTTATTATTTCCCGATAAATGACAATGTAAACAAACGGTCTGTGGTCATGTCGTTCCGGTCGCTAAGCAACTAGTTTACCGGAAGTGACGTCACGGCGTTATTAAGAATAAAAGCCAATACTTGTCACTGTTTTCCAGTCAATTAAGCAAGGGTGAAACACCATAACCGAAATTGATCAACTTTATCACGGATTGTCAGTAGGGAAACAAAAATATCATGCATGTATTGAGCATAGACACACTGGCAATCATGAAGCTTACATTGGAGTTTTGAAGCGAAGAAAATGGGTATTGAACAGCATGTCTTTTTGTTTACAAGTAGAATTACTGCATCGCACAGTAACTGTCGGAAACTGACAGGAGAGGACAGGTCCGTCAAACCACCCAAAGGTTTCCAATAAAATGGTTCTCGTCGTTATGGGTCTCGTGCACCATCGATGATACATTCGTCGCGACCAGTCTGGTATTTGGAAAACTCAGAGAAAATCTTTGGGAGCGAAACGGAATTAGGCTTGGCACTAAGCTGAAATTAAAGCATGTTTCATAATGTCTGATAATGGTTTTTACGCAGATATTTTGCAACCATAACGGTGTAGATGAAAAAAAAATGCTTGGCACAATGGAGCATTTAATTTGTCGCGAAATGTACACCAAAGATAAAAAAAATCGGTTGACACATAAAAAATGTGATGGTCAAAAACATTTCTGAATAGGGATTTTCTTAGCTCACCAGAGCGGAAGGCTCACTAGTGAGCTTATAGGACAGGCAGGCATCCACACTTTTCAAAGATCTTCTTCTCTGAAACCGCTTGAACCAATGTGTTTATAAACTATCCACGTCACATGACCAAAAGGGCCGCTATACCCATATATGGTAAAAACACTTCTTCGTCTCTGATACCGGTGGACCGATTTCAACGAAACTTGGCATGTAGCATCAGTGACCAGAGTACTTCAATGTGTTTATAAAATATGACATTGGAATGACCTTGACCTATTTTACGGCAAGGTCAACATAGGTCCTATGCATTTGAATGAGGGAAACTCTTATAATGCCATTTGAAGGTGAAAACTTGCAAAAAATGGGCAAATGTACTGAATATTTATGATTCTAAAAAAAAGAACGACTTCAGGGGTTAGTTTGCCCTCACCCTGTGGCAATATACATGTATATTACAAAAATATTCAAAGATCTTCTTCTCTGAAACTGCTTGGCCAATTTAATTGAAAGCCAAGTTTTACATTCTATTCTTTAATTGAAATACCGAATACAGCATCAGTGATATCTATGTACATTGCAAAGCATACATGACACATACAAAATACAACACGACATGATATACTACATGCAGTAACTGAAAGCACATATTGAATTAAGTCAGCACTCATAAAGTTATGACTGTAAATCTCCATAACAAAGTAATTATAAATCTCTTATTTCCAGAGCCTTAAGCAGATATTTACTCAGCATCGTTGACTGGGCCCTATTTCTTGGGTTAAGTAGGCATATTAGTTTCATTGTATTAACTTCATTATCTTTACATATAACTTTAATTTATCAATATCAAATTCTTTTAGTAATATATCCCTAAATGTATCATAAGTTTTAAAAATAGAATAAAGTGTGATTCACTTTCTACTTCATTGCAAAATTTACATGATACATCTATGGGAAGGGGGAACCAATGTGTTTATAAATAATCCAGGTCACATGACTAAGATGGCCGCCATGCCCATAAATGATAAAAGCTCTTCAAAAATCTTATTCTCCGGAATCGGTGGACCGATTTCAACGAAACTTAGCATGTAGCATCAGTGACCAGAGCACTTCAATGGGAAGGGTAAGCCAATGTCCAGGTCACATGACCAAGATGGCCGCCATGAACATATATAGTAAAAGCCCTTCAAAAATCAACTCCGGAACAGGTGGATCGATTTCAACGAAACCTAGCATGTAGCATCAGTAAGCAAGCACCAGACTGGCTATATCGCTATATATCGCTATATAGTCGTATGTCTGTCCGAGGAGAAATCGGGTTGATTTTACAAATTTGACAGGGAGCGCGTTGGCATAATGGTAGAGCGTCGGGCCTCGAATCGATATTCCTGGACTGAAACCCAATGGGGCGCCGTGTCGTGTCCTTGAGAGTCATGGTCAACGCACAGGAAAGGAAGGCTCTTTCCGATTATGTATTTTTTTTTTTCAATATAATCTGCATAGAGGAGCTAATCTTGGAGCGAGATGCCGCTATGGTTGCCACAGACTTGAAGATTCCCTTTCCGCTTTTAAAGGTGGATTATGGATGTATTTTTAAATTCTTGTGGGATAGTCCCTTCCTCCACATACATTGAATTAAACAACTCTGTCAGTTTCTCTGCCATGGGTAGTCCTCCAGCCTTATAGACCTCGGCAGGTATTGCATTTTTTACTGTAATTTGAATATCAAATGAGCCGCGACGTAAGAAAACCGGTCTTCGGGGTTTCCGACCAGGTCCGACACGAACCGGGCTGTACAGTCTCAGAAGCAGGCTAGAAGCTTGAAATTTCGGATATAAGAAGAAGAGGAAATATACTATCCGTGTAGCGAAAACAAAGGCGCTGATCAGCTTCGCGGTTACCGCGAAGCTGATCTGCGCCTTTGTTTTCGCATAGGAAAAAATCCGGTTTTCTCATGGCGCGGCTCAAATCATTACAGTAGCTATAGTGTACATGTACATGTAAGTGCTAGGGCGCTATGAAATGTAAATGTAAAGGAGTTAATTGAACTCTTTCAATATGTTGCTAGTGCGATTCAAGTAAAAGTACAGTGACAACACTACTTTGTTCTAATTTCAGCCAGGTGAATTGATCGGAGACGTTCAGGGCAAAAAATGTGTACCTACATCGGTGGGAGTACAACTGGGGATCTATACATTGCAAGTTAAACAAGGAGATGGAATTATAAAACGAACCATGCTTACGGTTAGCTACCCTATGCTCAGACAAGGGTTTAAGCCATGGGAAGAATCATTGACTTACCGCTGGGGCTGGAGATGTTATTTGAAATTTCGTCTGTATGCAGAGTATACAATGTTACATGTATCTTGTGTTAACAGAGAGCTCGTTACATTATGTAGTTTACATTAAACATAAGTCTAGCATTCACACATTTCACATACCATATAAAGTTCGTGCACGTCGAGAGACAGAACACGAAAACAATAAATAATGTTATGAATATTGCATCACTCATTCATTCGAGACTATCTGCTATGGTTGGAAGGTCGGGTTGGCAGATCACATGATACGTAGCTTCTATAAATAGCACAGCTATTCGATACAATGTATCATATAAGTACAATTTCTGACATACTGCGTCATGGAGATGACTCTGGCTCAGTGGTTAGAGCATTGGATTTCTACCCTAGCGGTCCGGGTTCGAATCCCATCAGGGACGTGAGATTTTTTTCCAAACAATGCATCATTTCTTAGTACCGAGTTTTCATATTCGGAAGAATAAAAGAATACAATATTTTACCGATTCGTAATGACAGGCCCTCCCTTACCTATCTTCATGGCCCCATCCCATACACACAACCTTTCATCCACCCCAACATCCAACCCCTTACGCACCCATGGTTTCAACCCCTTATCCAGCCTCACAACCCTTAACCCCATACCAACTCCTCTATCCTAGCCCCAACCCAACCCTTAAAGCCCTAGCCCCGTCCCCTTCAATTCCTTAAGCCCATACCAACCCCCATTCCATCCCAACCCAACCCTTAAAGCCCTAGCCCAATCCCCAGCCCAATCTCACCCCCTAGCCCAATCCCAAACCCGTTACCCACAGCCCCATCTCAACCCCGTAGTGGCGACCATGGACCCATCCCCAGAGGTGCGGAACCTCACCGAGGAAACCGCTTAATTGAAGCGAAGGTACAATACCACCGCTCTTCGCTCGGACTAAGTCTAAGCGGAGTCT
Organism: Rugalucina vietnamica; assembly: GCA_964017185.1. Classification (NCBI taxonomy): domain Eukaryota; kingdom Metazoa; phylum Mollusca; class Bivalvia; order Lucinida; family Lucinidae; genus Rugalucina; species Rugalucina vietnamica. The sequence goes on from OZ024873.1 coordinate 29,026,697, forward strand.
CGTTCAACATTGTGTTGAACTAGCACATTCTCCGGCACTTCAAATGCTGTAGTGCAATGCGATAACCAGACTTTGGCTAGGAGTCGGGCGTCAGACTCTATGATGGCCCCGACTTAAAGCTATTCATTTTAGTTGGTTGGGGCCGGAGCTTCTTGTCTGTTGCTTGGCCCACCGGGGTCCAACTGGTGTTTTTCTTTTGCTCCGGAGTTAGTAGGTTATTCGGCGCCCAGGGATCTCCATCGTCGGGCAGCTTACTCAATCTGTGAGTCCTGGTTTTTGATTCATCAGGATGTTTATCATGATTTATTTGTTTGTTCTTGATGATTCATTGACTAGTTAGAGATTCACCACGAGGACCGAAGAACTAACTAAATGTTGTGAACCACTGCAGAAGCTGAGGGTGAGGTTAGGTACCTGTAAAACCGGTTTAAGCCCGCCAGTAACTTTGTGTTACTGATCGTTCCAAGTCGATACTTCTGTAGTGGTTCTTTTTGTTTTATGTCTTGGTGTTTAAAATTTTTTGTGCTGTTGGCGCCTTATGTATGTTTTCATATTTTTAGTTAAGTTAAGGTAACTGAGTGGCCACCTATTGGGAAAATAGCTGCTCATTCGGCTTACGATATGTTTCATGGTATAAGTACCTGATTGTTAGTTTGGTTTTTTCCCACCTCGGTTTTTGGAGTGGGAATCTTTTTCTGATTGCGCCTTTTCCTGATCTTTGCCTACTTGTACCTTTTAATAACTGGTGTTGAACCAGGATAAGGTATTTGTTTAAGAACTAAGCTTAAGAATAAATCAAATATTAATTGAACAAGGTGTAAAAGAGTTTCATTATGTATAATGTGAGTTTTAAAGATGCGTATATGCTCTTTGCAAAATTTGAATTTATATTTGTACGCTAAAATATATTTATTTTGAGACAACTATCGTGTGTAGCCTATTTCATATGGACATTCGAGAAGCTGATATATTGAGTAGTTTCCCTTGGGTTTGAATGCAAATATAAATAGAATAATCTAGCTATTATAGAAACAGACCCAGTTCCATGGCCGCGTGGTTATAGGAGGTACAAACACAACATTGCTCATAATTGTCATCGTTTGACAAATGGACTGTGCGTTCAAACCTTGTCAATTGAAAATGTCTAAGATTTTTTAAAATATTGTTGTTCATAATCTTAATAAGTTTTTTTCCCATATCATACAATTTAAAGATATTCACCTGGAGGACCAATATCAATAATTTATCACATCTAGAGATCGAATGCCCACTTGTTTTGTTTCATAAAGCAGATGTTTGAAGTTTTCGTTCTTTCACTTTCTTTCTTTCTCTTACAACGACGTGTTCTCTTAAAGTAACATGCTCAGGGAAATACGATATAAACAATATTCCTGCGAAAACAACGGGTACGCTTTGAATTATCTAAACATTGTAGGGTTCAAACTGATCATTATTGGAACAGTTTGGGTCCAACCGTTGGACATTTTAGCAGATAAACTGCATTCCAATGACTTAGAAGTATGAAGATTGCTCATAATATTTCCAGGTCCGCGGACTATATTGGAAGCAACATGTTCCTCCACTTTGAATGATTTAAAGAAACTACCACCATTTTTGCCAAAACCTTGCATTAAATTTCTAGTTTCCAAAATATTCAACAGACAGACATGCAGACACCGTATCAGCTTCAATACCCTTATCAATGGACTTTAGCTGAACTGGGGATTAGGCTCACAAGGTGAGTTTCAAGGTTTGGAACGAATCCGAGGTTGTGGCTTTAAGTTTAGCGTCGAAGAAGATGTAAAGATAGTGCATGAAAAGTCCTTAAAATGCAGATAGGGCTGAATTTAACATTTTTAGGAAGACGAATATATACGTATACTGAGAGGCATCACGAAAACTTGCCCATGCAATATACATATTTTTTTTTTACAATCAAAGCTGTATATTCTTAAAATTACTATTACTTGCGCCGCCGCATGAGAAAACCAACAATTTGGGTTTCAGACCAGTTGGATTTAAGTCCCAATCTTCCCTGGGCGTCCTCATTAGGCTGATGGCCAGTAAGGCGAACCCTTCCCCCTGCCCCCCAGGGGGAATTTTCTGCACCATGATTTTCTGAAAGTATATTGAAAAAGCTATCAAATCCTGTTTTCTGCTCTCTGAAAGTGGAAGCGTTTGCGTTTTACGCTATGTTTTATTATATGACCTGATACCATCTTTTGTATAGAAATAATGGGGGTACAGGTAGAAAATCGAATATACCTCTGCTGTTACTTATCCTAGACCATTGAACTTACTCTTTTTTTAACGCTTAGACATAGCCCTTTTATTCTATGATAAGTAGTGCAGAATATCTACTTTGCATATTCATGAATATTAATGAAAACATGAAAATGGTAGAAAATCATGAAAAACCAATAAATTAACTCATTTTAGGCCTAAACTATCCTTGTGACACATTTATATTGCACCCATTAGACAAATTTCATAAATTTATTGTTGTCTTGAGCCTATGTGAAAAATATCTAATTTGCATATTCATGAATATTAATTATTAAGTAGAAAATCCTGGAAAAATAAAATAAGGTGTATGCATATAGTATCATTTGTACCTGGGCTGTTGATAAACATGGAACACTAATGTGGTATTAAACGAATGCTATGGCCATGTTCTATCACCCTAATACATTTAATACATGTATCTAAGGATATAAGGCTCATCTAATTTTTTCATGAAATTTAAGGAAAACTAGAAATCGCATAAAATGAAAAAATGAACTGGTATTCCTACAGAATGACTTGTATCTGATTATTTTTGTTATTTTCATATTTTTGTGTATAGCATATGATCCTATCAATCAATTTGATACCAATTTCAACTCTCTAGAGCTTAAGGTTGCTGAGATATTGTCAATTTTATTGGTATATCCTCTTCATTTGTCTATGATTTTTCTTTTATATCTTAAGTTGTCTTAAATTTTTGAGACAAGATAGTCAACTTTTTCCTATATTTTATAATATGGTTATAAATTATTGCCATATCAATCAATTGATACCAATTTCAGCTCTCTAGGACTTTTTGTTGTTGAGATATAAACATTTCCGTTGGTATACCCCCTCTATTTTTCTGTGATTTTTATCTAATTTCTAAAGTTCTTGTCAATATTCAAACAACAAAAAAGTCGAATTATTCATTTATCATATAATATAGTTACAGAACATTATCATAGCAATCATTTGATACCAATTTCAACTCTCTAGAGATTTTGGTTGCTAAGTTATTAACCTTTTAATTGGTATACCCCCTCCATTTTTCTGTGATTTTTCACTAATATTTAAAGTTTTTATCAATATTCAAAAAACAAGAAAGTCAGAATGTTTGTGTGTCTTACCATGTGGTTATAGAACATAATCGTAGCAATCATTTGATACCAATTTCAGCTCTCTAGAGCTTTTGGTCACTGAGATATTAGCATTTGTCTTAGTATACCCCCTTCGTTTGCCAATGATTTTTCCCTGACATTTTAAGTTGTCTTAAATATTTGAGCTTGTTTATATACCTTATAACATGGTTATAGAATATTGTCATAGCAATCATTTGATGTCAATTTCAGCTCTCTAGGACATTCGGTTGCTGAGATATAAACATTTTCTTTGGTATACCCCCTCCATTTTTCTGTGATTTTTGTCTAATATTTAAAAATCTCATCAATATCTGAACAACAAGAAAGTTAGAAATTTTATTTATCTTATCACATGATTATAGAACATTATCATACCAATGATTTGATACCAATTTCAGCTGTCTAGAGCTACTGGTCACTGAGATATTAGCAATTTTATTGGTATACCCGCTTCCTTTGGCAGTGATTTTTCTCCTATATTTTATGTTTTCTTAAATATTTGAGCACCAAAACGTTAGCTTGTTTATATATCTTATTACATGGTTATAGAATATTGTCAAAGCAATCATTTGATACCAATTTCAGCTCTCTAGGACATTCGGTTGCTGAGCTATAAACGTTTTCTTTGGTATACCCCCTCAATTTTTCTGTGGCTTTTATCTAATTTTTAAAATTCTCATCAGTATTCGAACAACAAAAAGTAAGATTATTTATGTCTTATCACATTATTATAGAACATTAACATGCCAATCTTTTGATACCAATTTCAGTTCTCTAGAGCTATTGGTCACTGAGATATTAGCAATTTTAGTGGAAACCCCGCTTCCTTTGACAGAGATTTTTCTCCTATATCTTATGTTTTCTTAAATACTCGACCAACAAGAAAGTCAGCTTGTTTATAAATCTTATTACCTGGTTATAGAATATTGTCATAGCAATCATTTGATACCAATTTCTTCTCTCTAGAATTTTTGGTCACTGAGATATTAGCAATTTTATTGGTATACCCCCTTCATTTGCCAGTCATTTTTCTCTTATATCTTAAGTTTTCTTAAATATTTGAGCACAAAATGTCAGATTGTTTATATATCTTATTACAAGGTTATAGAATATTGCCATAGCAATCATTTGACACCAATTTCTGCTCACTGTGGTTTTTGGTTGCTTAGATGTAAACATTTCCGTAGGTATACCCTCTCCAGTTTCTTTGATTTTTCTCTAATATTTAAAGATTTCATCAATATTCGAACAGTAGAAAAGACTGATTATATATGTATCTTATTTCAGGGTTTTAGAATGTTATCATAGCAATCATTTGTTATCAATTTCAGCTCTCTATGGATTTTGGTTGCTGAGCTATAAACGTATCTGTAGGTATACCCCCTCCATTGTTCTGTTATTTTTCTCTACTATTGAAAGTTCTCATCAATATATGAACCAAGGAAGTTGTATTCTTTCTGTATCTTATCACATTATTATAGAACATTATTATAACAATCATATTATACACATTTCAGCTCTCTTAGAGTTTCTGGTTTCTGAGATATCAACAATTTTGTTAGTATATCCCCTTCCTTTATCTATTTCTTTTCTAATATCTGAACTTATTTTTGATATTTGAGTATTAAGACAGCCAGCTTGTTTGTGTATCTTTTTACATGGTTATAGAACATTGCTAAAGCTATCATTTGATACCTATTTCAGCTCTCTAGGTCTATCAGTAGCCAAGATACATGTGGTAATAGAGGTGTACCACAATAATTCCTTTGCTTATTAGGGGTGGGGTGGGGGGGGGGTGAACACATTGTGATTTTACATGACCCAAATGGACATTAAAGTGATCCTCTGACCAAACTGGCACCCATAGCATTCGTTCTAAGGGTGCATGATACATCCTTTAACCCACTCATTCCCTTCAAATGTCGGGGGAAACAAACTGAGAACTTACATATTATTCAAACAGGACTACAAAGTTGAGCCGTATATTTCGTGAATACGTCCTAAACTACAACGTAGCGCTTTTGCAAAATTTAGGTGTGGAGTGGCACCGCTACGTATTGAGACCGGACGATACGAGCGACTAGACGTGGATGATCGAATATGTCCCTTATGTAACCTAGGTGTTGAAACTGAGGAGCATGTGCTCCTTACATGCACTCTTTATAACGATCTTAGGGAGAAACTGTTTGCCATGATTTCTAGTCACATACCCGATTTTGACACTCTCAGTTTACGCGACAAGTTGTCAGTGCTACTTGGTGGTCAAAATGAACACATAATTAGATTTAGTGCCAAAACCTGCTATGACATTCTTGACAGAAGACGAACTTTCCTCTATAAATGAACTTTTAGCTTATAACCTTTTAGTGTAACTTTTTAATCGGTTCATTCCTCTAAAGGTTATATCGTTTCCTTTTTAACTGTGATTAGTATAGACAGCCGTTTTAACTGAATATTCTGTTTTGACAGGTTTTATTTATAACATAATATAGCCGTCTCTCGTAATTCTTTAAGAATGGTTTTGTGCATGATATATGTTTTAATTGTGTAAATATGTCATTGTATGTACAGAAGTGAGACGTAAATAAACATATGTATCTGTATCGGCAATAGAGTAAATCTTGATTTTTGTCCTTTTCATTAATATTTATGAAAATGCAAATGTGATAATTTTTATTTAGGTCCATTGCATCAACAAATTTGTCAAACAGTATTATTGGTACAATAACAATGAGCCACAATGATAGTTTAGGCCTGAAAGTAGTTTTTATGGGGATAATTGATTTTTAATTGTTTCTTTTTTCATTTTAATGTTTTAATGAAAATTAATGAATATGCAAATTAGATAGTTTTCAATACTTATTATACGATGAAAGGACTATGTCTAAGCATTAAAATGAGACCAAGTTCAATGGTCTAGGATAAAAAACAACTGAGATATCTTCAATTTTCTATGTGTACCCCCATTATTAAAACGCAAAAAATGAATATTTAGGGTAATATAATGAAACATAGCATAAAACGCAAGCGCTTCCACTTCCAGATGGCAGAAAACAGGATTTGATAGCTTTTTGGCAGAAAACAGGGTTTGATAGCTTTTTCAATGTACTTTTAGAAAATCATAGTGTAGAAAATTCCCCCTGGGGGGGAGGGGGTATGGGTACACAATTATACTTAAAGCCAGTAAAAACGCAACTTTCAGCATGTGACCTATCCAAAAATTCTTAGATATTTTCACGATGTCAATTTATAAAATCATGAAATTGTCGGCGGTGGCCCCCGTGGCCGAGCGGTTAACAGGGTTAAGAACGCTGTTTCTTAATCACTCGATCATCTCACCGCTGTGTCTGGTGTGGGTTCGAGCCCCGCTCTGGCCACATGTGAGACAAGCCAAGTTCTGCTTGCGGGTGTGCCAGGTGATTTTTCCTCGGGGTTCTCCCGTTTTCGCCCCACCTACTGATTGGCCCGTCTCATATTAGCTGAAAAGGGACGTTAAACTGAATAAAAAAATGTCGTCCCGATGTAAAGACCATACTCGTCTTTTGCTAATAAAGTAATCTGCGTTTGCCGATAAAGGGGCACAACTCAAACATGCACCTCATCAATCAGGCTATCTGTTAACCTTTATGACTGGCTCTGTTGGGTTCAAACTTTCGACATGGACAAATGCGAATGACAAATGTTGTATTGATATGTCTTTGATTGAAAGAAGCATGATCCTTTTATGCCCCACTGTCTCCAACTATTATCGATAAATAGAGTTTCACTGCCTTTGTATTTTACGTGGCAAATGCGTACTTTACGTGACACTGCTTAAAAACAACATCATATTCTGTAAACTTAATTACTGAAAAGTACTAAGTAGACATTAAAACATTTATAGACACTGATTCAACGCACAATCTCAGCTTTGTAATAGGTCATATTGGAATTTTGAAAGTAGGTAGCATACCATGTTGGATTTGTAGTAAATAGTGTCACGTATGATTACACATCTTAAAAGGACACAAGGGTTAAACAGGGGGGTTGTATTTATTTGACCAAAATAGTAAAGCAAAATGAAAAATCTGCATGTTATCCATGTAAAAGACATATTCAACTATTTATTTGGCACAGTTTGGTCTGCAATAAGAGATGCCACTTACAAGATTTGGACAATTTTCTGTTGCGTCACGTAAATTACAGAAACTCTGTGGCATTTTTTTTTTTCCAACTTTTGATGTTTGATATTTTTTTTGTTTATTAGATATAAAATAACCCTTTGTTTCACCATAAGATAATGTCAAATTAAGTAAATCAAACGAGATTGCTTCATGTAAAAATTGAATTTGTTCATTCTGTCTCCTATTGAAGTTTTGCATATATGGTTTGTGACATGCCATTATAGGTGGGGTCATGCATTATTCACTACTACCAGGAATCATAAAAAAGCACAATTGGGTATCATAATTTGTTTGGTCTAAATTAAGATAGTACTACAACCAACAATCCTGGTGATATATTGAACAATATCACTCCAACACCCCGAGACACGGGGTGCGCTACTTATTTTAGAATGAGTGACTGTGTCACATTCTAAGCTATTCAAGTTCAGTGAATTCAGACATAAAAACTAAATTTTAAATTTGCAGCTAATCGAACAGATGTTTTTCCGCGATTTGCAGCTAATGATTGGGTACAGTTGCAACTAAGCGTACAGTCATCAAAATGACGGGGTCGAGTCAGAAGTGGAATAACTTAAGCTGTATGGCCACAGTGTTGTTTGATGGTTATGAGACTTGATCTGTAAGTTTATATCGTTTTGTTCAGTAAGAACATCTTGACATAGGCTTTGCGACTGATGACGAACAATATGTTGTCGTTCATGGCCGACAACATTGAAAGAAATCACTGATGCAGCAACAGAAAACGTATATTTTCTATGCGAAAACGCGTGTTTTCTGGCATTGAATCGAATCAAACATGGAAAGAGTGAGGTGTCTGTAACCTTCCAAATTGTGTTGTATCCATCGAAAATAAAAATTGACAATAAATTTACAAACCCGCTTACACAAGTAGTGACAAGCAGCTAACTGATTTCTTTTCGTACAGTGCAAACAAGCTTGTGTTGTGCGTGCGTTCGTAGTTCTTACCAATGGTAAAAATGGTACCATTGGTAAACAAATTTTACCAATGGTACCATTGGTAATGCCATTGGTACCCAATGGTATCAATGTTACCATAATGCAGCGTGTGTTCGGGGTTCTCCAATGGTACCATTGGTTGGTAACATTTGTACTATGGTACCAATTTAATTACCAATGGTACAATTGGTAAAGAAATTGGTGCAAATGGCAAAAATGGAAATGTCATTGGTACCAATGGTACAAATGTTACCAACCAATTGTACCATCTGGCTAACTGTCACTCCGCTCCACTTCGGTACCTCGTTCCACTTCCCTGACATGGAGAGGTTTAACGGAATACCGATGGAAATATTCCGTCTACATTGGGAGAGCATAGACAAACCACAGCATGGATAAATCTACCAACACGGGAAAAGTCACGTGATTCAAAATTGCGAGCCTACAAATATTTAATGACTTTAATTGATACCAATGGTACCATTGGCAGAAGAAAAACGTTCATTGGTAAAAATGGTTCCAATGGTACCATTAATAGATTTGCAGATTTTACCATTGGGAAAACCCCGATGATTAATATATGAAAAATCGAAAGTTTAAAATTGAGGACGCGGGTTTTAGAATACACAGTTGATTGAGTGTTTGTTTGTTTGACATTTTAAAATTATAAAGGAAAATAAAGTGTGCTATAAGAACAGATACATGTATATTATGAGCAGGTATATATATTTCCAAAATACAGTTGATATAGATCTATGATTGTTTTATTCTAAAAGACTAGCACTCTTCTGCTTTATCAACCCAAATTACGAATTCACTGCTTTAAGGATGTTGTATGGGACATCTTTGTCTTCGCTTTGGGAAATACACCCGGATTTCATCTAATTAGAGCCAAAGTGTGTAGCGTTTTTAAATTGAAATTTGCACTCAACATACCGTATTATGTTTACATGTATCTATTCCTTGAGACTCGACACACAATATCCAGATGTCACATTGCAACGCATTTTGACCTTAATGCATGTCCAAGCACATGTTTGAATTTATTTGTGGTCACAAAATGTTTGAAACACACCCTAGGATACCATGACACAGACATTACCATATATATGCATCAACAAACACAGAAGGCAAACATGGCAAAGGAAGTTTTTGTTTGACTTCATGCTTAACGTCCCAATCAAAAGCAAAGGTCATGTCGGGACATTGCCTCCATTTTATGGGACTTTTGTCCAAAGTGAGGATGTGATGACATCCAACAAGTGCTTCAAATATACCATCCAACTAAGCCACAAAGGCTTATATGTATGGATGGTTTGATTTGAACCACTTTTCCTGGGCTGGCTCAAACCAGAGCGGTATACCAGTAATCAGCTGGTCAGTCAGAAGCGTGTAAGCTTTGCCTGGAAGCACAAACAGCCCATCTATTTCTTTAGGCCCCATGCACTATTTGGTTGTCATTTTGACTGAATAATACATCAGCCATGTGAGGAGACTGTAGTAGTCTAATAAAAATAAAAATTTTTTGGGTAAACCCAAAACAAATTGCAACACAAATGTTTCTTGGATTTTTGTTGAGAAACAACCTTCCGAAACAACATACTAAAAGTATACCAAAATCGGAGAATATGAAATTTGATTTTTTTGTGTCTTTTCAGGTGTACGTTCTGGCATATTTTGCTATCTAAAACAGTGCATGTGATATATTGTTATTTTACATTATGGCTATATATTTTCTGTTTATTAATTATTCTGAAATGATCTTACTTGAAATGTGCATTAATGATTTTAGATTCGATCATTTTTGCTCAGTTAAATTGGTTCTTGGTATTCAATAAGCACTAAATTACCCCACCCACTCATATTTCAGTGCATACACATGCAGTTGTTAGTCAATATTCCAAACGGATCTTATTAGAATATACATTTAAGCAGAAATGACAGGCAAAAATTTTGAAAAGGTAATTAAGGGAGGTTTTGTCAAGCATCTTGGGGCTTATCAGTGTAAGATTCCATAAATTTATAGAACATGGCTTAATCTGTTTATCAGTGGACACAAATGCTAAAAGACCATTCATTGCAAATGAAGATTTTTGTGTATAAGATTAGGACCATTATGATGAGATTCTTCTCTCATGGTAGACATAAAGCAGCTGCATTACAACAGCAAATCAGCCTTTGCCTGAGAAAACCAACTATCTGGGTTTCCGACCAGTTCCAACACAAACTGGCCTGTACAGTCACAGCAGTTGGCTAAAAGCGTGAACTTTCTGATGTAGGAAGAATAGGCATCATACTATCTACGCTAAACAGCTGTTCTGTTACTGCCCTTTGGTGCCGCAAATGCTGATTGGTTTTCTGGTGCGACGGTTCATTAATATAGCCAGAATGGCTATATAGACTACCAACTGTAATTTATGTGACCTTTAAAAATGGTATTGATGACATGTTTTGTTAATGTTTGGCATCCATTAGAATTACTCTTTGGGGCATAAAAGTGTCACAGGAAGGATATCACGTCACAGCAAAGTCAAAGCCTCAACGGTTAGGAGGTGCAGTTTCGTATTTAAGTAAAATTTAAGATACTGGGGGCTTAAATTAAACAGATTGGTGCCAATCAGTGTAATTACTAATGGCCAATAGAGCTGAAACTTGCGTCAAATGATTGCTAAGACAATACACAAATAAAATTTAGTTCGGTATAACATTCTCTGACTTCTTACTCCTAAAATATGCAGGATTATCTTTGAAATTGAAGTACAATCATGAAAAACTAATGGATATATTACAAAGTCACTTAATTCTCAACAACGGATGTCCCATAAGAGCTGAAAAATTCTGTAAATGATTGCTAATAAAACATAAAGGTAAGATCCTTTGGAAGCAAGACAATTTACCTGATGATTATGAACTTCTCTAAACGTATCTGACGGCTACCTCATTAAATTGGAAGAAAAAATGGTAAACACCCACACCCCCAAAAAGGAGCCCATGATATACATTGTAAATGGGCATGGTAGCCATCTTGGTCATGTGACCTGGATTTTATATACACATTGATTCCCCTTTCCTATAGATGCTTCGATTGGCAAGCGGTTTCAAAGAAAATGTTTGAGCATTATGTTAGTATACATATTGCCCTGGGGTAGGGACCGATCAACCCTTTGGGTCCATTTTTTTCGGAATCATAAATAGTCAGTCTTATTGCCAATTTACTGCAAGATTTCCCCTTTAAATGACATTTTAACAGTTTCCCCATTCAAATGCATAGGCGAGCTATGTTAACATTGCAGTAGCAGAGCCGATATAGGATTTCTGGAAAGGGGGGATCAAATCTATGAAGAGACGATATAGGATTTCTGGAAAGGGGGGGATCAAATCTATCAAGAGATGCTTCGTTTTCAACATTTTCTCCATAAAATTGAAATAATATGGTCCCAGAGGGGGTTCAAGTGGACCACCAGAACCCCTCTAAATCCGCCACTGTGTAGAATAGGTCAAGGTCATCAGAAGGTCATGATTTATATTCATTATTATATACATTGTTGTACTTAAGCCATAAATGCTACATGTCATGTTCCATTGAAAATAGTCCATCGGTTCCAGAGAAGATTATTGAAGGGTTTTACCACATACGGGCATGGCGGCAATCTTGGTCATGTGACCTGGAAACCCTACTTACATCAACAGAATAGCTCTTGTCTGCATTGTTTATCCTCCTGTCCGCCATTTTGGTTTGCTAAAAATTAACCTAAAATGTCATAGTCCTACAATGATCCCCCCGGAGTGTGACCATTCGTGACCCTAGGGTCATGATTGGCAGTGTTTATGTAGAGCTCCGTGACATTGTTGCATACCAAATATACAAACTGTGGGTCTTGCTGTTTCAGATACAAACATTTTTTTCATGTATTTCCATAAGTCTGTGGCAGATGATGATGCCTCTGGAGCGTGGCCTTTATAGACATGGAACCCAAGGGCATGGTTGGAGGAGTCCTATACATTTCTTCACATACATTATATAAGCTCTGGGCTTTGTGGTTTCGGAGAAGGTTTTTTATGTTTTCCCATTGTAAGTCTGTGGGAGCTATCTGTTGCCATGGAAACCAAAGTTCTGATTCCACCCGGCTCTAAACCTGGTGCAACCTTACCCCCTCTCCAATAATGCTTCATGTAAAATTCCATTGCAATTGGCGGAATTGTTACGGGGGGGGGTTGTATTTGAAAGTGTAAAGGCACAAACGGGCCCCATCCTATAAGCTCAACTTGTTAGCCTTCGGCTCAGGTGAGCTAAAAACAATAGGTCTTGGGGTATGCTTACAGAATTTCTAGTACATTAGCTACTGAAGCCTCTAGAGAGCTGAGAAGAGTGTTAAAATTGCTAAGAAAATACACTAGTCAACTGCTACATCTAGAATTAGTTTATCTTACCTCTACCTTCGGAAACACGAAAGAACACCTTATGAATTGGAGCAACATAACAAAGGGGTATACTTGCAAAAGCTCTTTTATTCAGACACTTGAAGAGTTTAAAATGCTGTCATATGATTGCTAAATAAAAGATACTAGTCACCTGTTGTCTAGTTTAAGCTAAATCTAACTTCAATACTCTAAATTATGAATGAACACCGTATAATTTGGGGCATATTTGCGAAAAAGCTAAGGGACTTTACCTACAAAATCTCTTGTTACTCAGTTGGTGATGTCCAAGACAGCTTAAAATGGTGTCAAATGAATGCTAAGACAATGCCATGTTGATCATTGGTCTGATTTTCGTCTGATGTGACTCTTAAAATATATTGACGTTAATGAAAGCTTAAACAATTGTATCAGCTACACTCCACCAATTAGGATTATAACATCTGGAAAAGAAAACTAAATTAGGAATAATTTTATCATCTCGAATTACAAACATTACCTTCCTCTTTCTCCTTGATGCACATTCAGTGCGCCTGTAAATCTGGATTATTTAAAAACGAAAGTTTAATTTTTTCCATTAGTGGGTGGGGTAAATCAATACTTGACGTGGTTGAATTTTTACTGGAATGGACACATGTTTATGGTTTTTGACATTTAAATTGTAAGAAACATGTCAGAATAAGCAAAAGGAGTGTTTCTATGTTTAAAATTCAACCTAGAAATATTCATAGACCCATCTACAGTACCAGCTGTAGTTTTGTAGTTACGAAAATCCTCCTTTAATAAAGATGGTGAAAAAAATCAAATTTCATATCTTCCGATTCCGGTATACTTTTAGTTTGTTTATAATACAGGTCTCAGGTTACTGAAAATCAAAAAAGGATTTGTGTTGCAATTTGTTTTGGGTCCTCCAACTATTTTACTGGGCTATAGCAGCATATGATGGCTTTGCGCCAATGCAACGCGCTACAAATGTGATATTTGGTGAATGATAAAAACCTGAAGTACAAAAATGCATGTTCATTGAGTGTGTTTAATATTGAAGAGTATACAATATTACCGAGTTGATTTTGGGTGAAATGATCTTCAAATATTGTTAAAATACAATGTATACAGTCGAGTTTCCGATTACGCAAAGTTCCCGACTCCGGAAATCCTTATTAAAAACATGGTTAAGCATGTATTACCAGTACCTTCAAAACAAATAATCAGTTTTTGTTCTCTTAGCAATTTTCTAAACATTGCATTATCCAATAAATATCTGTGAATGAGTTCACTCACACCAATCTTTTATCTTTAGTAGCTTTTTGCATGTCAAATTTTATGACATCTGATGTCACACTGTTACATACCGAGAGCAGAGAAACATCGATTATGCATGGAAACAACCATGTACATTACGTACATGAAGGATCTCATAAAATTATATAGAAAATTGTAAACACTGTTACATTATATTTAATGGCAAACACAGGCTGGACCAGAACCCAATACTTCAAACTTACGTAGGATGACACATTGCCGGGGTTAAAAATCAGCAAGAATGTACATTTTTTTTTTTTGAAATAGTCGCTTCTATGAGGTAATGGCTTCAAGAAACGAAAAATTTGGTCATAAAAATCTTTCCTGCAAAGTAAAGGATATGACTTTGTCTACATCTTGTCGGGTATAGTTTAGCAGTAATTAAAATTCTATTCTTCTGATGGCAATGATTTATCATTGACAAGAACATTTTGCGAAACCAAGTACTTGACTGATTTTATGACAATTACTAAATTTATTCACCCAAGAAACACAAAAGAAAACGCGGCTCTCCTAGCAAAACGTGGGGAGCCTGGTTTGCTAACAGAGAACCGGACTAACAACTGAGAGGTCATGATTCGGTCCGATACCCGCCTCCGCCATGTAGTGTCCCTGAGCAAGACACTTCAAGCTCCGGGCGGCCCCCGTGGCCGAATGGTTAAGGTCGCTGACTTCAGTGCTCTTGATCATTCGATCATCTCACCTCTGTGGGTTCGCACCTCGCACGGGGCATGAGTCACATGTGGACAAGCATAGTTCTGCTTGCGGGTGTGTCAGGTGGTTTTCCCCGGGTACTCCGGTTTTCGCCACACCTACCGATTGATTTGATACCTATATGAGTAAAAAAGCTTGAAAGGGATGCAAAATTGAATTAAAAAAAAATAAAAAAAAAAATCAAGCTCCACAAAGTACCGGTTACGTACCCAGAAAGGGATGGCTTTGTCTCGC